>JAQFVV010012743.1:110000-301006 GCA_028023455.1 Epiperipatus broadwayi | reverse complement strand
CTTAAACGTGGACTGGGTTTGAACTCGGGTACTGTGTATGAGTAAGCGTGGTGGATTTATACCGGTACAATATATATATATATATATAATTATTCAAAACAATACAATAATTAATACAGTAACAATATTTTAAACAAATATATACCAATTTAATAGAAGTACTTTCAACTATCTATGTAGTCGTTGTCAACTAGACTCAAATTGTATTAGAAAAAACGGTTTTTTCTAATACAATTTGAGTCTAGTTGACAACGACTACATAGATAGTTGAAAGTACTTCTATTAAATTGGTATATATTTGTTTAAAATATTGTTACTGTATTAATTATTGTATTGTTTTGAATAATTATATATATTTTATTATAATTGGAATACAGACATTGATTAATATATATATATATATATATATGATAGTGTATGTGCTACATATTTTTAATCAACCAGAAATGCTTATCTGTAAAATACTTCTAAATGGTTGTTACTTTTATCAATTTGTTAGTATTCATGCTTTACATGTCCACATTACAACAACATGTATATTTAAATACAAGTATATTGCCAATAAATCATTAGTTTTTCAATGATAAGGATGCTTGAAGAGTTTGTGAGTGGAGAAAATTGAAGCATGTTCATTAAAGTTTGAAGATTTTCTGTCTTAATATAAACTGAGCACTGATTATATGTGTATGGAAGATGATGATCTGGGCCAACTGATGAGTGCAGGTTCAGCATAAAATATGCATATTGGGAGATCATTTATCTTTTCTACATGTATGCTATCATGTGAATCAGTTATATAAAATGGAATGAATAGCTGTAGGGAGCTTTAAGTCTGAGTTCAAATCCCTTCTAACTATATATATATATATATATATATATATATATATATATGTGTGTGTGTGTGTGTGTTTGTATGTGTGTGTGTGTATGTAATAGCAAATGAATGATGTAAAATATTGGAACACTAAATTACAAAAACAAATAATAAACTACTATTTCTATATAGATGTTGTTGAGTTGTTCCAAAATCATATGTCTCATCTGACAATTAGTTGATGATCTTTAAAATACCCATATATTAAAAGACATTCTTCTGTGATCATTTACTTTGGGCAGTTGTTCATGATGCAGTGGTCTCAGATCCAAGGCTTCTCACTGACAAAGGCATCAAGTCAAAAACTAGTCTGAGGATATTGGATGAGTTGGCACTAGATGGGGACTTTTTGAACAAGATTTCTTGCATCCATTGATTACTCTAGCTGGCACTGAGTGGCAATACATATAAAGAGTTTTGCCTGTTTTAATAATAGTTAAGAGCAAGCATAAGAAATGGTGATCATGTGATGTTTATTGGCTTAAGAGGAGAGTTTAGAAAATCTAAAAGATAAGATTGGTTACAAATATTCTCAGATGCATTAACCATTTTATAAATACACTTGAACATGCACATTTAAATGTTTGTAATACATGTTAATATTAAATGATGGGTTTTTTATAGAAAAATAGATAATCTCAGTTAGTTATTAAAAATCTTATATATCAGCTAATTCCGGAACCTGAAGAATTAAATAAATTGTCTTGCAAATACAAACAAGTAAATCAAATTAGTTTAATGTTATTTTCTCAAGGCAGATGCTATTAAATTTGACATTAACATTTATTACAAATGTATAACTTTATACAATTTATATTATTGATTTATTTCTTCTCAAGATTATTAAAAGTTATGGCTAAATCTCTATGCCTTGAGAAAATAAAGTTATACTCAAGTTGATTTCAATTTTGTCTTTATTTGTAACAAAATTTGCTTCTTCAAGGATTCACTATTAAACAACAAAAATGTATTATATATATATATATAAGTATCAAATTTTATACATTCTCAGTTTTTATACCATCCATTTCAGATATGTACATTAATGGTTATAACTAATTACTTATTAAACTAAAGATTATCTCTAGCTTATGTATAAATTTTAAATCAGTTAAGAATTAATATATTTATTTTTTAATTATATACAAAATATTTTTTATCTGGAATGAAGGTTTACTCTACTTTAGTAAAAGACAGCATTAATCAAATATGCATTTGTATGAAGTAAGTGTGACAAAGATTGGATACAGGAAGTTTGTCATTTATAAACCAAACTGCAATCATTTACTATTGATAAATATTGAACAAATGATGAAAATGTGTAAAAAAAGGTTGTGACTTGGTCAGTTTGATGAATGCTAATTTAGATTGAAACTTTGGGAATTTTGTTGCCATTTTTATTTATACATTTCAAAAAATACATGATGAAGTAGAAGTTTTAAATATATTTTAATATATATTCATAAATTAAAATAGTCTCATAATTCAACAACAGTGATCCAACAACCTGAGTTCAAATTCACCCTAACTAAATTTGAAATTTTTCAGCACACTTAGAACTTGTTCACAGCTTATAGCCCAGCCAAGATGTTCAAATAAATGTTAACAAATCATATAGATAATTAACAAAATAGAAACTGTTTATATGGAAAATTTACTATTCAATAATTAGCAATTATATTAAATACTTTTTTCCCAAAATTTTTCAATGATGGGCTGATAAAGAGATCTCTGCCTGCAATGGTCTTTTTGAAGGTTGTCTTTCCCCATATGTTTATAATCAAACAATGTAAGTGTTTATGCAGTACATTAAAACATTATTTTACATTTATGTATGTGCAAGCTTATACAAAATGAATAGTATAGAGATACATTTCCACCTTGCAGGATAATATTAAGCAATCATTCATAAAGCTGTATTATATTTACTAATAATATTCAACTTTATTCATATATTGTGCATACAAATGAATTTTAAATATACATAATGTTGCTATATTTAAAAGAGTTCATATCTCGAGTACTTGGGCAAATTGGAACCATAAATAGTGCCATGTTAAGATTGATTAACATTTTTGACATTTTAATGTTATATAAGATTACAAAATTCTCTAGATAATTTATGAAGTGTTATGTGCCTTTAATAATTACATATTTTAAAGCAGAGCTTTTCAAAATATAACATGTAAGCAAGAATATGACCTGCTAGTGGATTTGATTTTTCTGTGAATAAATAAAATAATTTCAATTAAATGCTTATTAGATTTTTGAATTCTATCTGATAATCTTGATTTTCATAATATTATTTCATAGTTTTAAATCACTGCATTTCCATGTCATTATCACAAATAAAATGTATCAAAAAGCCATCTCAATGCATGCTCCAAACATTCACAGAAAATGTATGCATAATTGTTTTACGTTCGCTCTATTATACTTGATCTGTAATTAGTGGTAGGATTTTCCAATAATTTAATAAATGCATTTTATTTATTATTTTTAATATGGCTAAAGCTTGCCAAGGGAGTGTGGCAGCACCAGTCACTGGTCTGCATGATCTACATGTATTGTGAAAAACAAATAACAAAAATTTTGACATTTACTAAATGTAAGTACATTTCTTTTTTTCTTTGCCAAACCTATATAATTTATAGATTTTACAATGGCTAGTGTACATACAAAGTAATATCATTGTAGACATGCTGGCTGAGTGTGATAGTGCAGATCTTTCACTTTTGTGCACAATATAGTACATCTAATGCTTTACATTTTTACAAATTCAAATTCAAAATAAGTGAAAATTTTTAAGAAAGCTAATCTTGTTTGAATCAATTTATAATAATTATAATGCAGTATGTCTATATCTTCAAATTAAATATTTTTAAATAAATGTTCTATTATATATAAAGGACTACCTCCCACATGACAATATTGCACACTCCAGACTTACTCAGACCAGCCAATAAACATCATATGATCACTATTTTTATGCTTGTTTATAACTGTTATTAAACAGGCAAAACTCTCCATATAGTATTGACACTCAGTGCAAGACAGAGTAATCAATGGATGCCAGAAGGCTTTTGCATAAAATCTCCATCTAGTTCCTACTCATCCAATATCCCCAGAGTAGTTTTCGTCTTGTGGCATTCATCAGTGAGGAATCTTGGATCTGAGTCTGCCGTACCTAGATATTATGATCAAGTGCAACTTTCCAACAGAATGGATAGGTACTGAACTGAGTTCAGACAAATGTGACTATATAAGCTAATGAGCTTGGATTGAAAATAGTATTGTTTTCAATTTAAGACTCATAGTTTTGTAGTTAAGTAGAGATAAGAGACAACTTCTGGAGGATTGTATCAGATTCTAAGATATAGGTGCAGTGCTTTCAGATCCAAGGCTCCTCACTGATGAAGGTCACAAGCCAGAAACTAGTCATGGGATATTGAATGAGTAGGCACAATTTGGGGATTATATGCACAAGCCTTCTGTCATCCATTGATTACTTTGGCTTGCACTGAGTGGCAATACTGTATGGGGAGTTTTGTATGTTTCTCTCAGACCAGGTGTGGTACTCAGATAAATATCTTTAATGCAACCTTTGTATTATTTAAGGTTGGATATAAGTACTTTAAAGTATAAATAAGGGACTAATTTATTAAATTCACTTTAGACAGTAATAATCCACATTTACTTTATATATCTGATAGTGTGTTGTTGATTACATTTAACAATTATCAATTAAATCCACCTTTGTAAACTGAATTGTAAGCCAAATTAAATGATGCTTCATGAATATACTGAATGTGGTTCATTTAACTTTTGTTGCCACAGAACATTGATACCTTCAGAGTAACCCATTAAATGTCACAATTCATTTAAGGCAGGAAATTTATCTCCCAATATACTATATATTATTTGTGTTTTTCAATGTACCTTGTATGTGTGGATGCATATAGTATTTCATTAAGGGAATTGAGGCACTAAAAGTTCCTATTGCAATATTTTGTTTGATCAATATATTGTTTAAAACATTCATCCCATCACTATGATGTATATATAAAAACTGATTGGAAGGAAAACATCAAATCTACTTAGAAAGAAACAAGAATTATTTTTTCTATTTCAGCTCTAATGAATGTTATTTAAAAAAAAATTCAAAGCTATATTCTTATCAAATTATTTAAAAGAAAATCATTTTGGAAGGAAATTAATTATTTTCTTTGCTAGGTAAGTCAGTAATATCTTAACATATTTCTACAAAATGTTATTTTCTAAATGACTAATTCTGTTTACATTTAATTACTGTGAAAATCTGTGAAAAATTGAAAATTCCAGGTAAATATATTTGTAGAAATATAAACATGAAAACAAATTATTCTATGTGTATGCTTGTTTGTGATTATTGTCACCACAGGAAGATTAATTGGATCATGCATAAAATAAACCTAGATAGCATGAACTATTTGTGTCACTCATGCATAAAGTCACTGGTAAGTAGTGTCAGTTAATACTGTCTGTTCCTGTACCATGTTTTACTGAGATCTCTATGATTCTCAAATAAATGTAAACCACACATTTGAAAAATCCAATTAATATTTTCTACCCATGAATATATATTTATGTGTTCAAATTATTTAATAAATTATTATTATGTTATATAAATGAATTTAAATCTACAGCTATGATATACTGAAATGCAGTAACTAATCACACCAATTGTACTGAATTAAAAAAGAAACAATAGCAAACTGTCCAAGCTACTGCTGATCCTTGGACAGGTTGCTATTGTTTTCTTGCAACCAGCAGAAACATTCTGATTGGTTGCTGCAATTCAATACACCTTGTCTGCATATTTAACTTCTTTTATATAATGGGTGTCATTTTTTAAGTAATGTATATGTATATTAATCTGTTAAAAATATCAAATTTAAATATATATATAATAAAATATAACAATATTTAAGTTTACAGACAAGTAAATTATCATTACTAAACTGTCTGCGCATTATATTATATCCAAATAACCAAGGAAAAGCTCTTCATTATAAGCAAAGATTACGCTCTATAATGATGATAAAAGTTTATAATTTTTATATATTATTTATAGTTAAAAGAATGACTATTTGGGTTTCTCAAACAATGGTTGACTTTAAATGTAAATATCTTCTAATAATAAAAAGGATTTAAGCATATAATATATGTTTATCTAATTAAATAAGATAAAATGAATGAAAAACAGTAGTTTTAAAAAACAAATAAAGTTTAATTATGACCTTGAAAAACACATTCAAATAACATTAGATTAATTATACAATATTTGTATAGCAGTAGAAGCAAAAGAACAGGTAAATGACAAATTGAAACAAGTAATATTAACAAATTTTGATACATAACATTACTAAATATATTAAATTTTTAAAATTGATAAATATTTACTATATAAATTTAGTATAATGTAAAAAAAAAAAACAGAAAAATCAAGGTAATTATAGATAATAATGTTAATTATAAAAGTAGGTTTAGTAATAAGTAAGCACCTTAGAACCTGTGTTCAAAATAATCAGCAATTAAAATATGTATGCCATAGAATGGTAGCAGAGATTAATTTTAATGGTGAATATATATATTTCTTTAGAAATTAAAATTAATATGCAAAAGATTCACCAAATTTGTTAAAGGTATCTTCATTAGTCATTATACTGAATAGCCTAAAAACGATTTACTCGCTGACGAAGAAGCTTTTAAATAAACAAAAACAAATTTCGCATAAAACTATTAAATGGGCCAAGCGCTTTCGAGGTTTGCCCTCATATTCATGGCCAACGAACGTAATAAATCTTTACGTAGTGTACTGAAATAAAGTCACATAGCTGTAGGGGGGAAATAACCTTTTCAGCAGTATACAGTCAACCAAGACTGAAAAACACAGCACAAAGAAAGCAGAAAGTGATATAAATACTATTATTCCATTTCTATACCTAAGATTCTTTCAATTTGTAATGGTAGTGATTTTTGGAATGTGGGTGATTAAATTTTACATTTATGCTTTGTGTCAATTTATTCCATATGTAAATAGATCATGTGTCAACCTAATATCTTCATGTGAAGTTGAATTAGTCCTTACAGTAAACTTCCAATATGAATCTTCTGTTCTATTGAAAATGAATCTACATATAAATATGAAATAGCTGAATATTCAGAAATATGATTATCTGTCTATAGCACAAAGAAAAGAAAATTTAATCTAAAAAGCTTTGTGAATGCAAGAATAATTTAGGCAGAGATGCTCAAAAATCAAACTACAGGGATATTATCAGTAAATGAAACTGATAAAAAATTTCATGAATAAATAATATTCTCTTGAATTATATATGTGAACTCACTGTTAGTAAATGTAAAATAACTCATTCTACATTTTATATTTATGGACAGTTAATTTTCATAGAGTTCAATGGTGGTTTTCAATGCATCCACATTATTTTATACATATGCACTATTTGATTAAACTCAAAAAGAGATTATTTTAATTCAAAATATTTATATTTTTAACTAAGAAATTATTTGAATGCATTGTTTTTTAAGATATTTTTATTTATTTACTTATTTATTTTCAAAAAGAAAGTATTTTACTCTCTCCCATTAAAATTCCAACATTTTCAAATTTTTCCATAATCATAAATTGTATAAAATTCTACTATCATACTGAAGTAGAATATTTATTTTAACTATAAAAAAAACACAATTCATAAAACTCTCATATCATAAGTAATAAATTTAAAGTTATTAAAATGATAAAGACCTATAATAACTAATTAATTATTCTAGAAATAAAGATATCTGGATTGATGTGGGATAATTCAAATAGGATATATTTTGAATGTGTATGATTATATATTATATGTCAAACATTAAATTTAAAGTTATGGCATACTGTGAATTTAAATGCTTAACT
Organism: Epiperipatus broadwayi; assembly: GCA_028023455.1. NCBI lineage: Eukaryota > Metazoa > Onychophora > Udeonychophora > Euonychophora > Peripatidae > Epiperipatus > Epiperipatus broadwayi. The sequence goes on along the minus strand of JAQFVV010012743.1, from coordinate 293,174 downwards.
TTATATTATTTTTTTAACAATTAAAAAGTTAATGTATTCTTGATTCGACCATATGTGCATTATATATGGATTGGTTCTCTGATCATTGATATTATAAGTATCATTTTCTTTGTGATGTGTTTTAATCATGAGTTAAAACAATGGATATATTGGATATTAAAATGAATATTATAAGATTATTTTATTAGATTAATATAGATATTTATTGGAGTATAGTAAGATATTAAATAAAAAATAAACTGGTACTTGAAACTGACTTTGTATAAGAAATTATTAAAGATTATTTAATAGGGAATATTTTATGAATCAATGGTAATTATTAAATATTGATATAATCAGTTAAGTTTTTGCATAAAATTATATGACAATAGAATCATTTGCTCATTATATAACTGTTTTAAACTTGAGCTGAACATCATCATTTTATTTCTAAATCCAACCCACCTCATATATTTTGGTGCATGATATAGCTAGAATAAAGATATAAAAATATGGGTACTTTGAATTAGTATTGTTATGACATAATTGTCTGGATATAATTATTTTAAGATTATTAATTATTCTTGCACTTGAGGTTTTCAAAACATCGGCAGCACAATTATTATAAAAACCTATAGTGTTAGAATAATTTGCAGTTATAATAATTATGGCTGGATGATTCGTCATAGTAGCACTAATCCCATAGTATGAAAATATATAATATTGTATTTTCTCTCATTTATCGAAACAAATTCTAGTTTCCTATATTACGATTATAATCTTACATTCCATTGACTCATTTATATATATATATATGTCCATTAATTAAAACTTTTGTAATAACAATAAAAATAATAAACATAATCGTTATCTTTTAAATAGAGTCTTTCAATCAACAGAAGTACTATTGATTACTGCTATTAAATTTAACAACAGTTAAGGGAGGTGAAGGAATTAATCAAATGTATTTCTGAGGATTGAAATACTTATTAAGTAGTTCATTTTTGCTATATTTACTATATATATATATAGTAATAAAATCATGTTATATGTCACATGACCTATATAGCTTGCATTTGCTTATATCTAATATAAAGAGTATGCCAATGGCTCTTTAAACAAGTTTATTTTTTATGATAAATGCTACAAGAGAAAAAATTCAAATTGCCTTTATCTAGGATTGTCCCCATCCCCAGATCAGTTTCAAGGTATGGCTCTCTTCAGTGAGAAACTAGGACAACAGATTCAAAAAAACTAATTCAAGATAAATATTTATCTAGAAGTTATTTAGTAAGAAGAAGATCTGAAATTTTAGAGATCTAAAAATATTTAAATTCACCTTTCCAACTGACATAATTACATGGGTCTGAAATAATCATATGGGATATCTGAATGAAGTTTAAACCCATATGATTATTTCAGTTGGAGAGCTGAATTTAAGGACTTGTAGATGTCTAAAATTTGAGATGTTCTTAAGACTTAACTCTTTGATAAATGCTTATCTTGAATTAGTTTTTTGAATCTGGTGTACTAGCTTCTCCCTGAACAGAGCTATAGCGTGAAGCTGGTCTGGGAATGGGGACAACCCTGGATAAAGATGATTTGAATGCTTCCTGTTGTAGCATTTATCATAAAAAAGCTTGTTTAAAAAGCTATTGGCATGCTCTTAATATATATATATAATCACTAGATGGAGCTAACAATAACTTGCTCTTAATATATATATATAATCACTAGATGGAGCTAACAATAACTCTAAACAAGGTTTATTTTTATAAGTGCCAAAAGAGATAGAATTCAAAATCTCTATTGTTATCCCTACCTCCAGAACAGCTGGTTTTGAGCTTATGGCTCATGTCAGTGAAGGCTAGATCTAAAATACTAACTCAAAAGTCAGCACTTATAAAACACATTTCTATCAATTTCAAAGCATGAATTTATCAGACACATAAATGTCATCAAATCCAGCCTACCAAACCAGATAACTATATGGATCTGAATTCAGCTCAGTTTCACCATAAAGTAATAGCCTCAGCAATATATAGCATTGCATAAACCTTCAAAGATACACTTATAATAATTAAAACAAGTTATAAATTCATGCTTTCAAATTGATAGAAACATGTTATTTTGAGTTGGTATTTTAGATCTAGTTTTTAGACTTCCATTCCTCCTCTGACATGAGGCATTAGCTTGAAACCAGCTGTTAAGGAGGTAGAAATAATGATGGAGATTTAGGGATAATGATAGAGATTTTGAATTCTATCTCTTTTGCCACTTATAAAAACAAAGCTTGTTTAGAGCTATTGGTAAGCTCCATATGGCTAGTGATCATAAAATGTAAACTTAAAAGCCAGTTACAAAATTTATAACTTGTATATATAGTTAAAAGAAGATTGTCTCGACAACAGTTTGAAATTGTTGATTGTTTTTGATGCAGAAATTCTCTAGTGACTGTTTTTTAAGTATATATATATATATATTGTCTTTTCAACTTTATGATGTGAAATATTACGTAATATATTTGGAGCAAAACAAAATTTTCAAACAGTATATATAAATATATATATATATGTAAATAATATGAAAAATCTCACATCAGTACCATTTTGTAAAGGCAAATTATTTTTTATCAATTTATATTCTAAAAATTACTGTTGCAAGATTTTTCATATTATATATACATATATATATATATTCATGGCTGTATAATGTAAATAAAGACCTTTTTCATTAAAGCATGTATGATTTTGAATAAATTTCCATTAATTCGACAAAATATTAGTCATAAAGACATGTGTAGGGGGATGTGGAGAAGAAAGGCTAGAGATCAGACGGGATGAATTAAACTTTGAGAGACTTTTATTCTGCAGTGGAGTGATAATAATTGAAACTGATGATGATGATTATCAATGTTAAGGTTTTAATAAAGAACTATTAGATCATAAGTAATAATAAGATTGAGATTGAGGGTGAAAAAACACACATTATATATATATATATATATATATACAATAGACAGTTGATTATTCAGAATAGATCAAGTAACAAAATTTTTATTTTCTTCAGTTTTACAATTAATTGATTATATGCTGATTTGAGTTGATTCCACTGGGCTGAAAATCATTTGGCTTTATCTGATTTACTTAAACCACTCAGTTTTTTTTTAATATTTAAGAGAGTTTCCCATGGTTTTAAAACCATATCCAAAGTAGCAAGCATTTTAACATGAACAAAATGAGATGTGTGACTAATTTCTAAAAAATGTGAATTAAAAATTGCTATATTTATTTTTTTATAGAAGGCATTTGCATGATACCTAATAAAAGCATTACTTCATCTATTGGATTAAAATAAATAGCTTTTCAAACAGTGTGAATGTGGAATTTCATAGACACCTTGATATTCAAAAATACTTGGTCTTTATATGTACACATTGTTTTTGCTAGTAGAAATAGTAATCTTAATATTTAAATTAGATGGACTTCTATTAATGTTATCAGTGATTTCTTTAACATAAATTAAAACTATTTTGTAACTAGTTGAGTTGTTAATTTTATCATTTTTTCTTTTTAGTATCAATGCTCTGTAAATCTTTATTTATAATAATTTTATTGTAACCATTAAAAAGTAGAATATTTTTAGTTAATTCCATTTGTTGACAAGATGATCTTTATCAGACAAACTATATATATATATATATATATATATAAAAAAAAAAATATATATATATATATATATAATAAGTGTAATAACGCTCAAGGCTAAATGGATTTGTAAGTAATTATTAAAACCAATCAATACTTAGACAGTGACAATATCAATAACAATTAACAACTTCAAACTGTTGTTAAGAAATCTCCTTTTAACAATAAAGGTGTTAAAAAGGTTGCATTGACAACAGTTTGAAATTGTTGATTGTTATTAATATTGAAAATCTCTCAGTGTTGACTGGTTTTTAATGATATATATATATATATATATATATATATATATATATTGTGACCTTCTGAAAGGGCACAAAAAGCAAACACTAATTGAATCATACTTTATCAGTGGTGAATAACTGCATTTAACTAAAAGAAAATGAAATAGAACCAAAATTTAAAAAAAAAATATGTTAATGGCTAAAACCGTATGTGAGAGTTACTTATGGATATTAGTTGAGAGTTTTATAAGTATTTAGTATTATTATAATATTTAATAAAATATTTAATAGTATAATGGGGGGAATGGATTATTACAGGAGTTGTTAATGTGTAAATTAAGTTGATGCAAATTTGTTTTATTTATTTGTTGAATAGTGGTTGGTATTTGTTCAGATGGTTTTCTGATCTGTTTATTCATTGGCACACCCATCCAGGTATAGGTAGTATAATCAGTAAAATATGTTTAACCAATTGCCATATAAGTTATATTTTAGTCAGGATAATTTAGTATTCATATAGGAGCATATGTGTGTGCATGTATGTCTGTATCATCTTCCAATTTTATTTTCCTATTTAATTACAATACAAATTTTTACATTTTACAATAAAACACTTACAATTACAGCAAATATTTCTGATAACAGGTGCAAGTGTATTTCAGTGATTAATGGATCTCTGGATTAGTGATTCATTTGACAAACTAAATTGTGTTATCAATTATTTTATTTACTGGACAATTAATGCTTATTTATTTTAAAAGTGTAAAAATTTTTTTTTGTTTTATTCAGTTTGATTTCATTTAGAAAATCAAAACGATTTTTTTAAGAAAAGATGTCTTGAATATTCATTGCTTAATTATCTGAGTGTGAAAGGTGGAGCTAATCTTTGGAGGATAAAGTGACCTTATGGTTTGTGGAAAGAAGATATATTTAAGTGATAGTCAGTAATAAAATAGATTCCCCTTCTGTCACTTCTTCTATGTACATGTTTTTTCCAATCTCTTCCAGAAATCAAGTTAGTTAAACTCCAAAGTACACTTTTTTTTTAAACATTATTATTTTATAAAATTCAGTACTGGAATTTTAGTTACCAGACAACTTTAAGAAAAAGAATGTCTGACTAATTTTTTTACAAGGTTTTTTTTTTTCACTTTCCACAGAGTTAAATTTTAAATTAACACTATCATTTGAAATGTATTTATATGCTTATAATGTAAATCTACTTTATTTGTCTATGTCTTCTATTGTTAAGGAAAAAGTGTAATTGCATGAACTTTATAATCTTTTAAAGAAATTTATGCAGGACTGTTTAATGAAGCATATCATAAACTGTAAGTTTAAATTCTCTTCTAATGATATAAAAGTTAAATTAAAAGGAGAGGATCTGTGTATAATTTATTGTGCTATATTTTGAACTACTACATGATAATAACTATGCTTATCATTCATGTTTATTAAATATTTTACTAAAGAAGTGAATGCATGGCTCACAAGGAATTAACTAATAATTAGTATTTATTTAATGTGTACCTGATTTAAATCGACTAGAAGAACATTAATATTATATATTTCTTGTTCTCCTCAGTATGTGGACATGTTATAAAAATATTATTATTTAAGAAATTGCAGATTCTCCATGAAAATGTTGTAAAGAACCAAAATAATTGTATTTGTGCTAACTCATGAAGTTAAAGAGAAGCTAATGTTCTCTTGGAATACTGCTATAGTTATTACTAAGTTGAAAATTTCCAGAATTAATTAAATGGTCAATATCAAACAAATATTCAGCTGAAATTATCTATCCATTATCTCCATTGTTATAAAAAATGTATTACTTGTGCATCATATTAGTGAGCTCAATTAGATACTGCTAAGGACATTTGAGATTGCTTAATTAACTCTAAAAGTATGAATGTTTATACTATAGGAATTTGTCTTCATGTTTGACTAACACATACTCATTTAAAATCATCTTCTTTATCTTTGTGTCATTCAGGAGACTTTATGTTAAAAAAACATTGCAAATGAAATTTTTTAAGTTAAAGAAGAGTAACTATTTTTTTGTTTGTTATAGATATTTCATGGACAGATAAATAGGTTTATTTACTTATTTGCTTATTTAATTTATGCTATTTTTTGACTTCAAGAATGTCTCAGATAGTGTATCACAAGTTGCAATACACCAATAATTGATTATTATTTAAATATAATTTTTTATGTGGGTTATATATACATTTTTTCATGTGTTTTATTGAAGGAAAATCTTTCTCTATTTAATGTCTCGAAGTGAGCAATTGGCTTAGAGAGTAGTAAATGTATGAAAGATAAATATTGTTGTCAGAAATGGTGAACCTGGTTTGAAATAATTACTGCAATTTAAAACTTTAAAACAACTAATAGTTTGTTATAAATTAAAAGCTTTTTATTTTCAGTTTACCATTTACTTTACCATAACATTTGCATACTATATGATTTAAAATTATTTCTACGCACTTATTTATATGTATGTACATCTGTCTTATGCAGTTTATTTCATATATAATTAGTAAATATATAGTTTTATGACTTTGTTTCTCACTCTCAGTTTCAGATAATGTTGGATGCTAAAAGAATTGAAAAACTAGGGATCTATCTGTGTGCAAATTTATTTTCCAAGGTATAGAATAAAATGTATAAAGCAGCTGTGAGAAAGTCATATGTTCTATGTTGATTGGGTTGAGAACTCTCTCCATTAATATATCTAAGTATTTTCCATAAATGAAGTATGTTTCCAGATTATGTATTTATGCATTATAAAAATAATATTTTCTGAAGTTAAGTAGTGTATTTCTCTTTTATTCTTATGGTGATACTGAGTTCCACACCAATAGGATACTTCAATGTTAGGTGGGGAGTCATTGTTTGTCATTAAATTTATCAGCCAAGAAGCATGTTTATTCCTCATGTACTTAATTTGTTTTTTTTAATATATCTTTTGTTATCATAGAACCAAATCTATATGTAATGTAGCTGGTGAGTAATAAATAGTAAGACTAAATTCCGTATGAATATTTAAAGTAGAAATAGTGTTATATTCTTTCGTTGATTTATGGCTTTATCCATATTATGACACTTATTTAATAACTCATAAGAAAATTAACAAGATGTAAATACATTGATTTTGTCTTAATTATAGCATAAGATATGGCACACACTTAATGCAAATAACCTTGCTGACATGAGAGCATAGGGCTATTAAATTTATACATATGGAATTAAATATTTTAGATTATATCATGTTAATTTACCACAAGCTTTAAATCATCAAATCATCAGAATGATTATTATTTTTTTATTTTGAATGTGTGAAAAGTATAGCTATTTAAAAAGGATTATTTGATTGAGTTATTTAAGGTTACTCTCTTGACAGCCAAATGTATTAATTTGTTTTATCCCACTAAATGATAATTAGTATCTTTCAAACTTATATATTTGGGCCCATAGTAAGATATTTTTTTATCCACTGTGGTTTCCAATAAAAGATGTTAGAGTTAATTAACAGCCTAAATATATTCGAAGTTAGAATATGAGAGCATTATTTTATTTGTTTGTTCATGTCTTATAAATATCTAATCAATAAATAATAAAGTGCATAATAAAAAGATATATCAGATCCAGGTTGGCAAATGTATTTGTAGATTTAGGAATTAGGACAAATAATCCCAATGTGAACTAATTATATTTATTTTGACTGCAAATGTAAATAAATGCTTTATTTATTTATTCAATACTTTGTCTCGAGTTATTTTCATATGCATTCGTATTCTAGTTTCCACATTCCACATATCTATTACAACATAAATGTTCTACTTTATAAATTTGATAATGAAGATACTTAAGTCTGATAATATTGTTCTCTTGATCCAAACATTATCTGAAATACTTTACCATTTGATAAACTTATGAAGAAGGTTGTATACTCATTTGATTATTTAGGCAATGATATGAGATTAAAAGGTACCCTGTTACCATCATTATCTACTTGCTAGTCCAATGAAACATCTTTCAATTCATTCCATTATTTTTTATTATAATAGTTATAAGTTATTGTATAATAGAATTTTTTTGATCAAATTGTTTAAAGATTCCCTGAGATCTGATTTCATAGTTCCAAATTAATATTAATTTAGCTATTTATATTAAGACGTGATAGACAGTGGAGTTATTTAATATCATGTTTTCCTTTTAAAGTTATATTTTAGATAATATAATAGTGTATTTAGATGATTGAAGAGATCAAATATAAATTATAATTTATTAGCTTGAATAAATAAAACTTTATTGATTTCTATCATTTGGTTGATTAACAAGTGAAGCATATATCTTATTTTAATGATCAATAGTATTTCCTCCTTCATTTATTTATATTCTATATATTCTTAACTTTCTATAACCTTCCACTGAGCTAAGCTATAAGTCAGGCATAAATAGAAGAGTCTCAATACTAATTCAAAGCAAAATAAAGTTGTTAATTTATTCTACTCATTAATAGAATTGGTGCCCTTGGCATTTGTTCATATAATGTGTAGGATCGGTGTTAAGTAGGGAGGGGGGTTACAATATATAAAGTCTTGATCAATGAAAGCTAATACTGTTGAAAAATATTTTATCATTTCCACTGTACTCAATTAGCATTGTAGTATAATAAAGTGTTTGGTTTCATTGGTCAATACCAGGGATCACATAAAGTAATAATGTATTATTATATTATATATTTGAATTCGGAAGAATTATTCACTCAAAGTATTATATGTGTACATATATATAAGTGAATTTAAATATTTTAAAAAAGATCTGATATAAAATGATATGTTTGATAAAAATATAATACAATAAAATATAAATTATTGTAACATCACATGATCACTATTTTTATGCTTACCCAATGTGTAAACGCAGTAGAAACTTTCCTCATGGAATATTACCACTTAGTGCAAGCCATAGTAATCAATGGATGCTAGTATGTTGGTGCATTAAAATTTCTATTTAATAACTACACATTCGACAACTCAAATGAACTAATATTCTCATATTCATCGATTTCTATGGCTTGGACTAATTGCCAATATTGTATGATGAAATTTTCTGTAATAAAATTTACATAGCATAAATTGGCTATTAATCTTTACTACAATTCTATTATATATAAATAATAATCAACAAACTAATCAAATTTGTCATTATTATTATATTAGCTTTAAAGAAATGCATGATAGAGAGGGTATATATCCTCTTACATTTAAAATCTTATATATAAATCAAATTTTTCACTTTTATACATATGGTTGTAAACAGTGGGAAAAATGTATAAGTATTTATTAATATGCATTTTAACTAATGTGTATTTTCAGATAGGACAAACGATCCCATAATTTCTCAAATATCATATTTTACAGGTGTCATATATTTTATTGCAAGTAATATATATTAACCTTACATATATCATATTTTAAATGAACAGTTATTGAAAAGACGTCATTATTAATGAATGCTTGCTTGAAACATGGAAGATGGAAAGTAAATAAACTCATGACTAAATGCAAAAGTGGAAAAATGAGTTCCTCTATATCTGCAATTCAAGAATTTGTATGGAAAGCAAATTTAAACAATAATAACTGCAAAAATAAAATTGCATTTGTTGCCGATGTAAGCAATACCGCAATGAAATTGGATCAACATAATATTTCCAGAGTAAAATCATTAAATTTTTATTTACTAATATTTTGAATAATCAATATTGTTTGTTGTTATATATATATAAGAACTGTAAATGGAATCATGGGATATCAGTTTATGACGTTTACTTCCTCTAATTGTGATGACAGTTGGATAAGGTTAAGTCATTAACTGAAAGTTTATAATACTTTTTATAATATATTATTACCGTTATTTTTAATATTATTATTCTTTATTACAATATTTATTACATAACGGACATTCTATTTTATTTATATGTAAGCACCTAAAACACGATTATCCAACTATGTAAGAAGAAAACTTATTAGTTAATATTATGTATTAAGTTATAAAGACTTTTTCCAATAAATTATTAAATAAAATATAAAAATGCAAAATACAAATTCTAAGTCCCGACTAACTCGTTCCTAAGTGTCATAATTTATTAATAATGTGATATCTATGCATGAATAGCATGATAATTATTTGCAAATATAAAATAAGATGATTGTATACTGTATATATAAACTTAACTGTCCAATATCAGAATTATACATATTTAAATGAGCTCTCTCAAAAATATAAAAGTATATAAAGAATACGTACATTTTGATTCTAGTCTGTGAAAAATTTAAAAACCAGACACCAACAACTAATATATTACATTTTTATTTTTTAATAAATTCATATATTTAAACATACTATATCTAAATTTTAATTCCTGTTCCATTTAATTTTCTATCGAATTATTTACCATGGAATGATTTCATTTATAATGAACAAATTAATCAATTTGGATTATAAACTTGTTTTGTACCTTTTTCACTTCATACTTCTTTCACTTTTCTAATCTGCACAACACATAATAGAATTATACAATAGAGAGAATACATTTTAGTTTTCAATCAAATTATATTGCAAACAAATTAGAATTTTCTAAATATAACTGCTATTTTTACATCTGACAGTTATTCAATATTTCAATTCTCCAATCATACATACATATAATCATTATCATACTTTTATTAAAACGCTGACCAAAGAATATTAGTATGTAATCGATAATTTATTTTTGTCTGTAATAATTTTTTAATTAAATTTATTATTATTATCTTCACGAAAATAAGACTGTGAGTTAACGGCAAACATTTTCTTTTCTTTTTCCTCATTAATATTTCTAAGAAGTAAATTTTATTTCGGCAGCTTAACATTTATGCGTTGGAATGGTAATGGATTTCATAGATCAATACAAGAATCTACTTACTATTCAGACTTGATATTTCTATTTGACCAAACTTGTAAGCCAAAAGATTAACTATCTCAAAAATGTAAATACAACGTGATACATTCTAAGGTAATATTTTAAAATAAACCATGCGAGTTTATCAGAGCTTTCGTATATACATATATATTATAACAAACTCTGTCGGGCTTTCCATGGACCAATGATCACTTATTTAAAACTTATATGAGGTGGTATTTTTTTTTCACCATCAGCTAAAGATATTATATGGATATATTTGTGTTTGATTCACTCATACATTAGTACAATGGACATGTTCCCTGATCTAAACACTAAATCAGATAAAACTTGGCATAAGATCCAATTAATCCCATAGTTAATAATCTTTTGTGGTGTGTATGATGAATATGATTAAGTAAAAAGAAAATGCCTTTTTGAATGATTATCTTGGGAATATAATGACCATTCATCTAGTACCATATATATATATCAAGATATTTATGGATCTCAAAAATTCACGCTTGCAAACTGATAGAAACTTTTTCATAAATGCTGAATTTTTAGAATCAGTGTTTAGATCTAGTTTTTAGTCCCTACCCTTCACTGATGATAGCCAATTAGCTTGAAATCAGCTGATCTGAAGGTGGAGACAATGAAAAAGATATTGAATTCTGTCTCTCTCAGCATTTATGTATACAAAGCTTGTACGGAGATATTGGTAAAGCTCCATCTAGTGATCATAAAATCCAATCTATAAGCAAGTTAACGAAATTTATAACTTGTTTTGTTTATATTTCTTTTTCAAAATATTTGTTACTGTAATACTTTGTAGTAATCATTATATTATCTCAGATCAGGCACCAGTTAATAAAATTACATAAGTGGTAACAAAAATAAGCATTTCTCTCTAACAACCATTCATTTAGTAAGAAATATCAACTAATGTAATTTGTAACATACAATTTGCATTTAAAACTGAATATTTTAATCATGAAAATTCAGAAAACACATGAATTATAAAGAGAGAACATAAATAAATCTATTTCCAAATGCAAATACAATTTTTAAAAAAAATATAACTCTAATTTAAAATAAATGGGCTTATATGATACCATTCAAACATTATATTTCAAACCACTTAACTCAATCATTCATATGTTTTTAAGTTATTCACCACCTACTAAACATTTTTTTTTCTTTAGCAAAAAATCTATAGATGCAAAATCAAACCTTTGATAACATAAGAAGACTTTAGCTCTACATTCATGACTATCTTTTCTCTATTTCTGATATCTTCTGACATCACTAATTTTTATGACATTATTTGAAAAAAATAGTTTGAATAACCAAAAATGTGTTTATTTGCAAAATTATTTAGATTCAAAATAATTTTTGTGTAATAAGAATTACAAATCAAGAACATAAATTATTAGTAATTAATTTTGAACAGACATATTTTATATTTAAAAATAAAATTTTATATTATTTGGACAATACAAATTTACCCTAAAACTATTTACAAAATAAGCTTCCTGTGTAATTAGTGGAATTACAATGAGTATGAAAATATTAACCTATTGCAAAGAATATTAACAAATTTTAATCTTTTAAAGCATAATTCATTAGACATAAAAAATTAAATATTAATTTATTTACATTTTTAAACAAATGTCATATAGTGAATATTTTTCTGAATTTGAAAATAAAAGTAATCTTGGCAGCAATGAGGATGTACAAGACATTTTGTTTTTGCATACATTCTCAATTTTTAATATTTTCAGAAATAAAATTTGATCATTTAGAATTTATTTCATTTGTCAACAAAAGAGCTATCAAATAAAGTCAAATTTATTATTTTCTGATTACTAATAATGGTTTAATCTTAAATATAGTGTTGAATGTTTGTAGCAACTAAAATCAATTGAAAACAACAACTTGTAAGAAGGTTAAATAACAAAACTAGTTCTAGTAATAATTATAGTCTGTTATTAATTATCTTATCCATACCTATTCACAAATAAATGAAATACATAAAACAGTTTATAAATTGCACAAACATAAAATATTTTACTTAAAAGAATTATTGATTAAATCAGTGTTAAGTTCTCATATGCACAAATATATATTCTAATAAACAGTGAGGATTGCCAATTCCTCAACAAGCTTTGTGATAATTTCTTAGCCTGAGCTAGCACTTAAAATATCTCTGTCAGAAACTCCCTCTTAACCCTGACCATGGTTTTGTGCTTTGGAACTCCTCAGAGAGGTACCAGGGTAGGTTCAGACACTAGATCTAAAAATACCAACCCAAAGACAAGCACTTATCTAAAAGTTATCTATTGAGAGGAAAATCAGAAATTGTCAGACATATACATGTCATCAAACCCAGCTATCCAACTCAAATAGCTATATGGGACGGATAGATCTTCAGACATACCATATATTAGTAGGGTTAGCAATATAACATTACATAAGACTTAAGGCAGAGACTATAAATAGTCAAAATAAGAGTCATAGATCACATGACCTTATTTCTTAAGCTTGTAAGTTATAAACAGTGAGGATTGCCAATTCCTCAACAAGCTTTGTGATAAATGCTTAGCCAAAGCCAGCATTTAAAATATCTCTGTCAGGGGTTTGGGGGGGGGGCTGACAAAGATATTTTAAGTGCTGGCTCTGGCTAAGCATTTAACACAAAGCCTGTTGAGAAATTGGCACTCCTCACTGTTTATAACTTAAAAGCTTAAGAGATAGGGTCATGTGATCTATGACTCTTATTTTGACTATATATTCTAATATTTATGCATGCAAACAAAATTGTCCTTTCATAAAATAAAAATGTGTGCAAATTATAAATAATCAAAAATGTGAATATTATTTTTTGTAACAATGTCAATACAAATACAACTACAAATTAAATTACATAATTATTTTACAAAATAATATAAACAGCTTTCTGTATCTTTCTTTAAACAATTAAACTTTTTAAAAAATAACTATTTGATTTCAATGTAAATATTTATTTCATTAAAATTATTCATTTACTTTTATTTATATAATCTTTGGCTGAAGTTATTATTTGAAAAATTCTGTTTCTAGTATTTATTTATTTATTTTTAGTGAAACTTTCGAACTTTTTTAGCTTATATCACATTTACTTTATTGAAGATTGATGTACAGATATTTTGATATTTCATTTAAAAAATAAAATGCAATATTTTATTTTAAATAAATTTGACAATAAGTTAAGTAAATTTTATTGATTTTCTCTTTGCCTTTAATAATTACAGTTTACTTGATTATCTAATAGCATATTCACATGCTAAATATATAGTCTTTTTTTTGGGTAATTTTTTAGAAAGGTACTTATTTCATATTTGACATTAATATAAAGTAAGAATTTTATATTTTGGATGGAATTTTTTTTATAAAACTTATTTTAATTAGAATTTCATGTTAGTTTTTACTAGGACTATTTAGTAAAATCATATAACTTAGTAAGTTTCAAAAAAAAGGTTTTAAAAAAAGGTACAATGTCCAATATTTTTGTGCATTCATAACCCGTTTCAGACATTTTCTTTTATTTCAAAAGAAAAAATGTGATATCATTTCTTTTCTGTAAAAAAAATCTAATATATTTTAAACAATCACAACTTCTCATTTTTCACCTAATTGAATATACAACAATGTCAATAATTCTATTTGATTCCTTTGTGAAAACTTTTAAAAAAAATAAAAAAAGTTCTAATTTTAAAAAAACTATTAAAAATCATATAAATGATAAAATTGATTTTATTATTAATTTATTTTGCAAGATTACAAAATGGTTTGTGATTTATATAAATCATTTATTTAATATTACATTAATATGATATAATAATCTATCCCAATCCACCCACAAAAATTATCTACACATTTAGACACATAAACGGTAAGAAATGTAGATGCTAGCTTAGGTAAGTAAGAACAATAATTATTAGTTTTTAGTTAGCAATTATTATTTGATTGCTATAAAAATAATAATGGTGATGGTATATTTAATATACTTACATGCTTAATGGTTGTAAATTGTTGGACATATTTTTCTCCTTAATAAAAAAATGTATATCATCAAATTGCCAAATATATATCATGTTAAAATGTGCAATTATATGTGTTTTTTTTTTTTTTAGAAAAGTGTGCATGTTAAAAGAAAATAAATTAAGTAAATAAATGTGCAGTAACCTCAGCCTGAAAAACAATGTATTTTATTTAAATGTCAAATAAATGGGCAGTTGAAACTTTAAATAGAATTCTAATATATTATAAATAATGAAGAAAAAACTACATATGAGGCAAATAAATATAATAGTGATGTTTTCTAGGGCAATATGGAGAAAACAATCTACAGCAGAGAAACTGGGTTAAACTTATAGATACTTTTATTCTGCATTGAATCAATAAATACTTGAAATGGCTATAATAATTTTAAGAATTTACACTTTAAATATATCTTTAAACATAACCCAGTATCTTAGCACATAATTCAACACTTCAAACATAAAAAAGATATCTAAAATGAATTAAATGCATTATAAACTAATAATCATTATTCAGTATTAATACAAGTCAAATTACAATAATTGTTTGTCAGTCTCATTTGATTATGTTGTCTTTAGTTAAATATACTAATAATTATTACTAATCATGTATTAAACTAAGAATAACTATATCATTTTTAGTCTGGATACTGTCTTTAATAAAATTATATATATATATATATATATATATATATATATATATATATATATATATATATATATATATATATATATATATATATATATCACTGAGTGTCAAATAGGACTTACATGTAAAATGTAATCATGTTTTGATAATTCAGATATATTAACTGTAAACTAATGTATCACACATCTGTGTCAATTATATATATATATATATATATATATATATATATATATATATATATATATATATATTAACAGGTCACCCCAGTATTAATTATGTTGTTTATATATATATGTCTGTAAAAAAATGAATCAATGGACCACGTAGGGTAGTAAACACAAAACTATGGCTGTATAGTTGCCATAACACCTGCAGATAGAATTTGACTTCTATCTACCATATTGAATTTGAATACAAATTCCTTTCTTAAATATATATTAAGAAATAAAATCTATGTATTCTAAATCAAGATATGCATTAAAAAAATATATAAAAAAAATCTACCTAGTGGCCATTCTTTCAATAAAAAAAAAAAAACAACAATTTCTTCAGAAAAAGTATATTTATGAGCATCAAAACTGACCTCAAGCACCAATCTTACTATGACCATAAGAATTATACTTTTCCCCTTTTAAGAGATCTTAAAAATATCACTAATTAGGTGCCTGGCCTTTTCAGCTAGTGCAAACCCCAGGGCTGGGATGTAATAATACCTATCAGGTTGAACGGAGGTGACTGACTAAATTTGCGTAGTTGAAACAAGCTTTCCCTGCTTTATATATCTTTCAACTTAATGTGCGTATATATAAACTTATGTATTAGTAACTGTCTCTTTTCTCTATACTCTTTAAATTAGATTGCCTGACATTTAAGATTAGCTATTTTTGAGCTCCCTCTTTCTACATGTTTATTCCCTCTATACAAGATCTATTTTTTTATCAAATATATAGTTTAGGATTTAAAATTACAAGTGATATACTTGCTTATTCTGATATTCTTCCAGGAAGGAAACTAGACTAATATAAGCGA
This sequence comes from Epiperipatus broadwayi, assembly GCA_028023455.1. Classification (NCBI taxonomy): domain Eukaryota; kingdom Metazoa; phylum Onychophora; class Udeonychophora; order Euonychophora; family Peripatidae; genus Epiperipatus; species Epiperipatus broadwayi. The sequence goes on along the minus strand of JAQFVV010012743.1, from coordinate 276,552 downwards.
AAAATATGTTCATTAATGAAAGACAATTTGTTTTAAATTAAGTAGATAATTTTATTACTATGGCTAATTAAATATTGAGAAAGAAAAACATGTATATATATATTTTACATATCAATAATAACATCTAGACAAAAAAACAACAAAATTAATGAATTATAAAAAAACATATAATTAAACACGTCTGTGGGAATGTATTTATATGTTTAAATTAAAATATATAATTTTACATAATGGCTGAACTTTTGGAGAGTAACGATAAGCAATTTTCAGTTCTTTTAAGTTAATAAAACTAGCTATAGTTACCTTGAAGTACCCTTGATTTATAATAGGGATAAGTTGATTTCCCCGTAAGTTTGATTTTGATGATCCAACTGAAATTGAGATATTATTTTACTATCGAAGGATACTGTCGAAGAACAAAACAAAAATTTTCTGCTAATAGCAAAAGTTTGCACAAACATCCATTTTGCGGTATTACTTGAGTCTACAAAATAATGATGACTTACTGGAGGCATTCTGCGTGTAGATAATTTGATATTTTCTTCTCTCCTGGATTGTTTTATGGTATATCGATGAGGTACCTCTGGTTTTTGAAGGGCAAGCAATTAACAGGAACAGCTACATCTTCGGAGCTTAGGATAGTGGCCTTTACAAGTATTTTTTACTCCTGCATTCTGATGGTAGCAATGGTCTGAGTTATTATATCTAAATCCATAGCTGTATCAGTCAATTTAGCAACAAGAAAATATTAATATTTCAGTTTGAAAAACCACTCTTGCTTCTTCTAATTTTTCTTTCCAACTAATTAGTTTCTCCAATTCCTTTTCTTCTCAAAATAGTTTATCAGTATCTCGATCTCTATTTCTTAGGCATTTTTTCAACATTTTTTTTCTTTCTCTGTCATACATTTACTTTAGATTCCCTGGAATTTTAAGTGGCTAAGAAATAAAACAAAAGATACAAAATTGCCTCAAGGTAGATGTATATAAAACTTCTTTTCATTACTCTCATTAAAATGTGATATACAATAAAACAATAGAAAAGTATACATTTGAAATGAATTAATAATTCAAGAAGAAAATTTATATATTTCATATAACTGCATTCCCACAATTTATTAACATATTTTCATGAATTTATTTTAAAACAAATAATTATAAATATCTTTATCTTTTTATTTTAATTAAAAAAAAAAAAACTTTCAAACTTTTTCTCTTAGACATATATATCTCATTCTTTATAATTTATACTCGCAGCTGAATTAAATTTTTTAGACTCATGCTGATCTAAGGAGTTAGGGAATATTGTGTAACTTTCTTGTACAAGGTTTGAACCCAGCTACTTTTACTATATATATATATATATGTGTGTATGTGTGTGTGTGTTAACCTATTAAAATATTGTAAACCATAGTAATAACTTGAACTGTGTATAGTAATTTTGTAAACCACAAATGTGATAATTGTTTTTATTGTATGTTAATCAAAATCAGAAGGCTTCTAATTGTAGAACTATAATCTAAAGACCTTAATATCATTTTTCTTTTTAGTATTGTTAATAAATTTGTATTTCTATTGTTAAAAGTTGTACCGAATCCTCTCTAGATCACTGTAATATTTATAGATCTAATGTTCACTGAGCTAGATTTCAGCATAATGGTTAATACATTGAATGGGGATTTATTTAGTGCTTAAGAGACATTACAGTACGACATTGTTTTTGTTGGTACATAAGAGAATATTCCTTAAAACCTCTGCACTACAAGTTATTTCAGTTTTGTCTTATTAGAAATTAAGTTTATAATCACCAGTACATTAATGGTACTAAGTGGCCAGATCATTGATGATGATCAGCATGTTTAATATCCCAACATAATTGCTTTTAATTATTATGGTTACAGATTCTGATGAATGTGCACTTAATCAGGTGCATCCAAATTAGTTTTTAAATAATTGCCCAAACTGACAAGGGCTCACAAAAAATTATCCATTTACATAAGCATAGATTCAAAATATTAGCATGTTTTTGAAATTTACACTCTTAGTTTGATAGTAAAAAGGAAGTAAAATTTGAGTGCTGGATAAAAGGTTCATTACTTCTATGCAGTTCAGATGTATTAGATACAGGTCAAAGTTTGTCAATGATAAAGAATCTAAGACAGAGACAAATATGGAGACATGGATATAAAAATACTGGAAATGGGTTTTAACAAACTACATCACCTAATTTCTGTTAAATATTCAGGACTGGAGTAGAATAAATAAATGTTTTTATAAAGTAATCACCAATATCTTTATGTAAAGGTGAAGTTGTCAGGTGAGCATGTGTTCTTATTAATCGATTTATACTTATTAATTGAATCGCAATAAATTATTAATTATTAAATAATCAGGATATTTAATATGTGTGTGTGCATGTGTAGATATGTATAATAATATATAGATATATAAATGAACATAGAGTAAAAGGGTTGTACTCTCTAAAATTCTTCACAGAGAATTAATGAAATATAAGATAAAAGATACCATGCTTTTATCCTTCTAAGTGCTATAAACTTTTTACCTTGTTCTCATCTCATTACATTCATTTGAAATGCTATTAATGAAACAATAATTGGCTGGCTGGCTATACTATTTAGGAAGATATTATCTGAAAGAAAGATCATAAACTTGCTTGAACATTTAAATCTCAACTATATTTTAAACTTTATTGGTGCAAAATGTTTTACAAAGTAAGCATTGATTTACATAGTATAATATGGAGATCTAAGATGATACACTGTATTTCTTGACTATAGCATTTTCAAAAATTGATCAACCTGTGACAATTCAGAGCATTAGTCCATGAGATGATTAATTGTTAAAAGTAAACCTAGGCTACAATTAGGGACTCTTTATAAAGTCTAGAGTTCAAATATGAATAGCACTTTAGGAGTACAATGTTGAAAAATCCAATTTGCAGCAGATAAATTGAGGAATAAAAACACTTGAGATAATATAAAATAAGGATTAAGCAAATCTACTGTTCAGTTCTCCAGAATGGCCTCAAATATCCCCAGAAAAAAGCAATTTCATATACTTTGGAAAACTTATGGAGAACTAAAAAACTAAACTTTGAAATGTCTCTGCTGAAAACCATTCTAACCCATCATGAAGAGCCACATGAACAGCAAAAAACCAACCTTATCAATAGTCACATTGGAAATAATAGTAATAAATAAGGTGAACCACTTCTAATTAAAACCATTAGTCTAAACTGCAGCTTAAATTGCAATAACACATGGATAAAATTATTTATAAGAATAATGCTAAAAAACCATTTTAAAAATGTTATTTCTTCTTTTCTATGGAGAAAAAAATCAATGTCAGAAATGATCCACATAGTGCAGTTATCCCAGCTCCCATATTCAACAGAACTAGGATTTAGTTTCCCAATACCCCTACCAACCATCAGACTCTCATCCACTCAGCAAAATTAAGTAAAACAAGGAATTTTCATTAAAATGCAAAATCACTGTAGTAATCATTTGAAATTTCAACGGCTGCCATATAATTTGCACAGTAATTTTATAAATGTTGAAATTGTTCTTACATGTGATAATGTGCTGACATTACTTATATATAAAAAGTGAGCGAAGAAACTCCTTTTTCAAACAGGAATAGTTTTAGAAAAAAATAATTCCCTAAACTAAGAAAAAGGAACTAAATCTGGGAGCCAGTAACAGAATTAACTAGACTCCTTGGCTATCTCTAGTGGACTCTAAATATTCCCTATATTTGAACTCCAAATCATGATTTTAGGCAGTATGCATATAACTACTATTACATGAGATTCTTTTTGAAATGTAATGTTAAAATATTTGCCAATATTTTTTACAGTAATATAGAATAAAGTAAATTAATTAATCCTATAAATAAAATAAAAATAAGAGGAATTGAAAACTATATAAACAAGTATAAGAAGATGTATAAGTGAAGAAATCATATACAACTGGGTCTCGTTTTATCCAGATTATTTTAATGTGATTTTGAAGTTATGTGATTCATGTTTCTTCTTAATATCTTTTATATATCATTATATTTATTAGATATCAAGAAATTTAAATTATTATTTATTTATTTTGACTTGAAATACTTTTTTTTTCAAAAATATAATGAAATATTAGCATCTAACGTGAATATGGGCTGAAGCTGTATTTAAAATATTAGCTTCTATGTAAATTACCTACTTATACTAATGAGTAAATAATAATAATAGATTTCTATTTCTCTCTCTCAATTAAAAGATATTGGCAATTCATTGAACCCCAACATCGCTGGACCCATGATTATCTTAAATGGGCCCTTGGAGCAAACAGCAAATCCAGGGCATCAGGGTTAATTGAGGTAGATGGCAATAAATACATTGGTGCATCCATGCTGCTCAGGATCAGACAGCATTACATTAAGAAATTTAACCCTGATAGTGTTAACAAAATTAGGAGAACATTCTCTATGGCAAATACACCACCACACAAAATAACTGAGGCCCAAATCCTGTCAATGCTTAGATGGCAACAAATGTGTTGGTGCATCCATGATGCTCAGGATCAGACAGCATTACATTAAGAAATTTAACCCTGATGATGATAACAAAATTAGGAGAACATTCTTTATGGCAAATACACCACCACACAAAATAACTGAGGCCCAAATTTTGGCAATACTTAGAGCCTTTCCTGATGGCATACATTCTGGACTGCATGAATTCCCAAAATTTCTTCTGCTGCACCTATGTTCGTTCACTATACCGATGATGGATATACTAGCTGATTGCAGTCAGGAAATTAGTGGGATTAACTCTGTAGCAATGGTCCTCCCATCAAAAAATCTCAGGGGCCATATGAGTTGGGAAACTTGCAACCCATTTCCATGATCCCACTATTGGTAAAAACAATTGAAAACCACATCAAAGAAGACATAGAGATCATTATTGATAAACTGTCAGTTTTTCAATTGGCAAAGAAGGGGAGCTTGACTGCAGAAGCCATCAGTTGCTTTCACCTCATAGTGGATCATGTATGCAGGGATAAAATGGTCTGGTCAGTTGTGGTCCAACTCAACTTTGCTGGTGCTTTTGACTGTGTGCGGTTCAATGTGTTACTCGGTGTATTGGAGAAACTCCAAGCCCCAGGCATATCTCCAAATGATCGAGAATCTTCAACAGAATAAAGAAATTCTTCTCTCACTGGATGGTTGAATGGCTCTAGGATTTCAGCCCTGTGCACTCCTCTTCACAGCTTACCTTAATCCAATGCTGTTACTCATTGTTGCATCCCTTAAGGGAGTTGCCATTTCTTTGCTGGAGAGAGAGTCTGCCACATATCCTACATGGATGGTGTGACCATGTTTCTCTCATCACAGGATGAGGTTGGTAGGCTGGAGGAACTCTTGGAGCAATTTGGTTCTAAATCAGGTCTAAAAGTTAATGAAGTGAAATTTCCATATGGTCGATCAGAACCGGAAAACAGATCCAGGGGAGATTCCAAGCACCCCACAGAAGTTTCTCAGCTTTATCCTGGTCTCCCCTGCTAGCATCATGAGAGGAGAGCTAGAGAAAGTATTTTCACAAAGATTAATAACACAGTGACATCCTTAACCAAGGTCCCACTTTCCTTGTTGGGGAAGGTCACACTATTAAACGCAACTGTGCTACCCAAAATCATTTATTTTCTGTCCGGTTTTTTCCCTACTAAGACCTTTATAAAAAAGATGGAGACTCAGTGTAGGAGGCTTTGCTGGGGGTGAGGACAGCAGTGATTAGCCTCAACTCCCTTCAAAATCGTAAATCACAAAATTGCTCAGACTTCATTCAATCATCATCTTCTTAATCCAGAAAGCCTAAATTTTAACCAAACTTTTTCAGGGTAATCCAAACATAGAGAGCCCTTTACCAATAAATGAGCTCGAACCCACTGACCACACACCCCCGAGAAAGGGTAACATTTGTTTACTGCAACAGGTCATACTTGTGACTAAAAATGTAACAATGCCCAATTCCATTTTCAATGGCAAGATTTCCTATTGGGACACTCATGCTCTAATTAAAGGCAGCAGTCCCATAACAGACTAGATTCCAGCTAGGAATCATGTGGCTTGTGAGGTTAACAAAGTTCTGGAAACTGGAGGTGAAACTAGTTGATTTTATAATTAAAGTTAACCTCGAGGCCCTACCAACTGTTGCATTCCTCCACCACAAGCGGAAGTATAAAATGGGTAAGTCCACTGTGCAAGAAAACCAATGAAACAATTTCTTCAGGAATGTGATACCTGGAATAAACTATGCTACTTAACACTGCAAAAGATCACTGATAAAGACAGGTGAAAGCTTTTAAAAAAGGCTCCTTTGGCAATATTCGATTGGCAACTTATGTCAACTTTGTCATCTGGTCAGCACAAAATAGAGTAACTATTGAAAAAAGGAATTTTATTACAATATTGAGTTATCATACTTCAAATTGATGCCAAGGACTATGACAAGAAGACATGCCAGCCATTGCTAACTGAACAGACTTGGAACCAGGTTAAACTAGGGTTATACCTTGCCTAGTGTAATGCATACTTATATACTAAATAAATCAATATATTAGAGACTACAAATTATAAGAGTCCAAAAGACCATAAAATATCAGGATGATAAATCTTAGGAAATAAAAGTCATTAAGGCTGAACAAATTAATAGAAGTTTAGAAATACTTAGAAGGGAAAGTGGCTACCTTACAAGTGGTATGCCATGCAAACCAGAAAGTAAGCATATATACATATAAAAACATTTATAACAGAACTATGAATGCTTAAATGGTGAAATAGACTTGTACAATTGGTCAATCCAAGTACAATATTTCCACTGCAACTGAAGTGGTTGCTTTGTTTCATTCAAGCATATGCCTCCTAAATAGTCATGAGGCATGAATAGAGATGTTCTGAAAGTTTAACATTGCAGTTGATATAACTAAATTTTTGAATAAACTAATGGAGAAATCGACATGTACAATTGGACAATTTTAAACAATAATTTAAGCATAAGAAGTTGGGTTTATGTGAGTGAGTCTGGAAGGGCAGGTGAATTTTGTGTCACTGCTCATCTGGAACCATAAAAACCCACTCACCTATCCATATGTTTATATTTGAATGTTTAAAAATCATATGCATGAAATCGATTGTATGGGTGCGGATGCACTTGACATGCACCAACACTCCCTAAATTTGTTTGTAACAATTCTTGTTGATTGCATTGTAATATCCAAACTTATGTTTCTTAAATTGTGTTGAGGCACAAATAAAGGCATTTGAAAGTAGATTTATATTTACATATAAAAATATCGCAATAAATATTCAAAAATATTAAACTTTTAAAACATATTTTATTAATTACATTTCGCAGCTCACAGCACCGCTATGAATATGAGGTAAAGGACCTCGAAAGCGCTTAGCGTATATTAATCCCTGTATATTATTATAGCTTCACATTCAAGCGTGACATATGCTTAATTGGTTTATAAATAATTAATAATGAAAATTTTATTGATTTTATAAACTGAAAATAATCTTTCTAATGATAATCTCTAATCTTTTTGTTTTGATTACGATCTCATTTTTTTAATATAGAATCAAAAAACTATTAACACAGCTCAAGGCTGAAAGTGGCACTAGTTGTATGTCACATGATGAATCTGATTTCTTAACATTTTACAATGAACACATATTGTCAAATAGCCAAATAACTGCTAATGATTAAAATATGTATGTAAAATTACTTAATGTAGTTAATAAAAAAAAGTTTGTCTTGTAGTATTTTATTTCAAATATTTGAAATTTTTTATTAGTCATATTTTATTTCCTTATTTTTTTTTAATGCGAATTTTAAAGTAATTTTTTTTTCTTGCTTTCCTTTTATGCGATTTCTGAAAATTACAACCCTATCTCCATTTTTCAAGGTAAGTTAAGTAAGTCTATTTTTGTGCGATTTCTTTTGTGCGCATTTTTTTGAGGAACCTATCTACCACATAAAACAAGACCCAGGTGTATATATATATAATATTGGACATATATTAAAATGCTTTAATATAAATACAGCATTTCTACTAATCAAAAGATCAGCAATATAATAGCCAAGTCTTGAATCTCATGGTGTTTATCAAATCTCGTGTGAAAATTGTACAGCTTCTTACATAGGTATGAGTAATCATTATATCAATGTTATGAGAGATGAGTATGCTAATGCAATTAAACAACACTCATCATCATCAGCACTCTCATTTCATACTTATATTTAGCTCATTAAATTGATTTTTCTAGTACCAAAATTATATCCAGTTGTGATAATCTCTATCAGTGCAAAATAAGAGAAGCCATTGAGATATTTAAAAGGCCAGATTGTATCAATAAGCGTGATGATACATGCAAACTTCTTCCTATTTGGAAAGATTTTAAAAAAAAAACATTCTTAATTTAACATTTTTGCTATTGGTAGAACTTTTAAGTTTTTTTTTTTTTCAAATCAGTGATTGTAGCGCCTCTACAACCATCTTTCTACTTTTTATCATCTAGAAGATGACTTGTTTGATCAAGCTGAATTGTCAGTATATTAATTTTTAAATTTTTAACATGGATGATCCCACAAAATATTATATATATGAAAAACAAAAAACACAAGTTAAAAACTTGCATATGCTTGTATTTATGACAATAGATGGTGTTATACCAAAAACACCTTCAAGCGTTTGTTTACATAAACATCAGAGCGAGTATTTCACTATCTCTAACTTAGGTGGAAATTAAGTTAGAGATAGTGAAATACTCGCTCTGATGTTTATGTAAACAAACGCTTGAAGGTGTTTTTTGGTATAATGCCATCTATTGTCATATATATATATATATATATATATATATATATATATATATATATATATATATATATATATATATATATATATATATATATATATAAAGGAAGATATGAATAAGTAAAATAAATATGTGGTAATCCCTCTTTATTTACAATGAACTTCAAACCCATACACATATTGCCATGACACTGTAACAAAGAGAAAAGAATAAAATTCATTTAAAAATCCAAGCATAGTTCAAATGTATTAGAATTATAACCATGATATTTTTCACCTAGTTGTTGTTTTTTATTATTATTTATAATAATGGCAAAAACTCAATCTATTATAAATATATTGAAATTCACATTTTCAGGAGTGAATCAATAAAAGTAAAAAAATGAAATAATAGTATCTGATGTTTCAGCAATATATTATTCATCTCTAAAAGAGTTTACTGTTATTTTATTTTTTATTAATATAGGGAGTGTATGGGACTGAACCAAATTCAGATCTACCATATATTAATAGCCTTAGCATCACCAAAGTCTTAAAGGTAAAATTATAATCAATAAGGCAAGTCATATATAATGTGGCAATGGTTTTAAAAAGCTTCCCATTAGCTATTTGAGTTAGATAACTGGATTTAAAGACATTTTTATGTCTGAAAATTTCAGAATCTCTTCTCAATAGTTGTGCATTAAATAAGTGTTGGGTTTTGAGTTGATATTTTAGATTTAGTATCTGAATGTTCTAGCTCCTCATTGAGGTGAGCCATAAACTCAAAACCAATTGGTCTGGGAATAAGGTTGTTCTAAGTGATGATTTTAAATATTTTCTCTTATCATACTTATTAAATAAGAGCATGTTTGAGCTATTGGTATGTTTCCTATATTACATATTTGTAAATACAAGCTTTTTAAAAACAATGTCACATTATATATAACTTGCTTTATTGATTTTATATTTTTTATTAAATGAGATTACTCCTGAAAATACAATTTGTAATATATTTAATACAGATATATTACTATGTATCAACAATATGTACAATACAATACTTTTACTAATTTATATTTGTCTAAGCAATTAAATGTAATTAAGACAAAGGTGCAAATGCATGATTACTTTCTTTTATATATGTCTTCAGCTTGAATAAGAAAGCAGTAAAAGATATTGATTTATTTTAGCAGAAATAATATTTAAAATATTTTTTTAAATTAATAAAAAAAAAAAAAAATTTTTTAAATATTTTAAAATTATTACATTTTCCTTACAAATTGAAAACATAAACACCTTTGTATCTTTACTAACATAATGCAGTATCAATTTTCAAATTTTTTATTACATAAATTTTCATTACTTCAAAATTTATTGGTGATTATTAAATAAAATTTATTTTATATTTCTTACTAAAAACACATTTTTTAATATATTTTTTTAAATAGAAAATTAATTGTACAAAAATATTTATTCTTCATTTTTACTGATAATGAAGTAAATCTCTGTAAAAAAAAAAAAAACAATGTGTTGTTAACTCTCCTGTATTCTGACAGATTTTTTTGTTCTCACTATAATTAAGCTTTCAACTTTCATTTTGATATTAAACCATTATTATTTATCAAAATATAATAAATTTGACCTCATTCAATAGATATGCTTGTTTAGAAATTTTTAAAAATCACATTTGATTTCCTGAATGATTTTAAAAATTATATTTTAGTGAAAACAAAATGCTTTCACATCATCAAATTTCAGGTAGTGCCAATTCTGTTTGCAAAATGAATGAACTATTTTTTTTTGTTTCATGTTTGATTTAAAAATATGAACAATTTATTTTAAGTGTCTACTAAATCTATCAATTTATGCTTTAAATGTTTAGAATTTTTTTGTAATTTTTATGATATTGCAGAATATTTTAACAATCTGTTGATTACCCTCATTTCTAGAAAGCTGTGCTTTCCTGCAAATGTAATCCCTATAGTAACAAGATTCAGAAGAAAATATTATTTTATGTTTAAAAATAATACATTTTGTAAAATATAAATATGTAATAATATTTTTATTTTTATTTTTAATAATTATTACACAATTACATTGCAAATATAATCATAAACTTTCCAACAAATCAAGTGTTTAGACCATCATAATATTTTCTTGACAATTGTAATATTTCTGCAAAATATACTTGGAAAAAATCATGACTACTGAATAAACAATGTCTACACATCAAACCATGGATTTAGTTTCTTTGTAATACCAATTATCCAATTTTCCCTGCCATCTTTTTAATTTTTTGTAACTAAAATATTATAATATAAATATATGTTAATTTCAAAGCCATAAAAAATGTTTTGCAAAATTTTCACCAGAAAAATGAACAAAGCAAATTTAATTGCTAGAAATCTCAAACACAGCTTGACTGTGAAGATAAATGGTCAGGTTAAGAAAATTTCTTCAGAATAATACAATAATTATTTGCATCAAAGATCTGTTATTATATTCTTATTATATCTGCCATCTTGGAAAAAAATGTAAAATAAATAATGGTTTCTATAACTATTACATTGCTACTATTCGATATTCTATTGCAAAAGGAATTAGTATTACAATATATCAAAATCAGTATTATTATAACTATAATTTAATCATTGCCACTTTATACCAGATTTAGTCAGGAAAATATAGTATAAGATTCAAAAGAATAAACTTTAAGCTTATAAAAATAAATAAACTCTATTTAGAAATTTAATATAAAAAAAAGTGAATAATATATATATATATAATTTTTTACTAGATATTCTTTTATTTTAGAATTTAACAAATGAAATAAAATAAATTAAAAAGGTAAAATCCTTTAACAGTTAAATAGCTTTATGTATTTTTCATTTGAATGTGAAATAGAAATAGCTAAAAGCTAAATATCTTATTTCTCTTTTTAAAAAAATATTGTAAAAAATTGTCTGTTTTTTTATTTTTTTTAAATATTGTAAATTTTTTTCCCATTCTTTTTTTATGATACAATTGAAAAAATAAATAATAAAGTCAATATTTTAAATTACTTTACTGGAAAATATTGGGTTAATTGTTTATTTTTTCTTCTTTGTGGTGGCAGCAACTTATAGTTTAATCTGTGAATTAAAAAATAAAAATTGATAAAAACGTTTTATTAATTTTTATATTTTACTATTTTTTGTGAATATTACATTTTTTTCATATATATATTCGGTGTGTTTTAAGTTTAAATGTGTGACCCATTTATTAGAATGAGGTATGTGTTTAGATGGCCTGCATTATATTCTCACTTTGTGAGCATGTAATGGATAATTCCAATTCTTGTTTACAGCTATAATAGCAGGAAATCAAAACTTTTCTTGTTTTTACACAAAACTACATTCATATTTCCACTTCCTTTTCTTCATTGTTCAGTTCTTCAATTCCACATGTCTCTTCCCAATTGGTCATATTATCTAACAATATCAATCGTTTCCATCCTTCTCGTTTTAACTCTCCATTCCCTTTAAAACATCTTTCATTAAGCTATTATTTTTACTTAATATTTAGTAGGGCAATATAAAATATCACATTCCAAAGTGGTCCATATGTTCAAAAATAATGAATCACTTATCTAAAATTAATAAAAGGAGAAAACCAAATTTATGGCACTGTTGCTTTCATGCTCAAAATAGCTAAAATTTTGACCTGATTAAATATTTTTTACTTAAAATGGAAAAAGCATTGAATCCAATGACGGGAGATAAAAAGTAGAAAAATATTTTTGTAATCATAACCTAGCAAATAAATCTAGAATGAACAGTACTGCAAGTAGAAAATGGATATATAGAATTTGAAGTTAACATGGAGAGAATGTCAGCCAACAACACGGATGTTATGACATTTTCGATCGAAATTTAAAAATATCATTGAAGGGGAAAAAAATAACATCCATGAAAAGTAATTGTGGCGAAACTAGATTGTTCTGATAAATTAATGGATCTATAAAGCAATAGTCACTTCACATTTTATTTTAGATAATAAAAAAATATATATTAAAAATACAGTACTAAAACTTTTAAGCCAATAAACGTTACATTATCACTGTATGGAGAGTTTTGCCTGTTTTAATAACTATAACTTTTATTTCTTTTTGACTGGGTATAAATTAGTGAATATTTATAGTAAGTAAATATAATGTAAATGTGACAAAAGTATATTCTCAATTTATTATTTATAATTATTATTTTAAAATTATTTGTCTACTCTAACTTTGTATATTTAGACTAAAATTCTCAAACAGGATATGAGTACTGCAAGTATATATGCATATATCTGTTGTGGCACAATGCACATTTACTGAACAATATATTAATCAATACGTAATGTTTGGTAAATAAATTCTTATAAATAAAGCCCTTGATATTATTCACTAATTCATTCTATTTACATATAGGAGATTTCAAACAAAATATGAAGGATGGGGAAATTCTATTGCGTAAAGATATATATACAAAATAATCGTTTACATATTTTTTTTTATTCTTACGATATATGTACAAATGTTTTTAACAAGATGATATTTAAGTTTGTCTCTATTTTATTACAATTGTAATGATTTACAACTAATAGATATCTACATTCAAACATTTCTATATGATTATTACTTTTAAGGTAATCTTTTTAATAAAATGTTTAAGTGCTTTGCGCGTTTTGGAGTTGTTGGTAAAGCCTCCGAGTAGTGATCGGTAAGTCCCAGGATCGATTTTCAAAGTTCTGGCCTTCCAATGTTTTACTAATCCCATCCCCCTCTCCCCACAGACCTTTAACGCCATATACTTTTTTTTTATTATGGTATATAATAGAATTAAAAAGTATAACCACATCTGGTCTGAAAATCTATAAGTAAAAAAAATAAATTCATTAATATATATTTGTGAATGTTATTTGTTTATTTTTAAAACTAATTTATCATTTTATTTGTTTTTGTTTGCTTTGTGAATTTATTAATAGTGTGCATAATCATTGAATCGAACTAAACTTAGAAGAATTACTCACAATTGAAACTAGAGATAATAATCAAGCATTCACACTAATATAATGTCATTAAATAACTTATAAATGAAATATTAAAATCAAATGAGAAATTATTATTTTTAAATCGGTGCCTTTCAATCTGTCGTTTACCACTTCTTTAATTTAAAGACACTAGACAAATGCAGGAAGTGAAGTATTTCTATTTCCTGTCTATTTAATTAAATTTCAGTCCATTATGTATTATGGTTAGCCATAATGCTTTATTTAAATATCATAGAGAAAGGAAGGAATTGAAGGGTTTCCATTTCCTGCTTATTCGATTAAATTTTAACCAATTATTTTCCAAGGCTAGACTGGCAGTCTTTTTAAAAAAATTATAGACAACAGTAGGAAGTAGTGAATTTCCATTTCCTGCCTATTTCTAGTAATGTCTTGACAAAAGATTGAAATATTTATTGGTCTATGTTTAGGCGTGAGGTCTGTGGTGACGAAATTTAATTGCCAATTTAGCACTTGGGTGCATCAAAATTATTATAGATATAAAATACTGAACAGTTCTTTGTTTGAAAAGTTGAAAAAACTGTTTATTTGAAAAATATTATCTTAATGTTAGCTACTTATATAAACCTTATAAAAATTTATTGGCTGATTTTGAATTTAAGTCCATTACATTTTGTATAGTCTTAATCAAATATGGTAGGTGAAAGATTTTATTGGGGAATTGAATTACATACTGATATAAGCACATCGGATATTTTGATATAATTTTCATATACTTCTATATATCCTAACCAAATTAAAAAGTATTATTTCATTAAATAAATGTATTCAGTTCAGTAAATAATTTTTATGTAATCAAACGATTTTATTACTCAGCAGATTGTAAAAGTTTGAGAACCAGAAATTACAGAATTGGGAAAGAATCCATAGTTCTTGAACGTTAAATTCTACCAGTCTATCAATGCACAAACTATGAAGGGATATTCAAATTGATTACATTACATCATTAAAGTTTAAAATTATAAAATCTAATACAAATATAATTTGATATTTTCAAAACAAAATACATAAAATTTCCAAATAGTTTTTTGTACAATACTATAATTATGGTACAATTATTCTGAATGCTTATGAAAATATACTGTAGGATGTTTATAGAATTCACAAAGATCATAGATTCTAAGTTTCTCTAATATTTGTATATTTTTGTTGTGAATCCTAAGTTAGGTTTCATATCAAAGCAGATTCAAATTTAAAATTACTGTTGTGCTAACTTTCCATAATCTATTATGATTGAATAAGTTGGCATTGGGTTGGAATATTTTGTTAAGTCAGAAATAATTATTTATCAATCTTGTTTTTAAAAACACTGTAGTTCCAAGCATTTGTAACTTAAAAGTGTTATTGTTTAGACATAGGTTTCCAAACTTTTTCAGGCTACTGTCCCCTTTGCATGACATAAATTTTGTAATGCTCTTCCTCCAAGTATAACAGTTTTCCGCGTTCAATCTGTTTGATATTTTTTGATGTAAATAGCAACTAATGATACTGCATGGATGATGCCTATCCCATAATGTTAATGTCACACATCAGACTAAAACATCAACATAAATTCAAAATCAATAACAAAAAAAAAAAAATTAAAGTTATTAAATTTAAGTTTAAATGAGTGAAATCAAACCAAAATCGATTATATTTCCTGATTTCTCCCTATCCAAAACTCTAATACCTTGCTAATTGGTACCATAAAGTTTTAGGTGGTATATCTTTGAAAGGCTGAGCCTAATCCTCACCGTTATGTGCCACTTTCAAGAATAAAAAACACTTTCAAAAAGGAAATACCACTGTCAACAAAACAACAACAACAACAACAAAAAAACAAATTGACATGTGAATATTTTTTTCATAATCACATACAGAGATTACAAAAATAATAATAATAATAATAATAATAATAATAATAATAATAATAATAATAATAATAATAATAATAATAATAATAATAATAATAATAATAATAATAATAATAATAATAATAATAATAATAATAATAATAATAATAATAACTTCACACAAAGTAAGTTTCTCTTTTTTTCAAATAGAACAGTGTGCTAAAAGCAAACAACAACAAACATATATATTTATATATACACACACATCGGCATACACACAAGCATTCCAGAAATTAATTTGGTAGAAGTGTTTTAAAGAAGGAAAATCAAATAATTTATAAAAATATATATATATTAAAAAAATACAATAAAATTTATAGCAACAAGTCGTAATGATAATTAATAAAAATAAAATAAAAAATGATACCATCTGGCTTTCTTCTGGTTTCTTTCCATTAACCATCTTCAGACTTAGTAACTTTTAAGTGCACTATAAATCATGACAACAAAATAGTGATGGCTTTCCTTTTTCATAGCAAAACATAGGCACTAAGATGTTCATCATCAGCAGCTAGCATCTGTGTCTACATGACAACAGCATAGGAGTCTGGCTGGTGCACTAACATTGGGAGTTTACTTCATTAGCATTTTAAAGATAAAATTTAGGCATTTTTATATTTCTAAGCTTTCTTTAGAAATCTGTATAATAACGACAGCAACCAACCTAGAGTTGATCATGCAGTTCATGACAGACTATAATTTGAAGCTAGGCTCAGCTCTTCCTTCTTTCATAAAGTTCTCCACTGCTTTACAACTAGAATATTTCTCTTACTTCAGCAAACCCTTAACCATCCAGCAAACAAAACATAGCAAAAAAAAAAAACACAATAAACTCGGAAGACACCCCACATCACCTTCTGAAAACCTTTTATTGCACCCATATAGTAATACTAATTGAGTACCCCTCTTTCACTATTACAGCCATTATCTCCAATTTTTTATATAATTGATCATAACACAATTGATAGACCTTTTTACACCCTTTTATCTTTCACTTCTTTCATTTTCCACTCAGACATTTAATTCCTCAAAGAGTTCCGTTTCACATATAGTTTTTAATTTTAATACAATGAAAATAGATTTTTCCACCTTTACAAAAGATTTAAAACAAAAAAAAAAAAAAACATATCTGAGAATATAACCAATTCTTAGATTCTCTGAGGTGATATTGGTCTTAAATTACTATAATTTTTAACAAAAAATATAATGCACAGGGTGACTTATCTATTAGTAAAGTTTAAAATTAGCCATACAATGATAACCTGCATTCCTTTTAACTTGTTAATAGAAGAAAAAAGCCATCAAAATGTGCAAAACATTTACAATTACTCTGACTAGCCCACTTTTTTAATATTCTCGCACATAAATAATTTATAAAATAACCATAAAATTGGCAAAATAACATAAAAATTAGCAGTTTGAGAGCAAGTTAAAGTCGATAATTGGTTTGTCCAGAAAAAAAGACTAGACCACCTGAACTCTTCCCAAATGCTTCTGAACCCACTATTACCCCCCTAGAAGTCTTCATCACCCACTGGGGTGGTACTTCCCATTTTGGGAAACACTGGTTTAGACTGCTCACACAAGTAAAATTTTGCAATAATAAATGTTTTTTTTTTTTTTTTTTTTAAAAAAATGCTGTATAGACATACTTTCTACACACAATATATATTTTCAATTTTTACTTTTATAAGTGTTGCCTCACTTCAATTCCATCCTAACACAATCATCCATCAGTTCAGATATCTCATATCATTCTTTATTATTACACAAGCACTTTATTTACAATCTTCTTTCTTCAGATGATATTGCAATATCTCATACTTGAATCTTAAACCTCATATTGACAATTTGACACCATTGATCATCTCAGTCTCACTCAGAGTTAAAACTGATTTGTATTTAGCTTTAACATCTTGTGGAAGAGGTACCAGTTATTGAATAAATATATACTGTATTTTATATCAGTGTTTTTCATCTTGTTTCACAATATCACAAAATGTCCACTCACACAAAAACTTGAACCCAACTTCTCTTATTATGTATGCATTTCACAAATAACCTCTCATTATTCAGATCCATACTACATAGTCTTTGTCCATAATTAATTAATATTAATCCCTACTCATCTATGACTAGTTCATATATATGTATATGTTTACAACATTAATGTTTGTAGTGGAAAATCTGCATTTTAATGTTAAGAAAATAATTATTAATATGTGTCACAAAATGTGATTCACCTTTTTATTCAAAAGTCATAATTTTTCTTAACAATAAAAATAAAACATTATCAATTCTCCATCTTTAATGCAATCCTTATACACATCTCTATTGGTTTAAAGATTGTATTTATATTACATTTTTTTCCCAACTAGGTAAAATGATGGTGAGTTTCCTACTGTTATTAACAGTTGATGTAAGTATCGGAAATGATGGTGATGTGATGTTTTAATGGTTTTATACCAATCCCACTCATGGAATAACGATAACTGTGGTTTTTGAAAAATCAAAAACACCAAAATCTATAGATTCTGAACTGAGTTCAGATCTATATAACTACACAAGCAAATGAGCTTGAATTGTGTTTTCATATTGGGCTTTTAGCTTTGTAGTTCACTAATAGACAAAGAGTGGATTGCTGGAGGATTGCATTTTATTATATGTTCTAGGTGCAGTGATTTCAGATACAAGACTCCTCACTGATGAAATCCACAAGTTAGAAATGATCATGGTGATATTGTATCAATAGGCACTAGATAGGAATTTTATGCACAAAACTTCTCACATTCATTGATTAATAAGGATTGCACTAGGTGGCAGTACTGTATGAAGAATTTCCTACTGTTATATTAATATTATGATTAAATACTAATGTTATGTACTTTACTGATGTGTGAAAGTTGCAGATTCCAGAGACTAAAGTCCATCAATTGTGGCTCAAGTTTGAAACTTTAGATGCCCAATTTTTTTATGGACCTATACACTAAAATATTTGACAACTTTGCTCTGTGTGATTTAATGCAATGGTAGAATAGTAGACTATAGGAATCTTGGTGCATGAATTGTAACTTAAATCAATAGATTTAAGTTATTTTAGTTACTCAGGTTTTTTTTTTATATAAACGTAAGCAATAAACTGCTTATTTATTTTATACCAAACGATCAAGAGTATTAATTTTCCCATGATTCTCAAGTGTCTTAATGGCAATGTAATGGTTTATTAGGAGTAAACTGTTTATTTATTCCATCGATTCTACTTATTTATTAATTATTTATTTTAATGAGTCCTATCTTGAATTTATTTAATAGTTCTTTACATCATTAATATGCTTTAACAATATTTACATTTTTACAAAAAATGTATGATGGATTCTTTTACTTTTTAAGTAAAAATGTAGAATTATTTAAATATTTGAGTTTAATAATTATGAAGTTGTGTATATGTGTGAGTATATACATTTCTTCTATATTTAGATTTATCACGTACTGTAAAAACATTGAAATATTTTAAAATATTAGCCAGTGAAAATTGAAACCAAGGATTCTCACAGAGCCATGAAGTGCCTGTGTCTAAAATCTAAATTCTTATCCCGACCACGATTTTTTTTAAAAAAAATTAAGCATAGTTGAATTTTAATCCAGATAGCCCGATAATTGTCAGTCCAACTGACCATCCGATAGTGATAAATAAACCTATATATACCTATTTTTAAGTAAGGACTAAATCAACTATGGAAACCTATTTAAACGCCTACCATCTAATGACTAGAATGTCTGGTGAGTATTGCTTTCTTCGAATCTCTTTCTATGAAAAGTAATAGGAAAAAACATTTACCATTTTGCTGTATTATTTGAAGGCTATTATAGCTACCCGTCTTTAAAGTATGTGTTTCCATGTAAATGATTAGTCGTTAACGATTTTTTAAAACTCTATTCCCCAAACATATCTGATTTATATATATTATACATTAATAATATTTGATGATTCCACGTAAAAAAATGTTAAGAATGCAATAAAAATTAGTTTTTATTCCCTAATCAATTTTGATTATCTATCCTTGCATTTAAAATTGATGTAAATTATAGATTTCCATCAAACTTTCAAGATTAAGGTAGTTTAATAATATTCTATTTAAAATTAAAATCGAAAAATGATTAGTCACAGAAATGAAAAAAGTAATTAAGCTATAAATATGCTATTGCAATTACTTTCTTGAAGATATTAGCAATTGTTGTTAACTCTTTTTAGACCAGGTAAATTTAATTATATTTTTGAAAATGTTTTTTCTATATATATGATGCTCAATTTGAAAAATGTATGCTTCAATAATTATCTTCGTTCATCTAAGAGAATTACATTTTTTTTTTTTACAAAGTTGGCACGCAATGGTAACCATGGCCAATCCGTGGTTCTAAGTGAATACATGTAAAAAAAAAAAATTAAGTTCAAAGTAACATTGCAGGAGTACTGAAACATTGGATTCCTGTCTTTAGATGTGAAATTCAGGCTTGTATTTTAACATATGGTTGCATTCCCAAAGTAATACAAAATCAATACTCTTAGCTACTGTTGTTGTAGGTCTTATTGGCATTATAAATATTGTTTGTAAATGTTTTTTCAGTAGTTTTAGAACAATAATTTATTGCAACAGTAGTTATCCTTAAATATACATGAATTTAAGAGTTTGTGTTAGTTGGAAATGCAGATGTGGAAATGCAGATGCCGACATTTACAGTTTCAACTGTAATTACTTTTACATATCTCAGTACAGATCTTTATTATTGTGTTTCTTTCAAATAAAGTTGATTGATGGATAAATGTTCCTAAACCAAATTTTAATGATTAGCTGTGATTTTATAATAAAAATAGCATTTAGTTAAGGTCTGGTGCATGATCACAGATCAATTGTTATGATATACAATTCCCGATTTTATAATATATAGGTGAAATACCTTGAAATAGATGGACTCATGTTTGAGTAATTATTAACCTATTTAATATGTAAAGTTTTTATATAATATAATGAATCTCTCACTTTGCCTTGCATCTTCAGAAATAATTGTAGAAATGAAATTGTAAGATAGATAGATAGATAGATAGATAGATAGATAGATAGATAGATAGATAGATAGATAGATAGATAGATAGATAGATAGATAGATAGATAGATAGATAGATAGATAGATAGATAGATAGATAGATAGATAGATAGATAGATAGATAGATAGATAGATAGATAGATAGATAGATAGATAGATAGATAGATAGATAGATAGATAGATAGATAGATAGATAGATAGATAGATAGATAGATAGATAGATAGATAGATAGATAGATAGATAGATAGATAGATAGATAGATAGATAGATAGATAGATAGATAGATAGATAGATAGATAGATAGATAGATAGATAGATAGATAGATAGATAGATAGATAGATAGATAGACAGACAGACAGACAGACAGACAGACAGACAGACAGACAGACAGACAGACAGACAGACAGACAGACAGACAGACAGACAGACAGACAGACAGATAGATAGATAGATAGATAGATAGATAGATAGATAGACAGATAGATAGATAGATAGATAGATAGATAGATAGATAGATAGATAGTGCATGCTGGTCCACCAAGTGTGGGTGTGCAGGCTGTTCAGGTCACACTGAATCTTCACTACTGGCGTGCCAAGATATCAATATAATTAATAAAATTTATATGTAAATAAAATTATTTACATTTTTGAATCATTTCATCATTAGAAATAGGTTCTGAGTGTAAATATTTTTTATTTAAATATAAGAGGATTACTTCTTTACTTAAAACTTATTTATGATAATTATCTAGGCATTGAATTTCTAGGCATGGGCATGAAATATATTATATACATATTCATTACTCTAAAGAAACAGACCCCGGCCCCCCCCCTTTTCTTAAAAGGAAGGATGTTGTTGTTGAGAGGTGGGGGTCCCCCCCCCCCCATTTTCAACCCCCATATGCTTAGGTTTTTTTGCCTTAGTAAATATTACATAATAATTAATAAAACTTATATGTAAATGTTTAGATTTCTAAATCACTTTATTCCTACAAACACATTCTGATTGTAAACATTTGTTATTTAAATATGGGGATTATTTCTTTACTTAAATTATTGTGGCAATTGCTCTAGTCTCAAAATATATTTTATATATACTCTACTATTGCACAAAACTGAACAGGCTGATGCCCTTTTGTCACTATGATAAATAAAATTGATATGTTAATAAAAAAAATTACATTTAGCAATCTTTTTTATTTAAATTTCCTGATTTATATAAACAGTAACATATTATTATTAATAATTTATTTCAAAATAAAACCTATTTTTAAAATGTTGCTTCATAATTACGATAATTCAGCTGATGATAAAACTATCTTTATTTCTAATGTTATACAAATTCTAAATGTGTCGTTCGTGTGGGAGTAGTGGTAAAATATCTTCCCCAGAAATGTTAGGTCTGGGTTTGATGCTGTGTCATGCCAACATATTTTTAATAGTATTAACTTTTTGTTGTTGTTTTTGACCCAGATTACTTTTATACATGTTTTAATAAATAGCTTTTCCTATTTTTAATAATTACATCATCTTTTTTTAATGCAGTATTAGGTTTTTGCTTGTTCACTAGCTAGAAATTCGTAATTGGTTCATAATCCACACTATGATGCAAATCTAAACAAAACAAATATTTAATCTTTTTCATGTTTTAATGGCTTCTAAAAATGTATTAAATAAAAGATCTAGATTAAAAAATTATTTTTTCTGATTAAATACCTAATTGTCAAACTACATAATGAAGTTATAAAACAATGAGGATTGCCAATTCCTCTACAAGCTTTTTGCTAAATGCTTAGCCAGAGCCGGCACTTAAAATATCTCTGTCAGGAACCCCTCCCCAAACCCCTGACCATGGTTTTGTGCTTTGTCTCTCCTCAGAGAGGTGTCAGGGTAGATTCAGACACTAGATCTAAAAATACCAACCCAAAGCCACCATTTAACTAAAAGTTATCTATTGAGTGGAAAATCTGAAACTTTCAGACATCTACATGTCTTCAAACCCAGCTATCTAACTCAATAGCTATATGGGGCTAATAGATCTTCAGCCATACCATATAGTAGTAGTCTTAGCAATATAAAAATTGCATAAGACTTATGGCAGATATCTATTGTCTGAATCTACCCTGACATCTCTCTGAGGAGTGCCAAAGCATGAAACCATGGTCATGGGTTTGGGGAGGGGTTCCTGACAGAGATATTTTAAGTGCTGGCTCTGGCTAAGCATTTATCACAAAGCTTGTAGAGGAATTGAAAATCCTCATTGTTTTATAACTTACAAGCTTAAGAGATAGGGTCATGTGATCTATGACTTATTTTGATTACATAATGAAGTGTATATTATATACAATATGATTTAATTATTAATAAGTGTTAAAAGATAAAATTATACATAAGGTAAATACATTTTATTGAACAAAAATAAATATAATTATATTTTTTATAGAAAACATAAACAAGTTTTCAGTGAATTAAAAAAAGTGAAAGATTTTTAAAATGAATGTTTTAACAATAAGATGTGAATGGGATGAAAAATAATAAAATATATTTAAAACAAAGAATGTTTTAACAAGATGGAGTGTGTAGGATGTAAGAGTTGTATCAGTTGTCTTATTTAAAATTGACTTACTTTGACTAGTTCTAATAAAATATTAAACTTATGTGATCAATAACCAATGTAAGTATACAAATTTAAAATATTGGATTATATATATAATAAATTATAGTTATTCACCCTATCAATTTTCACTATTTTTCTGACAGCTTTTTTTTTTCTCACTAGATTTAAAAGATTTAAGTTTTCAACTTTCGTTTTATTATTAAGCCTTTATTACTTACCAGAATATAATAAATTTGACCTCATTTGATATATATTTTTGTTTAGAAATTAAATAAATATTTAAAAATCACATTGTATTTCTGTAATTATTTTAAAAAATATAGTTATTTAAAACAAAACATAATCACATCAGCAAATTTTAGGTGGAGCAGATTCATTTTATAAAATAAATGAAATTATCCTTGTTTCACATTTGATTCATAAATCTAAATGAATTTTTGATCAATGGATGACTCTTTTCTGCAAATTACATTTCTGATATTATGGACAATAAATAAGGTGCTCATTTATTTATAATTATGGACTGAACTACTTTTATATCTGATGGACACTTACATAGAATGAAGATTCTACAATGGTAAGATTGTCTGCTTATTCATCAAGGGGATCAGAGAAATTGAGTAAAGTATATAAGCTATGAAATAAAATTGGTTACATTAGGCAGGTACTATGCTTTGAAATGAGTAGATGTGCATAAAAAGTTTAAGAATGTCATGTATTCCAAGATGACAAGAATCTGACAAGGGATGCAACTTTTGATCAAAGTCAATTGTCCTGAACTTTTTACTTCTCAGTTACCAAGAAACTCATTAGATTGATTAAATCTTTCATATCATTGAAGTTTAACCCTAAAGAGTAAATAGATATGCTCTGTTATTGACTCTCCATATATGGTATGTGCTTGAATATTAAGAGCAGTTTGCACTTAAAGTAGTAGAAGTTATCTCAAAGCCCACTTAATGTAATGTCTAGAAAAAGTATAAAGTCTGTGAAGAAAAACCTGCATTTTTATAGTCAAATATTGATTTATATGCTGTTTTTAAAGCAAGAAAATTTTGTCTGGCATTTACCAAAAAAGATAATAATGTTAACCTCATATATATTGTCCATCAGTCTCTTTATCACTGAAGGTAAAGAAGATGTCTTGATAATATGATCAACTGAATGGAATACGATGTTATAAAAATGCAATCCATACTTGAATTGGTCTATCTCTGGTTGTCTTAATTTAAATAAATAGATAGGAGTCTCAGAAAATAGTAGCTCTGATGTCAGAGTTGTAAGGAGTATCCAGATAATTTTACTCAAGATTAGTGCTGCCTGGTCCTGAGAATGGTAAATCTTTTAAGATGTTGGTCAGATGATATAAAGCTAAGGAATAGATTATGTGGTCAATTAGGGATGATACTTGTGGTAGAAACCTCGTTTCACTTATCAATGTAAATGCTAAAATATGGAATCATTTCTTGACAAATTTGCCATATACATGTTACATTACACCAGCAGAAAAAATGGACTGAATGAAATTGCATTAAAATTAAAATTAGTTTATTAATAATAAACAGTAAGGCCAAGGAAACTGTAGACAAATACAATATTTAAGACTATTGGTTTATGGTGCAAGGTTATAATTAGGATATGCACATCAATGTATAGAATTTTGAATAAGTCAACCTCTCAAATTAAAGGTACCTATTATTTATTATATTTCATTGCTAACTTAAATATGATTAAAACTTAAAACCAAACATTATAAAATTGATACATTAGAATAAACAAAATATCAAACAGTATTATTTAAGAGCTTTTAAATGCAATAATAATATCAAGAGATTAGGATTAAAACATCAATGGAAATAATCAACATATGTGCTTATTATTAGTAGGTCTATGTAAACATGATATTCCTACCTCCTTAATAGGGCTATGGTTATCCTTCTTGGAAGTGCTGAATCCAATTCTCCAGCTTCAATAAGAATTTTAATATTTTAATCATATTTATTGGCTTATATTTGTTTTCATTATCACTGACATTCTCAAGCCTTCCACCCATTCTTCTTATAGGAGAGTCAGTCAAGCTTTTCACTTGCATGAGGAAATGCAGTTGTTTACTGCAAGCAGTCTACAATTGAGTGTATCGATGATTTCTAGTAGTTTCATTCAGTATATTCCCTAGAGAGTAAGATTGAATAAGTGGTTTAATGTTTTTTTTTATCAAAAAGACTCAAAACCTGTGATGAATATGCATGCATTGAAGGTAAGTTATCAGGGTTATTATTATACATTCTGATTTATTTTTACTTTTGAATTTTGGTGTGAAGATATTGCTTTAATATTATACCTGACCCAAAAATAGTTTAGGGCAAGTGGTTATTATGTGGATATATTACACACAATGGAAACACTGAGGCTTTAGACTTTTATGTTTTTAGAAATAATATTGTTTCCTTAGCAATGATATGAGAGAGGATATCAATCACATTAATGTTCTTATATAATTGAACCTTGCATTTATAGCTATTTCCATAAACTGGTATTGATGCATTCATGAGAAATATTGGTTGAAAATCAAGTAACTCCTCAAATGGTTCCATCCATTTAATGATGTCTTCAATTGTATTGTTAAGATAAATATTTTTAAAATGCCTTTGACATGACTACTTCTGACTGGTTTATTGAACCAATAGAAAACTTGTTTTATGTTTCAGTATGCTTTTTAAAAATGTCTCTTTTTTCTTCACTTTTGAAATCTAATATAAAATATCTCAGATTTGAATGATCTGCAATTTTCTCTATATTGTTTCATAGATCAATTTTAATAAACAATTCAAATAAATCTTTTTGGGAATATAGAATGTCAACAATACTTGACTGTTTTTGCAATTTATATGGAACTATCAATTAAAAAGGCACTTAAGAGTTTAAAGAAATTCTGGATACAATAAAATGAAAAACAGATAAAAATTTTATGAAACTTTTCTTATGATGCAACTAAAAAAAACAAATTCTGCCAGTCTATCACTGTTGATATGAAATCTAGAAACTGGAAGCAGCTTGTTTATATTCATAACTTCCTTTACACTTATCATTCTCTTGAAGGGTTTTTATTTTATAATTTTTGGCACTTGAAAATATTTTTTTCCCTTCAACATGTTATCCATAGCAGTAGGCATGTTGAATAATAATAGACTATTTAAAAAGCATTACTTATGTCAAAATCCAAATACAGAAACTGTTAAAAAGAAATATTGAAGGTTAGATGCAGAAGAATAATTTTGCAATGTTAAAAGTTAAATGAAAAATCATGGCATATGCAATGTGATGCACTATTGCTTCTCCTTTTTTGAAACCAGGGACTTCCCATCAACTATGCCCAGAGAAAGCTGTTAGCAATTTTATCTTCCTTTTCCATTTTCCACCCTGTTTTTTCCCATATTCTTTTCTATTCTGCTCCATTTTATTTCCACAACAGTATGTTTATATACTCTATGGCCTTTATGTCTAAATTCCCCTTATCTTTTCCCAAATCCAGCATAAAAACCATGAAACTGCTTTGTGTATAATTACTTTGATTATATTTATTCTTCCACAACTTCATTATTTAACCCTCTCTGCTTATAAGCATTTAGATTCAATTAACAGATGATTTTTCTATGCCTTCCTTACATAATTTGCAGACTAAATCACCCACATTTTTCCATTAATGTGTATATTCTCTTGTTAATGATCCTCGGTGTGTAATGATGTGATGTAATGTGATGCACTGTGACTTCTTATATGGAGTTAAGAATCTCTCAGCAACTATGCCCAGAGAAACCTGTTAGCCAATTTAACTTCCCTTTTTATTCACCATTTTAAGTTTTTCCATATTCTTCTCTATCATGCTCCATCCCTTTTTCACAACATAATATTTGTCAACTCCATAGCCTTTATATCTAAATCCCCCTTATCTTTTTTTCCAAGCCAGGATAAAAAAACAAAACCCCACTTTCTGTATAATCACTTTGTTTATATTTATTTTTTCACAACTTCATTATTTGTACCCTTTATGCTTTCAGCCATTTACATTCATTTAACAGATGCCTAATATTTCCTATGCCTTCCTTACAGAACATGCAGACAAAATCACCCATATTTTATCCATGTATGTGTATATTCTTATGTTTCTAAAGATCCGGGTGTTATTTCAATATCACTCCCCCTCTACTGGCTCTGTTAATTATTAAAAAATATTTCAATTAATACTATTTTAATAAAAGAAATGATTACCTTTTTAGTCTGATTGCAGAAAGCTAAAAAACAAAATCAGCTGTTAAGCAACCTATTCCAGGATAAAAGTCATTCGAGAAGATATTTGTAATTAAACATTAAATAGAAGACATTATTTATGAGGTTTGTCAATTGCCAGTAGTGAGATTTTGATTAATTTTCCACTTAATGTTTATTTTCAGCTTAAGGGTAGCTAGATACCCATTTGTATTCATACCTCCATTATCTGGCAGAAATATACTATATGTGAAATAAATTTATAATTAGCGAGAGAAGTCTGAATTTATATATCAGATGATAATTGGTGATCTTTTAAGTTTAAATCTAATGAGAAACACACTATAAATTCATATAATGTGAATGTCTGCAATTCATATATGTAATATAAAAGACATTATGTTAGCGCCATTGCTAACGTGTCGAAACTATATTAGACTTACTAAAAGCATTGGTGGTCGAGAGGTCAACACAGCGCCTTAAAAGCAGTTGTCCCGGGTTAGCGGGTTCGGTTCCCGGCCGATGCTATGACACATAAAAAAAAGTATTAAATTTTATATAGTATCTTATGTATTACACACATACATATATAACTAATCATGTAAATATTTTAATGAATTAATTAGTAAAGATATAATTATATAGAGTGTAAAAAATCTGAAATTTATAACAAATTGTTTTATTTTTTCCATTTCTATTAATTATTTCATCTTAAAAGATTAACAATTGATTTTCTATAGTATATAGGATTTAGTCAATCTATTCCAGGAAATTTAATAATTTTAAGGATATAGTCAATTTCAAAGAATTTTATTGATTTTTACATACTGGGTAATATATGGTTTTGTCATAAAAAATAAAAAAAAAGATATGGAGTGAAAGAAAAATACTGAAGCTGTACTAACATTTTTTTTTAAAAAAAAAATTCAATTCATAAATGAAAAAGTATATATATTTATATTGTTAGATATCTTTACTTTTTTTTTTATTCTTCTTTTAAAATGCTAGTTATATATATATATAATGCACTCAATAAATATTGATGGTTTTATAACAATAATATGATTAACTATTTGAGTTTCATTATCATTGAACACTATAATAAAATATTTAAAAAGTTCTTAGCTGAGGCGGTTATGTGACATTTGAACAAAAGAGATAAAATTTAGTTGTAGTTGTGAAACCATTGAATCCATTACACTACTACTGCCATAAACAATTCAGAGTAATGTTATAATAGATGAATTGTAGTCTATTTTCTTTCTGAATAACAAATCATTTTTAAAAATAATAATGTTTTTAATCAGTGTACTTCTGATTTTTACTCCACATCAATGAAGAATATCCACTAGCACTAAATCTCAGATCTTTTTTTCCTAATAGTGCATGCATTTTGTGAATAATGTTCTATCTTCTTTAAACCTGGAAGTTTCAAACATTTGGAACCTCATACTTAGCTGATATCTTTATCTTTTATCACACCAGTCTCATTGAATATAGACACTAGAATCCATCAATTTTAACACTTTGTGGAAATATAACCCATCATTTCAAGACACATATTTTCATTTTTTTTACCTTTTATCTATGCTTCTCTCATTTCAAATCCATGTTATAAGCCATATATATATTTTTTAAAAAAATAAACTAAAAAAAAACATATATATATATATATATATATATATATATATATATATATATATATATATATATATATATATATATTGCTTCAAGTATCAGACATGTGAGTGCCAAAATTAATCCTGGTTACCTCCTGATTCTAAGTCAGATGCTTTACCAACTGCACCAAATAGTGCAAAGTATACACATACATGAGGAGATTTTATCCATGTGAACAGAGATAACTATAGCTTTTGGTGGTGACAGGAAACTATCAATACTACTAAGTGACAATTCTCCTGAGGCTAAACAACTTTTCTTTATTAATCTATAATAGCTCCTTTTTTGGAGTTTATTGAACAAAAGAGCTATTATAGGTTACTTTTATAGAAAAGTTGTTAGCCTCTGGAGAATTGTCAATTAGTAATACTTGATAGTGTCCTGACCACATCAAGTGCTAAACTTATCTCTGTTTACCTGGACATAATATTCTTATGTCTATTTTTTATTATAATAACAATGCATGAAAATATTGAATTATATATATATATATATATATAATGTCTTTTCATTAAAAACTATTGTAATAACAATAATAAATATAATGGTAATTAACTATTATGTACAGTCATTCAATCTGCAGAATTAATGTTGGTTAATTCCTTAACCCTTCTTAACTGTTGCTAAATTCAAAAATACATAATGGAAGCACACACCATCTACACATGAATCCTAAATTTTAACATTAGCAGCTTGTCTATTAATGAATTTTATTTTTATTTATTAAAATTGCCTCCTTAATCTTACTTTTATTATGGTTTCTTTCTTTATAAAGACTTTTAATGCTTTCAATATCAAACTTAAATTTATATTTATAAGTCCTTTTATGATCCAAGAAAACTGAAACAGTCATTAAATCATTATCATTTTTATTTTTTCTACACATGCATTTTTCAATACTGCACCTCAATTCATCTATGTATGATAATATACATCCACAAAAAAATTCTTCATAAAAAGAGAAACCATAATAAATGAAAAATTAAGGAGGAAATTTTAATAAATAGAAATAAAATGAATATAATTAATAGACAAGCTGCTAACATTAAAATTCATAATTTATGGGATTTGAATTGGTGACATTTACTTCCATTATGTTTTTTTTTAATTTAGCAGTTGAGGAGGATTAAGGAATTAACCAATAGTACTTTTGCAAAATGAAAGAATGTGTATAATAGATAATTACCATTATATATATATATATATATATATGTGTGTGTGGTGTGTGTGCATAATTACTAAGCATTGTAATAAATTGCCAAGCAAATATATCCATAAACATTTAAAAAGATGCACATTTGAAGATTCACTTAAAAAAAACCAATGAGGATAAAATGACTGACTCTAATAATATAAAAGAGTTAAAATTACTACAAATGGATATCATGATAAAATTTATTATGGTTTTTATAAAACTGGAAGACATATTTATATTATAAACTTTATTTTCAATGTAATGATAAGATACCAATTGCTTTCAATGTTAGAATATGATACATAGAGTAAAATGTAATGGAGAACTACAATTATATATCAGATATTGACATTTTTTAGTAATAAGTGCTTGCTACTAAATAAATTAAAAGATTACAGTACAGCAAGTTGTCAAATATATAAACTATAAAATCAGTCTGTGAATTATGTAGATGTATTTGTAATTTACAGGTGTGAACAGATGGTTTTCAAAACTCAACTTTATTTAATTTATCATTCTTTGTAACTTTTTTGTTCTGGGGGTAAAGTAGTCATATTCTCTTATGAATGGCTACTGAAAAATAAAATAAAATAATTACAGTTTGTCATGAAAATGCAATACACTTGCTTTAATAAACCATCTCTGATACTTATAATTGGCCTAAATTGCATTTAGGTACAAAAATTAAGATGCTTCTCTTTTTAAAGTTCCTATTATGTGGCTTGGATCAAGAGTTATTTCATATTCAATAAAAACATCACCACTTTAATATGATAGTACAGCTCGTATGTAGCAGTTGATTACCATTTAATTAAAATTTTATAATATTTGTGTGTTTAATTTTATAAAAGTATTGTAATATATATATATATGATCAATATTGGCAAGTATTGTAATATATATATATATGATCAATAGTTGGCATTTTACCAAAACCACTGAACAAGCATATATTTGTTTACATAAACATCAAAAGAGTCAGAATTCACTATCTCTTTCATATGCCCACCCTCAGATCAGCTGATTTCAAGCTAATTTGCTATCATCAGTGAAGGATAGAGCTAGAATATATATATATATAATTAAGTTCCAACCAGTCACCAGATATATATATATATATATATAATTAAGTTCCAACCAGTCACCACCTAAACATTCACAGTAAATATAGTAATCAATATTTCTCACTGCTGTCAAGGCAACCTTCTCACCTTTTTAAAAGCAAGAATGGAAATCCATTCCTACTAATGGTCCATTGAATATATATGGACACTTAAAGATTGCAACTTGACTACAGAGTATGAAATATTTTGTTACAATGAAGTTTAAATAAACCTCTTTAAACATGAATAAGAGCTCACAAATAAGCTCTTATGAAACTTTGTAGAATATTCATAAACCCAGACTGGTTTCTGGTATTGGCTTCCTCAAGTCAGTAGCAGAAATTGTGCTAGAATATTCAAGCATTAGCTTGAATATCCTATCACCTCACTGAGGAAGCTAGTAGCTGAAACTGGTCTGCAGTTAGATATATTCTGCAAAGATTGTTAAGAGCTTATTTGCATACTCTTTATATAACATTTGTAATACAAACACTGTGTTAAATTAATTCATGTTACATCTGACTTGATTTTTTTTAATATATATGTATATACATCTTTGTCTTAAAGCACATATAAGTTTTAAAGCATCTTTTAATGAGCTCTATATAGAAATAATTCATTAGAGACAATATATACATTCACAGTAAAGTCATGATAATATAATATAATATAATATAATATAATATAATATAATACATCCAAGCTTTAACATATTTATAGCATACAATATCCCCAACCTCAGACCACTTTCTGCTACTGGCTTCTTGACTCAGGTTCTAGGATATTCAAGCATAGTTATCCATTAGATAAAGTGCTGGGATTGGCCTGGTATTTTAAATCTAATTCTTGAATATCCTAGTACCTCACTGAGGAAACCAATAGCAGAAACTAGTCTGAGGTTGGGGATATTCTGAAAACCTTGTTAAGAACTATTTGCAAGCTCATTGTAATATATATATATATATAAACGTCCGTTAATTAAAACAATATTGTAATTACAATAAAAATAATAATCATAATGGTAACAAACTATTATAAACAATCCTTAAATTCGCAGAAGTACTTTCAGTTAATTTCTGAACCTGCCTTAACTGTGAGCAGAAGCAAACGTCATCAATTCAAATTCCAGGAATCTCATATTTTAATGTTAGCAGACTGCCTATTTATTAAATGCATTTTATTCCTATTTATAAAAATTGCCTCTTTAATTTTTTTTTATTATGGTTTCTCTCCTCTTGAAGAATTTTCACATTTTCAAAATCAAATTTAAATTTATATTTACATGTTTTTTCATGATCAAAGAAAACTGAAGGAGAAATTAAATCACCAATATTTTTACTTTTTGCACGTTTATATAACAATTCATGCTCCCTCAATCTCTTCTCAATAGTGCACCTATATATATATATATATATATGTGTGTGTGTGTGTGTGCCTAACAACTTTTAAATTACTATCCATATTCAGTCATTTTATTCAGTCATAATAATTATTATTTTACTTAACAATCACATTTTTAAAACACGTCTTTAGTACATCTTGTATAAATACAGGCAAAACTCTTCATACAGTCGTGCTACTGTATGTAGAGTTTTTAATAACAGCTATAAGAAATGGTGATCATGTGATGTTTAGTGTTCTAATACATCTTGTTTATTACTATAGTTAATTTTAATCTGTATATATTTTTCATTAATATAAATTCACAAACATTTTAATTTCTTTATTCTCTTTAATACTTGTCTATATCTATGGTTTTTATCTAATGCCATAAATCTTATATTTTGTACTCTTTTCTACCAATAAACGTTTTTATTTTCTCTGAAAACTCCAATTTTTACTACTTGTGTTTCTATCCTTTTTTAAAAAGTTTTGTTTCCAATTTGATACTGTTTAAAATTATGTATTTATATTATGTATAACAGATGTCCAAGATAAATGTATGTGTTTTTGGCTTCCATACATCATTACTTTCCATACAACCATTTTTTTTTTACAAATTAATGATAGTCATTTTATTTATACTTCCTCATTATGCAATTCATTGATTATTCTATTAATTTATTTTTTCTTTTATTTTGTTTATCTCTATTAATCTTTATTAAATACTTTTAGTCTAACAATTGTTTCATTTTTATATTAAATTATTTTTTATCAATAGCACATACTTGAAGAATTATCTGCTGTCAAAACTATTAGATTATTATATTCATCTTTTTTTTTTCAATTTCTATAATGTTTTCATTATTGTGTTTTGTTTTGTTTTTTGTCATTTTAAAATTTTTTTTTAATTATTATATTCATTTTATACTTCCAGTTAACTAATATTATTTTATCTACTACTTCTAAATTTTTATTATCTATTTTATTATATTTTGCTTTTAATTATTTATTAATAGTTTTTTTCTTTTAATTTCTAACGTTTTTTTATATCTATATTTATTATAGGATCATATTTTTGATGTTTAATAAGTCTTTTTTTTTACTTCTAAAACTTTATTTGATACATTTATATTTTATTCTGACAACCACTTATATAATCTTACCATTAGCTATGTATGTCTTTTTATTTAAATAACTATCAATCTGATGATTATGAATATTAATCATATCATTTCTATTCTTAATGATTTTATTATTACCTCTTTCCAATTTCAACTTTATTATTTATTAACATGTCTTTAGTCTGCTATTTATTTTAATGTTTTATTTACATATAATCATTTTCCTCAATACTTTTTTTTACCATCCAGTATAAATTTTGATTCAACTTTTTCATACATATATATTATTCTATTTAAGAAGTTTGATTTTTCAAAGTATTATATATATATATATAATCTTTTCCTACTTTATTAATATGATTTATATCAAAAAAAAAATTGAATACTTTTTTTTTTATTTTCAAAACTTCAGGATTATTTTATTATATAAATACTTTATTAAATTGAATGTTACAGTTGACCCATGAATTATATTGTATTAAAATACATGATTTCAATTATATTGTATTTAAAAAAACGTAAATAAACAAAAACTTAAATAAACAGAAAAAAACCCCATTAAATTTCACAAATTTTATGATATTCAGAAATTATTAATTCTTCTCTGATTAAGATTATATATATTAATAAAATTTTCTCAGTTTTTGTATTACACTTTCTGAATTTGATGTGCTGTAATTTGCATAATGAAATATTTTCTGAGCATAATGCTAAGTTTTCAAAATTTTAGTGCATACTAAATGAAAGTTGATAATGATTTAAAGACATCAAATAAATAGAGAAATTCTATTTTTTTGATAATAACTATTATGTTTCCCTAAGAGAAAAAAGTTATTGGAAGAAAAAATTATCCAGAGCATATTCCATAGCAATAAAGTCTGATAATTGACTCTTTGTTTTAAAATACAATTGCTTTAATAAATGTACGCAAGAACACACACTCTATAAAATATAAGTATTTTCCTCAATTTATTATTAATAATTTATATTATTATTTTTAAAATTTTCTTTATACCAATCCTGGTATGTATGCTTACTACATATGTAAAAAAATAAGCATTGTTATATATGGGTGTGTGTTCAAAAGTAGTATATATTTCCAATTCAAGAAACAATATGTATTCCATTCTAATCAATACATATCAATAATAAATTAAGCCATTTTACATGATATATATTTGAAAGTATGATAATCTTAGAACAAAATATAGCACAGTTCACAACTTCACTTTATGTCTAATGATAATCTGATTAGTCATTTACATTGACATTATAGGGTGCTATTTTACAATTTTATTCAAATGACTCTAGAAAATATAATATATATAGTACTTTTAGAGTATGCTTATTTGAAGCTTGTTATTTAATAAAATATTGTTTATTTTTGCAGCACAATATCTTTAATAGTAATTGTTTATCTGTATGATTTTTTTTAAAATATAATATGTATTATCTATATAATGAATAATATTTATGTAGGGTAATTTTCATTACAATACTCTCATGCCAGGTGTGGAGTGGTTTCTAACTACTTTTAACACCTTGTGGATGAGTGTAATAATAAATGTAAAACCAAAGAAGTGAAAAAAAATTGTGTTTTAAGATGCACATCTAATCTAATGTATTATTAATAAAAATTAAAAAATATATTATAGTTATAATTCTAATGTTACTGCTCTTAAGAAAGAAAATAATGTACACTAAATTTATGATATAATCTAAATAATATTGACTTTCTGGAATGAGTTATTGTAAGAAGTCTTACCTAATGACAAACTATCTTCAAAAATAAACAGTGTTCAAATTCTTAGTTTAGCTCTGTGTGAAATAGTATGATGTGTGAAGAGTAGATTCTAAAGCTTAAATTTCAGGGATCATGCCTTCCCCCCTGTTATTCAATCTTCAAAGTCCTTGTGGAGTCATGTAATGATGCCCATTTAATTATTTTTATGCCTTGTTTATCTATTTACTTATTTTTATTGGATAATTTATTATACATAAATAAAAATTATTTACACACCTGAAGAATTCCAAATTTTTCTTAGGTAAAAACTAATATCAAAAATATTTGTTAATAAGTGTGGTTATGATATGTATTTAATCAATGAAGACTGTTATTTTTTGACATGATTTCTTAAGAATAACTTCACACCTTTGTATATGTCATAAAGATTTCTTAAGTCAAATTAAACATTTTTTTATATTCATTTTAATATTTATTACATATTTAATAAACAAAAATTAGTTCATGTATATTAAAACAAATTTTTACTTGAATAAAATGATATAAAAAATTATAATACAGTATTTTTATATTTTTTATATATTTGTAATTATAAATACCTTTGTAGAATTATGACATTTTTATTAAAATCATTTTTACAAATATTTGCCATAAAATTATGGTATATATAATTTTAATTAATTCTACTTTTTAATAAAATGTATCAAATAAATATATTTCTGTTGATATATTGTTAAGTATTCATAATGTATTACACACACAGATATATATATATATGGGTGTGTGTGTGTGTCTGTAAATGGTCTCATGCCATATTCATATCCTGACTATGAATCTAGATTTAGAAAAACTGCATTGTTTTCGCATCACAAGCTAACTTAGCACCATT
The DNA here is from genome assembly GCA_028023455.1 of Epiperipatus broadwayi. NCBI lineage: Eukaryota > Metazoa > Onychophora > Udeonychophora > Euonychophora > Peripatidae > Epiperipatus > Epiperipatus broadwayi. The sequence goes on along the minus strand of JAQFVV010012743.1, from coordinate 239,600 downwards.
TTCTATTAAGTAATTAGCTTTAAAATTAACCTATTTAGCTATTTATTTATTTAGTGATTTATTAATATCTAAATGAGTATTTTTATATTAAGAACCGAGGACAAATCAATGAATATCTTTATAATTGTCAAGGTTTCTAGTAATATATTTTTGCAGCTCTTCTTTTGGGAGTTATTAAAAAGATTTATGTTTTATTCAATGCATTAATTGTCTGATTAATTTCTATCATTATATCTATTATTATAAAGTGTTGAAAATCTTGAAATTGTTAGATTGGAAGTTGAATTCCGATAATGCTCTATTACTTTAAATATTATAAATTTCTGTGGCGCACTCACAAGTCAGTAAGAATTTTAAAAAAAACATAAGTGAATCACTTAAGTTTAGACTACATTTTTTATAAATACACCAACTTTCACTGGCCATGCTAAATATATTTAAAGTAATAGTTATCCAAGTTTGACATCCAATCTAACAATTTTTGACATTATATATACATACATGCATTCAAATGACATGATAAGTAGAGTGTCTTCTTGCATTCCCACAACTAAAATTTAAATGCAGGCTACATAAAAGTTAGATATTATGAATGTCATACATGGGAAGCAAGGTTATTGTAATATGATGTAGTCTTTATAACAAATAAATATTCCCATGTTTAAAAGAAGTGTTCCCACAATTTGCAAATATTTTATCTTTTAATCAAACTGAAAACTTTTTTGATAGCTCCCTCCCCCTCATATTCAATGCATCATGTTGATATAAAAATAGTTAGTAAATAAGTACATTCTAAATACTAAAACAAAGTTAGACAAATATTAAACTTCTTAGTAGCCATAAATTATTAATTATTATGACTGATGTGTAATGTCAACTTAATTTATTTTTAGTAGCTTTCATTTAAAACATCTCTGTGCCATTTACTGAAAGCTTTAGAAAGCATCATAGTCACCATGTGGTGGTGCTTAATAAATCTTTATTCTATATTTTTTCTATCCAAAATCTTCTGACCAGTTTCAAGTATATGGCTTTCATCAGGGAGGAGCATTGGATCTTGGAATGGTGTAATTGGACTTTAGGATCTTATATATATTTTCTCCAGCTCCTCACTAATGAGAGTGTAAGCTTGAAACCAATCAGGAGAATTTTGATAGAAAAGGTGCAAGATATGAATTTATTAAGCACTGTCATCTGACAGATAACTCCAATCTTAAAATTTGAACAAGGCCAAACTTTGTTTGGCACAGGGTGGCACTACTGTATGGAGAGTTTTGCATTGTTTAATAACAATTATGTGCTAGTATAAGAGATCATGATTATGTGATGTTTAGTGGTTTATCACCAATCCTGCCGAATAGAATAGCAATGGTTATGGTTGTTAAAGAGCCAAAGACACCAAAATGTATGGGTGCTGAATTGAGTTCAGACCCATATGACTATATAAACTATTGAGCTTAGATTGAAAATATTGTTTTAAACTTCATTATCATAGTTATGTAGTTAAATAGAGTTAAAATGTGGCTGCTGGAGTGTTGCATTAGATCCTATGATCTAGATGCAGTGTTCTCATATTAAAGGCTCCTCACTGACGAAGGCCACAAGCCATAAACTAGTCTGGGGATATTGGATAAGTAGGAACTGGATGGGGATTTTATGCACAAGCCTTCTGTAATCCATTTATTACTCTGGTTGGCACAGGGTGGCACTACTCTATGGAGAGTTTGCTTTGTTTAATAACAATTATGTGCTAGTATAAGAGATTGCAATCATGTGATGTTTAGTGGTTTAATCTTAAAATTATAATTTTGTTAGTCAAAATATAATATATTTTTGTAGTTTTATTGCCTTGTTACTATATCTGTTCTTGTTTTACCTTGTTTTATTTGAATTTTTCATGGTTAAAAAAAAAAAAAAAATTCATAATCTTTTTTTTTTCTTCTGCATGAAGTCTTTAGTTATTCTATTTTTTTCATATAAATATTAACCATTTGCACTTTTATGTTTTTCAAATGTTTATTATTTCTCATAGTAAAAATTTTTATACATATTTTAAAATATTGTGTCATCTAGTTTTAAAATATTTTTTTGTTGTTGTTAAAAATGATTTATGAAAGTATATTCTATATATTAAAAGGGCTTTAGTAGTTTTTAGAATGCAATAATAAAAACATAAATGTAAAACTTGTTGTCTTGTATTGGAACAAATTTTGAAAATTGAAAAAAAAAAGTTGGGATCTAAGTGTAATGATCTATTCCATTAGTATTTTTTTAAGAATAAATTAGTAAAAACATGTAAGCGTTGGTGGCCGAGTGGTCAGCACAGCCGCCTTGCAAGCAGTTGTCCCGGTTTGCTTCCTGGCTGATGCTTTGACATAAGAAAAAAAAAAGAAAATGTGCTCAAGCTACTATGGTATTGTGAATAAGACCAAACTCCAGGTAGCTGCAAAAATATCTGATGATGCATAGGTTTGGTCTTTCATTTTAGTATTATCTTAAATTTATAGGTTTACAGTGAGTTTTACAATTGTGAAAAGTGAGATTAATGATTAGCTAACATTTTTATGAGTAAGAATAGGAAAAGAACAAAGATTGTGTTTTTTAGATTTGAGAAAAAGAGAACATCCTATCAATAATGATAGATATTGTATGCATATGTGAGTGAGTAATAACAGTGATAAGAAAGTGGTATGATTGCAGAGAGGGGAACTCTAATAGGATATGATTCATGACTCTTCATCTCTATGACACAGGATAACTCTCTATATACATATTGCCACTCAGTGTAAGCCAGAGTAATCAATTGATTCCCGAGGATTTGTGCTTAAAATCCCCATCTAGTGCCTACTCATCCAATTTCCCCAGACTAGTTTCTGGCTTGTAGCACAAAATGGGGATTTTATGCACAAGCCTTCTGGCATCCATTGATTACTCTGGCTTGCACTGAGTGGCAATATGTATAGAGAGTTTTGCCTGTTTTAATAACAGTTAAGAGCAATCATAAGAAATTGTGATTGTGTGATTTTTATTGGCTCTATGACACAGTATATATGATGGATTTATATTTATAAAATGTTTTTTGTAAAACAAATATATGTTGAAACAGCTTTAATTTTGACTTTTTATTAAGAAACTTCACTTATTTGGGTTTGCCATACTATCCTTGTTATTTATTTTTTGTTATATTGTAGCATTATTTTTTTATATTCTCATATATTTCCCAATACCTGATTGTGTTAGATATTGGGTCATCTATTTAAATAATTTTGCATATTGATTTAAAATTTCATTTTCTCGGAATGAGAGCATAAGATGAATTAATGAAATTATTTTTCATTAACTTGAATAATTATTCTCCTACTCTTCTTAACATATTATCAATTTCTATAACCTTGAAATTTAATATTTTATTTATATAACAATATTAAATCGTGCTTTCACAGTTCCAAAGTAAGGACAAACGTAAAGTATAAATATACAGGTTATTACTTAATATTTTATTTATACTGAATTCCATTCCATTTATGCTTTCTAAATGTCTAACCTTAAAGTAGTTGAATATGTGCTGTTTTTAAATGTATTTCCTTTATTTTTAATTTTAACCGTACACAGTCCGTCAATCTCCATTTAATATTAGATGGTTAATTATAACTTGTGTAATACATTTTTATTTGAATGAGATAATACTGTTGTGGAAAGTTATTAAAATTATTTTTTAAGTTGTAGAGAATGTGTTATTTTTAAATGTGCTTTGCTCTTGCTACATTTTATTCTAATGTCACATAATATGTCATTGCTCCATTCAATATTACATGATTATTTATGATTTTTGTAAATAACTCTTTACTTGAATATGTTCTACTGTGGATGACAATCTTATTCTGCAATCCACATGATATTATTCTTTGTCTTCAGCATCCAAATGAAGCCATTTCTAATCTCTTATTAATTACTTATAATTTAATGTGTTTTTATACCAATGGCATATGTTACAAAACATAAAGAAAGATAACATTTGCAAGCTTATGAAAATTAATAATTTATTTTCATATATCGTGATATTTCAGTGATAAATGTTCATACTTATTATTTGTTAAAATCATAATTGTAGGTTGAAGTCATTCTCAGACAATATAATAAACTCTTAATTCAAGGGATTTTATTATTTAAAAATTTTTAAAAAAAATTTGTGATTTCATTGGTCTTTACTATAATTTCTCTCAATATTTGTGTGTGGTCTGCCACATTAAAATTACCTTAAAATCCTGCTTATTCTGTTTGTTTGGTAGGATCCAAAGTTTTCTGCAAATGAATTGTCATAATCTTAATAAAGATTTTATGCAAAACTGGTAGAAGATAGATAGTTCTAGAATTTCTAATATATTTTTAGCACTTTTCTTAAAACCACTCGACTCTTTCACTTATGTGGTGCATCTTTATTATTTAGACATTTGGTGTATAGTTTTGTTTTCAACATTTTTTTCTTAACCTCTTTCTTTTAAAATATTAACAATAATTTCATTAATTTTTGAAGCTTTTATCATTTTCAGTGATTTAATAACTTATCTCAATTATTGATTTCAAATGTTTAGCAATTTAAAATATATAGAAAATGTATTGATTGCTTTGTTTTTTTATTATTATTATTATTATACATTTTTTTTATAAAACTCTTTAACACATTTCAAAATTATATATTCCTTTTTATTAGAATTTCCATCTTTTTTTCTTATTGCTATAGCAACATCCCTTCCAACATCATAATGTTGTGCAACACTTTTGAAACTTTTATTACTTTCTATAGATTTTTGTTTTGCTAATTCACCATTATATTTTCAAATACCATTACTAATGCTTTTTTTTTTACAATTTTATACAAAATATTAAATAATCAAAATTACACTCCACAACTCAATCAGACTAGCCAAGAATATAAACTCTAAAACATAATGAATGGTTTCACTGCTACAAGCAAACTTTTTGAGTTTAATAAATTACAAAATAACAGCATATTTAAATTAAACATTACCCACAATTCCACTTACTTTCCATACACCCTTAATATTAAAAGAACTTTTAAATAAGTTAATTGCTTCAGAATCATACATTTTTAATATTAAAGATTATTTAATTCTTTTTATTTCATTAAATACTAAATATTCAATTCTTAACTTATAATTTTTTAAAAAAAAATATCATATTAATTTACTTATTTATACATCAAATTATTAATGAATTGCTAGATTTTCCCTGATATCTTTTTTGCAGTTCTTAATACAGTATCAGTTTTCTTCTTACAATTTCAGATAATTGTGAGCCATCTTCAAAGTTTGTTAATATTTTCAAACAATTTGCAAATTCCACTTTAAATTTATTGTGATGTTTCTGAAGATTAGAAATATATATTATTAGTGACTTTGTTAATAGTATTTGTTTATTTTGCTTTAACATGTATTTTATATCTCACTAATAAATTACCACATCCTATACAGAATCTATTAAGAACATTGCAATCTTGAAATATATATTTTCTGTCAGTTAAAATATCCAATTCTGATGTTTCTTTACTTGAATATTTCTCTGTTCATTTCTATTGAGCATTTTTCTTAGAAAAAGAATTCATAATATACATTTTTTATTTTTCTACACACTGTCCTAGTCTGCTTCGTCTCTTATTTCTAGCATTATAACCGAATTCTCCACTGGAATTTCATCTTTCAATTGTTTACCAATTCTGGTATTAAAATCTCCCATAATAAGTTTTAAATGTTGTTAAAAATTATTTACTTTTTTCTCATAATGAGAACTTCCTTGGGCATAAACCTCAATTATTTTCATTTGTTATCTTAGATTAATTTGAATTACTATGTTATATATCACTGATCTTCATAATGTTATTTTATATTCCCTAAGAACCTCTAATTAGTATTTCACCTGCATATAGATAATATGAAATTATTACATTTTGATTTGCAATTGTCAAATATACTGCACTCAAAACTTTTACACTATTGCTAATCATTTATAACAGTGGTGTGCAATCTGTGGGTCACGACTCTTCAGGGGCTGCATAAAAATTGCTAAGATTCGCAAAATTTTTAAGAAACTTTCATAAGTTTTGAGCTTTTTTTTTTAATTTATTTTTTTTTTAAAAGAAAAAAATCATATTTTTACAAGTATACATTTTTTTTCCAAAATTTAACTCATTTCTGATGTCTTTAATACTAAAATATTAGGAAATAAAAATTTATATATTAACTAAAACTACTACCGTTTTATTATATATATTTTTACATATGCATACATATAATTTAGGCATAGTAAAAACAATGAATGGATCATGGAAAAATTCATTCGAAGAAGGGGGCTTATCAAATTTTCATCCGAGGGGCAGGATTCCAAGTGTAAAAAGATTGAGCAGCACAGATTTATAATACTAGACATTTATTCTACACCAAATATAACTTTTAAATATCAGTTATATATTTATATATCTGGATTATTATATTAAGAACAAGCATACAATATAGCTCAACCATTTCTCTTTCTTTACTGCATGTATATATGCTTTAAACCTCCATTTACCCCACATTCCTTAAACATTTAAATAAAGACACCTGATTTGTTATTTTTGGATTTCTTTATTTATGTTTCAAGATTGTGAGGTAAAGAAGAAGTTTTAAATATGTTTTAACTAATTTAAATTGTAGTTGAATTATTATAAAAAATATTTTGTTTTCTTAACTTTATTGAAAGTACTTTCATATTATTTGATAATTATCAAGTATAATGATTCAAAAAAATAATTATCTTTATGGATTAATATTTTTTGTTTAAATTTACAATTGGCGCTATTGACGTTAAAGTTAGATCTGAAACAAGCAATAAAGTCCTCGATGCGTTTCTCTTTCCTTTATAAATATACATTACCTTTTTGAATGTTTGTACAAATGTGTGCAGTATTTATAATCAAGTTTTTTTTTAAAAAAAATATAAATGGTATTATGAAAAGAAAGTTCAATTTTTACCTTCAAATCTATATTTAGAATGTAATATTAATAATATTTATTTTATTTGATTATCAAATAAGTTATAAAGGTTAATTTTATTGAACAAATACTATCATTTAAATATGTTTAAATTTCTTTTGTATGCGGCAGTTATGTAATTAATATCGTTTTAATTAACATACTTCATTTATTATTACATTGAAAGATCTTTTATTTTCTAACTTGAAATGTTCAGTCAAATATGTCACATCTCGCTATTAAAAAAATATTTTTTTCTTTATGTAAAAATATTTTGTGTGTAAAATATTATATATGTATCTCAGAGTGTAGTAGATGATATGCTTATCTATCATTCCCGTACTCTAGTATTTGAATGCAAGCATGCTAAGCTTGAAATCCAAGTTCAGATGGGTTCTAATTTATCTCACTTAATTAGCTCTCTTTTCTTGTTATTTTTTATCAGTTGATGAGTATTCGCTATCCTTAACTAGAGTTAGAAATAAAACTGAAAGAAGATTCTCCAAAATCACAAGAACTAATAGAAGCAGCAACAAATAAGCTTTTGAAATTTAAATTCATAGATAACTACCAATAATTTTATCTTCAATAGTATATATTTATCCTGTTTTATTGGCTAAAATACAAAAGTTTTTATTACATTTGTTTTATCATATTTAGTGCAATATATGTTTAATGTGATCATAGACTTACTAAAAAAAATGATTGCTAATAACCAGTCATCATGGTTTAATAATGTTTTTGACAAAATTAGAGCTGAATATCAATAAATTGATAGCAACATATAAAGTTAATGCTACTCATTAGGATTATTTTAATGTTATTTGTGATTTTTATTTTATTATTGTTTTTCATTATCTTAACATTTTGTGTGCAGTACACTTTCCACTGTGGTTGATTCAAGAAAAAATACTTTAATAATTTTAAGCTTGAGCAGTCATACTTTTAACAATATATTTCCTTATTATACTTTAACACTGCATTATCTGGTTTTGCTTTCTTAAAGAATATAGATTTCTAGAGAGGCACATGATTTTTTTTTCTGAAAATAAGCATGATAATTTTGTTTTAACTGATGTAAGTGTTGTATTCAAATAAAGATGATAGATATGTGACTGCATAGCAGATGAATTTTTATCTAGATTATTGAATGATATATTTACCTTTATACTTCAGTTTTTACTTATCTCTTATATGATCTTCAACATTACTATTTTCATCTCAACTCCACTGCATTATAGCAATGTACTCAGACAGATATATATACAGGAATTAAAATCTTTAGATTCTTTGTATCATTGATAAAGACAAATGCTAGAGTACTCTCTGAAGATGGAAATTTAAAGACACTACCATATATATATAATGAGTCAATGAAATTACAACAAACTATCCTAGTGGATATTTTGATTAAAATATAACATTTTGTGGATCAACTATGAAAAACAAAATGATTTAGAAGTCATAATATTACTGGAATGTAATAAAAAGAAAAGCATTGACTTTGTCAAACAAAATTTAAGAAGTATAGAAAAAAGAGGTTATTAAAAAAATAAATGAAAAGTTTATATTAATAACGAAATTCCTTAAAAATGAGCTTTGAATTGAATATGAATGTAAACAGGAAGAGATATGATTCCTAATCTGTTTTAAATAGTGTGTGTGTGCATACACATAGTATTATGTTCAATAGTAATTTAAAATTGTGACAAAATGATGGAGCTGTATTATTATTAATAGTAGTAGTAGTAGTAGTAGTAGTAGTAATAGTAGTAGCAGCAGCAGTAGCAGTAGCCATAGCAGTAGCAGCAGCAGCAGCAGTAGCAGTAGCCATAGCAGTAGCAGCAGTAGCAGTAGTAGCAGTAGCAGAAACAGTAGCAGCAGCAGCAGTAGCAGTAGCAGTATTCGTAGTAGTAGTATCATAATTATCATTATTATTATTATCATTTATTGTTATCGATATCATTATTATTATTATCATCATCATCATTATTATTATTTTAAAGTTAATTTAGTCATTTAAAAATTAACAATTACTTTGGATCAAAACTAAAAAAATTATTTCTACATGATATTTAAATAAATTTTTAAAGATTTTTTAAAAAGAAATTGTGTAGAAACTTTGACCAAACAATTACCTAATTTGCAACATTATAAGTAATTATGCGTCTATTTTTCTATCCACAGACAAGTGATTATTATACATAAACCATCTTTCTCATCCATTAGAAATAGGCAACAGGAGAGCATCAATCCAAATTTAATCTAATGACGTTTGATATATAGTTCTTTTGTCTCCAATTCATTTAGAAATTTTTTTTTCACAGATATTAATATAATAATGAAGATGTTATAGGGGGGGGGGGATATATTTTTAGATAATATGAGAATAAATAAAAAACTATTCTTTTTATTTGAATCTCAAGAACTATAAAAACATCTATAAAAAATACATCAGAGGTAAATTTAATCTCTATAGATTTTGGTAGTTACTATTAGCCCAGTGGTAAGATTTTACATATATATATATATTAATCTAGTAGTAACCTTCTTGCCTTGCAATCTCAGAAAATAATGTCTTCACGAGATCGTCTGACAAACTTAATCCATCCACTTTTAAAAATGTCTCCCTGTAATTTTATGTTTTGAAAAATGGTGACCTATAATTCTTTAATAAAACAAATGATGTTTAGACTAAACTTTTAACAATATAAATGTATTTAGTATTACAAGTGGTAAAGAAACAACAAAAATAATAAACACATTGTTTTTAGTGCAAAAAAAATCCACAAAAAAATATTTTACAAAAAGGAGTTTATTAGAAGTGTTAATGAAATTAGGGGGGGGGGGAGGAATAAACATGTATATATATAAGACCATAATTTCCTCTATTATACAAAATATTGTTTTATCTTACCATCTCTGTGGATGATTACATTTTTATGTCATACAAAATACACAAGCATTATGATCTTTGTGCAATCTTTATAAATAAATATTAGTGCTGTCACAAACATTCATGAAGCCTTAACCCATATTACCTAACAGATGAAAATGTTCTTTTCACAATTTTAACATAATACTGGCATTGTTTATTTGGAGTGTGCACATAAATTATCATGCCATGGCCATTGAACATAATTTTTGTAAATGTAGAATTCCACTGCATCATTGGCAGTAGTTAGCAATCCCCAAATTTAAATCATGTTTTTCACAAAGAAATCTATTGTAACGATATATAAATATGTCGTTACATTAATTTAAAATAAAAACTTAAAAGTTCGCAAATAAAAGTAAAAAATTAAATGCTAAAATTAAAATGTTTTGTTAAACATATATACATTCGCACAGATGCCAAACTTTAAAAATATTTTTTTTTTTAAAAAAAAAAAACAAATAAATAAGTATTTGAACGTACTTTTTTATATAAAAAAAAAAAAAAAGTACAAGATTTAAAAATAAAAACAGGTATTAATTAATTATTGTAATCTGTAAATGGAAATGATTGTTTATAAATTGTTTAAAAAGCAAGCTAGCCTTGGGCTCTTGTATAATTAAAATGATCTGATGAAAGATAGATAAGAAAATAAAGAGAAATTAGCTTGACCAATGGAAGCACTAAGCCCTGGCTCGGACCCTAATGAAAGTGATGGATTAGTAATGTTTTGTTGATTGAATCCATGTGGATAATATAAAAAGGGAAATACAGTTTTTTCGGACAGTTCCAGCTTTTGTGTTTGAGAGATGTGATAGGACACACATACCACACTCTCTATTTAAAAAAAATGAGAAGTCTGTGATACCTTGAACCAGCTATTGCCATCTCCAGAACATTATCTTCCAATGGAGGCGTCGCAGGAATTAAAAGCAGAAACCTGGACTCTTCTTCGGTAAGCTATATGGACAAGAACTCTAAATTTAAAAAAATAATTAAGAACTTTCGTTCAAGCTTATGAACTTCTATCTGACTTTTTTAAGTTTAAAATCAAATTAATAATGTTTAATTTTATATGTTTTCTGATTGATAAAAATCATTTCCATTTTTTTCTTCTTATTGTATAAATTATTTATTGCTTAAATTTTAAATGATGAAAGTTAGGTTGGGTATAGACGTTGCATAGATTCCTTAGCGGTTGATTATGTTGTGGTTTTCACAAACGATTAGAATATATAAGTCAACAATGTCATAGGGTGTCTTATGATGAACACCAAAGGGTCTCCTGTATTCCCTCAGCAATTGACGTTATCGATTGACTTTGTATTTTGATAAGTTGTGTTTAATTTGGAATGTTTTTGACTGTGGAATCTGTGCAGCCAATCTATTCTCGACATTTTAAAAACAAATTTATAAAAATAATCTGTGCGAACATATTTAAATGTTAAATTTAAGTCGGGCGTGAATGGCTATATAGTTTTGTAAAGTTATATTAAGGGAGAGTCTTAGGTTATTTATTTCGTAGTTGAATTGGTTCAATGGATTGGATATATTTGTGTAATTGTAGATGTAGTATGAGATCTGCTACAGGCAGGATTATATACATATGCCACACACCTTCTGTTTGCCTAGGGATGGGTTTGTAAGACGGCAAAGGACCGCAGTCCATTCCTATGTAGTTTTATGTTTATTGTTCTACTCACCAACAGATGTGATATTCCTGTTGGTGGAGAGACAATGTCTTCTCTAATTCTACTTACTGATCAGATGTACATTCCTGTCAGTATAGTATTTTGTGTTGTCGTATTTTCATGCTACATTGAATACATAAATGTATCAGATGGATTGGCGCCGGTTTGATTGCGAAATTTGTTGCCTAGGGTTAAATCAGGGAAGAATATTTTCTTTTCAAATGCAGAGCTATGTAGTCTATTCATACTCGACTCCCTAAATAAATATTAAACTCATGGTTGTAATTTACTTAAATGTAAAACTAAAGATTAATAGAAAAATCTAAAATGTTGAATTTATTCCTCAAAATTTAAATGTTATTTTATATGTGCGTAAATAAATATTTTTATGTGTTAATTTCTGGCAGTGGCTTTTATTCTTTTATATTTAAGATATAAAATTTATATTTTATTATCTCTGCTACTCCACTGAGCTAGTGACTTGGGCTAACAATCTGAATATTTAAATAAAGTGGAATCTTAACAGCGTGTATCTGCCTACTCTATAAATTTTTCTAGGTTTAAATGCCTAGATGGCGCCTTGTAGAACAGATATCATAGTTTGCGGTTAGATTCGATCTTCACTTTCATTTCGATCGTTATACTATGTTCATTCACTTTGGCAAGAATGTTAAGATTGACACATGCAAGAAATTATGTGTACACATTCCCTTTGCCACATGTCTTCTCATTCACTTTAACCTCTTTATTGCTGATTATTTTATTGGCCAAGTGAGGTAAAAGCCTAATGTTTTAATTGGTCAATTTCACAAAGTGAAGTGTCAAAATACAATTTCAATCATCAAATATATTCAACTTTTCTTATTATATTCACTTTAGTTTCATTTATAAAAAGTATATTAATAATTTGTCAGATTATGAAAGTGAACGAAAGTTTTTTCAAAAATAAATTTCTCTTTATAATTGTAGAAATATTTACAAGTGGTAAATGTAAAACAAAATCGAAAAATGAATCAAAATGTTTTTGTGACGGTATGATTTGTTTGACAGTTTTACGTTGCAAAAAAATAAATATTTTTCATTAATTTTTGTTAAAATCTTAACTATTTTTTTTAAATAATTTTAGTTTCAGCATATTTTATGAAAATAAATTATAATTTGTCAAAAAATATTTTTAAATTTTCTAAAATATTCATTTATCATTTTCAAAATTAAACAAAAACAAATCATAACTTTTCAGTGATTTATAGCCATTTTCTTTGTTGCTGAAATGTAACAGCCAATAAGATTAAAGGAGGATCCAGAAGGGTCCACCCACTTCTGCCCACTACTTTTGTTAAAGTTTTGAATAGTGTTTTATTGATTTTTACTTGTAAAATTATTCAACAGAGGGCAACATCTTACGGAACTTTTTCTAAATTTTTAAACGGATATAAAATCTTTATCATACCATTAAAAGTGACAGGATTTGGACAGTCAGAAGCGGCATAAAATTGACACATTTTTAACCATGACTGGCAACCATTGAGTTAATCCATGAACTTTGATAAATGATGACAAGTAACTTTTGTTAATGGAATAAACAAACACATATTTACATTTTGAATCAAATCGAGTTGATTTTGAAAAATTACGAGAACTAACTTTATTTTATACAAAATTGCAACCTATAACTTTATTTACTGTAAATAAATAAATGCATATTTATGTTTTGTTTCTGTTTCTACAGGAAATGACATTGCAATAACTAAATTTTTAGCAGTATACATTTATTCCAATAAAAAGGAAAGCAAAAGATTGTTTCTTACAACCACTGGAATGGACTGAAGTTTTTTAAGCCCTACAAAATACAAATGAAAGTGTAGCTAAGGTTTATACCAAAATGTTTATATCTGACAAGTCACAAGTTATCACTTTCGTAGGATTTTGCATATTTCTCAGAATAACATGCTACATGCACAAATTTTTTGTAAATAATTATTCCAGCATATGACTATCTTTTGAACACATTGGATGACTGCATTGTCCTTGGTAATGCACAGTTTCCAAATTTGAATCATTTTGTTGAATAAAAAAATCATTCAAAATATTCACTCAGTAGGAATTAAAGCTGGACAATAAATAACATGTATACCTTACTATTGCTAGATGATTACTATTTGAGTATTCAGAGGGTCAGCACAGAGTCCCAGGTTTAACAACTTCTAAATATCAAAGGAAATATCAGTTTTAAAGGTGCTTATGAGTTTTAAGTATACCAAAAGTGGCACCCCATATTTTTGATAAATGAACAATTTCAATGGCCTATATGCTACCGAAGATGTGTTAAATGTTAGATTAAAACAAAATTAATAAATCAATAGTTACATTATTTTTAAAAATCCTAAATTTCATTAAGAAGTTTGATTTCAATTTATTTATTTTTTAATGAGACGCTATTAACATTGTTATACTTTAATTCATTTCAGTATGTTTCTATTTGTTAGCATGTTGTTTTGGTAAAATGTCATAATAATAAAAGTTTGTGACCTTCCTGCCACAAAATGTAACTTGGTGAACTATTTCCTAAGGTACAGGTTTTTGCCACTCTGAAATATGTGTGTTAGTCATGATATGATTATATGCTGCCAACATGAATAAAGTATAAATCTTTATATTTATATATCTTTTCCCATTTTTCTGTTAATAAGTTAATCCATAAAATATATAAAATAAATGGTAAATATTAATTTTTCCACAATGATTTGTTTTAAAAATAAATATATCCCTCTTCTATGTATTTAAATGGATAAGGTCTTATACATGAGGGGTCAGAGTGACTTGAGATCGACATGAGCATGGCAATGATATTGGCATTAGCATAGGATTTGGATTTTCATCATCAGATTTTCAATGATATGGATGGCTGAAAAGTTGGAGGTTGGAGTAGATTGAAGTCTGTCCATTAAAGTATGAAGATTTGCTATCTTCATATAAACTGAGCACTATATATATATATATATATATATATATATATATAGATATATATATATATATATATATATATATATATTGTAACAAGCACAGACAAAGTTACATTGTTTTTTTATTATTAAACATGTTCGCATTTAAATATTTTCTTTAAGAATTAAAAATTGAAATTAAATATCATCTTAAACTCGTATATATAAATCGCACAGATAAAAAAAAAATTATTAAAATAAAACTTTATTAAAAATAGAAAGGTATTTTAAAAACAAAAACCTAAAAAGATTTAGAGATAAAAATATATCTTTAATCTTGGAAAACACATTAATTAATCAGAAATGGACATGATTGTTTTAATTAGTTAAATGTAAACCAGCCTTGGGCATTTAAATGTAAAAACATTGGTCAGATAGGAAAACAATAGAAACTTTTAGCAAATAAAAAGAAATCCCTATGGAATCGGACCTCAGCGAAAGGACCATCACATCGATGACATAATGTAAATTCAATCCTTCAATTTAATATAAAAGGACAAGTTTGAAAATTATTATTGATTATTTACGATGTGACAGATATGTGTTAGTGCGGAAGTGAAGGAGAAGGGATTGAAAAGATGCACTCTTCAATCCCTTCAGTTTTGCCAAAGAAAGAAAGAGAAATGAACTATCATTTTCTACATTGAGGACCAACTAAACTAAAAAACCTCCGAATGAATAAATAAAACAACAGCTAAATGGATACCAATCTTTTTAGGACGGCGTGGGAATTCACGTTCAAATGGCAAGGAACATATAAAGATGAACTGTTTAAAAAATCGTAAGAACTTTATAATTTATAAACATTAAATTAAAAACTTTCCATATATAAAAAATACAAATAGAATCCTATCTGACCAACGTAAATTAATATTAATAATGTTATTTGATATTTTTTTTATTTAAAATCATTTCCATTTATTTATTTTTTGTTCTTTAAGTTTTATTATGATTTCTGTTTTCCGTTAAGTTAAATTATATAAATGTTAAACTTAAGTCGGGCGTGAATGGCTGTATAGATTTGTAAAGTTATATTAGGGGAAGGTAATACTAGGTTATTTGTTTTGTAGTTAAATTGGGTCAATGGATTGGATATATTGGTGTAATTTAGTAGATGTAGTACAGATTCACTACAGGCAGAATTGCTTCATATGCTGCACATACCCGTTTGCCTATGGAAGGAATTATAAGTCGGATACCGCAGTTCCTTTCTATGGAGTTTTTTGTTTTATTGCTCTTCTTTGCAGATAGATGTAATATTCCTATCTGACGAGAGGCAATTTCTTCTCTTAACTTTTTGTGCTGCGGTATTTTATTACATTGAATACATTGATATATCAGATGAATTGATGCCAGTTTGACTTCGAATTTTAGCCTAAGGTTAAATAAGGATAGAATGTTTATTCTCAAATGTAAATCTATGTAGTCTATTCATACTTGACACTAAATAAAAATGCATTAAATTTAAGTTGTTTATAGACGTTTGCATGGATTTGTTATCGGTTAATTATGTTTTGGATTTCATATTTGATCAAAATATATAGACATTCGATAAATAATGATACCTCACAGTGAGTATCTAAAATGTATTTATTCGGATGTCTTTTAAGTTATTGGTGACAATGCAAGTATCTTATGGTGAATACTATTGGGTTACTTATAAATTTCCCTCTGCAATTGTCAGTATCAATGATTTTATATTTTGATCATTTATGTTTATTTTGAAATGTTTTTAACCGTTGAAATCTATGTAACCGATCTATACGCAACATATTAAAACAAGCTTTTATAATCCCATCTGTGTGAACTTAATTAAAATGTAAACTTATAATATAATAGAAATTAAAATGTAAATTAAAATTCAAAGTAAAGTTAAAAATAATGTTAGATGTTAAAATTTAAACTGATACTAAAACAATTTTCAATCTTATATATATGTGCATAAATAAATGTTTGTGTGTTAATTACTGGCAATGGCTTATTTTATTCTTTTTTTATATATACTATTATATTATATTATTAAATCTCTGATATTCCACTGAACTAGTAACATGGGCTAACGACCGGATGCAAAATTTAAATATATATATATTTTTGACTTATGTATCTGCCTACTCTATAAATTTTTCTAGGTTCAAATGCCTAGATGGCGCCCTGTAGTGCAGATACCTTTAGTCTACCTTCACTGGATTGTTACAATATATATATATATATATAAGGAAGATGATAATCTGGACCAACTGATGAGTGATCATAAAATACATATACTGCTGATTATTTATCTTTTCTACATGTGTGTGGTTATGTGTATTAGTTGTATGAGATAGTGTGGATAGTTGAAGGGTGCTTGCAAATCTGAGTTCAAATCCCCTTACCTAAAAAAATAAAATGTAATTTTTAAATATGTTTTTTAGCAGGCATTTTTTTTTTGTAAACATTTTTTGGGAGGGGGGAGCCTAAAACTGTAGATTTATCAAAAATTTAGGCTGCCATCTTGATTTATTTGAAAACTCACAATTACCATATTAATAAATGTAATAATAAATATTCATAGTTAAATTGTAAGAAATTAGAATAGAAGTAACTGTGTCTCCCATAAATTAAAATAATAGAGAATTTCAGTTTCTAAATTAGAATTTTGTGGATAAAGTGAGCTTAAATAATAACAAAGGCTAAAAGGCAGGATGGTTATCATTTTCTCTTTTCATAATTGATTCATGTTTGCATAGCATAATGGGAGATCCTGTTATTTCCATTCTAATTACATACAATTTATCTATAAATATTTATTATTACATTTATTAAAACTGAAATTTCATTTGATATTTAGAGGTTTTTAAAGTCATCAAACATCATATGATCACCAACCACAAGTTGCAAACTAGTCTGGGGATATTGGATGAGTAGGAAATAGATAAGGATTTTATGCACAAACCTTTCTGCTTCCATTGATTATACAGGCTTGCACTAGGAGGCACTACTATGTGGAGAGTTTTGCCTCTGTGAGATTGTTAAAACTGGGACACTGTCCTGATTTTTTGAATACATAAATAGTGACATTAGATTACTTATTCTGTAAATAAAATTCAAATAATAGAAAAATTCACTCTTTAAATTAGAATAATGTTGATCAACTAAGCTTAAATACCAAGAAAGCTAAAAGATAGTTGGTATAATTTTATCTTTTCTTAGTTATTTGATGTTTACATAGCTCAGTGGCAGACCAAGTTACTTCTGTTCTAATTATATATATATATATATATATGGGGGGGTGTATGTGTAAAGTTCAAATGCTACCTTTTTCTATATGTAAATTACATATCACATACTTTTTACATTAAGAAATCAATAAAATATAAGCAATATGTTATCAAATCAACACTACTATTAGACAGTAATTGTTTCCATTTACTATCTAATACTTTTGTTTGACAGCAAATTTATTATATTCTATTGGTTTTCTTTAAGCATGAGGGATGTTATATGTGAGTTAATGTAGATATATAGCTAACTAACCATGATCATGTTTTATAATATATTAAATAGATTATATTTTTATAATCTGCAAGGTATCCAAAACAATTATTTTTATTCACATTACTGACGCCGTTGACAAGTTTTCTTTAACTAGTCCTTTAAAATCTTTCCAAATATAATAAAAGTCTACTTATGTAAACAGAGGCATCATCTGTGTAGTCATATGTATAATTAAGACAATTAATATTTAATGCACACTATAATTCTATATTAATATTGTAGACAAACTTTTTCGTGCATCTAATCCTGAGTCACAGGTAGATTTGTAAAAAGTGTGTAATCTTATTTAAGGTTATATATACAAGATTTTCGATAGTAAACAAATTAAAGTAAATTTCAAGTAGTTTACTTCAAAGTATGTCATACAGTAGAAGTTATTACGACCAGATTATTCACTATAAAAAAATCAATAAAGTTATTTTATTAGTCAGTATAATACATACCACTAGTCAAAATACTTTACTGAAAAGATTGTAAGTACTCAAATTAGGAAAACTCGGAATTCAATAGCAACTCAATAACGTTATGCCCAGAATGGATGCCACACTATTTCCAGCTCTAGGAAAGATTGATCTCTTGACACACACGCATATACACACATAAAACACTGCTAGCTTCAAATTTTATAAATAAATATTTTGATAACTAAAATTATTATTTCTTTGCTGCACATTGTAATGTTAAATATATAAATGTTAGAACATTTAACCCAGAAAAGATAGACATGTTTATAAATTTAGCTTTTATTCATATTACTTAATGTATCGAAAACATGCTTAGAATGAATAAAAACTAAAATGTATAAACATATGTCTACCTTTTCTTGGTTAAATGTCCTAATATTTATACATTTAACAAAAATATTTTTTTTTTAAAAAATAAAACACAAAATTAATTTGTCTTTTGCAAAAACTTCTATTGTGTATAATACAATGATTTTTGATAATCAGAAATATATTCTTCATCGGGCTATGCACTTCTAGGCAATTACCTAGTTTGTCTAATGATACCATCTAGCCCTGCTTACAATCTTTTTAACAGGTATGCATTATATTGAATAAGGAAAAAAGTCTCTGGTCAGCCTCAAACTGCCATTTAGATGTTGAAAATCGCAATCTGTTCAGCAATTAATCTTAATTGCATTGTATTGCTTGTTAATATTTTTTTTTTCATAGGAATGTTTATGGCTGTCTTTATAAATTTTATTCATGTCATTAACATGAGATAATGCATCATTTATTGTCCCTTTAAAAAATGTCTATATATGAATTGATAATTAGTTAGAAACTAATATACATATATAAAAACGTTTTTTTTTTTCTACTGATAATGGCTGATATCTCAAAATAATTGAAAATCAATTACCTTTTAATAAAAACTGGTTATTATCCCCAATTTCAAATTGTGGAGCATATTCAAAAAAAAAAAAAAAAAGTAATTTGAAATAGGTTTTAAAAACATATTATAGTTTTAATAAACTGCGCTGAAAAGAATAATTAGATTGTAATTTAACCTTCATAAAACTCATTTTAACAGTTGAATGAATCATGGATAAATCCTTTATCAGCACACAAAAGATGTCAAGAATTTTTTAGTAAATTAGCATTTTGTGCAGATTTTTTTTCCTCATATAAATTTGATATCCTGATTATCTCTCAAATCATTGAAGAAATTTTCACTGAAATTTGATCACAAACTGAAACCAAATACAGATATTATATCCACTGACAAAACTTAATTAACATAAAAGTGTAAAAAAAGTATTCATATAGAAACTTTCATAATTTTATATATATATTAAGTTAAGTTACTCTGTGTGTATGTTTAAATAAAACATATATTAATCTCTAAGATGAAATTTAAGTATAATATATAGGCTAGATATAATTTTATGTCTAATAAATTGTTAATATTAATCATTAATGTATTTATCTATAGTGGGTTGGTTTCAATGTTGTGAACACAGAAAGTTTGACAATTTTTAAATTAAAAATATAATATATACATATGCATATAAAAATGTAGTTGGAAATGCTTGCCATATAGTGTTTACTCCATCTGTCAGATATACCTTATCTAAGATTTAAGATTTTGCCAAAATTTTTAAAATTTCAAGCTAGCTTAAAATCAATTTTTTCAGATAACTAGTCCATTACCCACTTTTCTAGCTATATGAGCACAATACAATCTGGAGATTTTCCATAACTAGAAAAGACACATTAACTAAAACCCACACGCAGCTTATTTTTTGCTGTTCTGCAAAGGTGATAAATATTGTCTTTTCAGTCATTAATTCTCCATAGAGAAATGCTGAAGATTTTGTTTTAATCTTCCTTGTATATTCTAATTCTAATAATTTCAACAAGTCTATATATAAATTACTGCTGCTAAAAATTCTGTTGTTGAGATTGTAAACTAATTCAGTGCAACTAAACTTAAATACCTTACTACAATAATTCACAACCCATTTTCCTAAAGAATCAATATTTCACAAACTTGTAAACAATTATCATGAATTAATGCATATTAATGCATATTTTCCTAAATAAAAGATGATCATTTGTAATTATTTAATGATAATCTGTGTATATGTTTTAAAACTATTTTCATTCTGTTGTTTTAGTTTGATTAATAATATATCTACCATAGTCTATTGTAGTAAACAAATAAACAGTTTTTTTTTTTTAAATAGACAGTATAATTAATGTTTTTGTGCAAGTGCAATGCACTTTATTCAAATATTTATTTGGTTATAAGAAATAGTTCATTGTTTATTTTATTTCTCTCTTTTTGTATACTTTCAAAGAGTATTGAGAGTATATTTTTTCCATAAACCTCATCATCATCAACCATTATCACTTCAATGCAGGATGAAGGTATCTCCAAGTTCAATTCATCTCCGATCTTTAGTTTCTCTTCTCCACATCACTCCTGCACGCTTTCTTATTTCATCCATGTATCTGACATGTGGTCCTTTTCGGGGTCTTTTACATTCTCTTGGTTTTATTTAGGACATATATATATTGTATCATACACTTTATGAATTTACATATCAATTTGTAAAAGTGCATGACCGAAGGTTTGTTCATTCTTTATAATATTATATACAATGTATGCTATATATATATATATATATATATATATATATATATATATATATTTACATAGATTTAAAAGATTTGATTATATATATATATATATATATATATATAATCAAATCTTTTAAAAATATCTACAACCTCATTAATAAATATTTAATCATAATGTTCAATTTTTTGTTTAAATTTGTGTTATATTAAAGTGGTTTATTAAGATTTGTTAATTTAATTATGCAAAGAGATAGCCATGGACTAAATTCCATTCTTGCAAAATGTATTTTTCTTTGTTGATATTGATTTCATAATTTATTTCTCCAATATAATAAATATGACAGATCCATCATGGAATTTCATAAGTGTCATGGAATTTTCAAGAAAATTTTCATTTTTCAATGGAGAAGTAGTAGTTCATTTATGTTTTTCAAGTTGTATAACAATGAGCTTTTTTTAAAAATAAAATAACAATGTTGTCAATGTTTTCTTATGTCCATATGGCTTATTTCTTTGTGGAGAAATTATGAATAAGTATATAATTTTCTTGTTAACTAAGACATCAATTAGGAATTATTTTTTATCCATGAACAGCTATATATTCATATCATATCCAGATAGTTAGTTGAATTGGCTATGATGTATTTATCTATAATAATAAAAAAAACCTAGAATTTTTAAGCTTTATGTAGTATGGATTTAATTCCATTATTAAAACCTGGCAGATATATTTACTAATAGCTGTACTATGAATTCTTTTCATTGATATGCATGCATAGATATATACATGAAATCCAATTCTAAGAAGTTGTTTAGAAATTACATAAATTAAATAACATCCTTACTAATGAATAAAATATCTAGTCAAATAATCAGATAATAAAACTTCATATAAATTATTATAAACAAGAGCAATTTTTATCAACATTTATTATTTCAAGTTTAATTTATCAGTAATTACTAAATTGTTGCACAATTTATTCCTATTGTCTGTATTAATCACATCTTGGAGATTTAAATCTAGTAATTCATCATTAACTCTTTTTTAATATTAATAAACAATGTTAGACTGTTTGTATTTTGCTACATAACATGTGTACCTGTGTGTGAAATAAAAGGCATAATCATTGATTATTCAAAAGTATCATTAACTTCAATCTTCCTATGTCACATAGCATATGTTTGTGTGTGTACTATCATTATTAAACTATTTCATATTATTAGCTACTAATTAGTTTTAAGATACTTTAATTTCATAATGAAAATTAAATGTATTAAGTTTAAAAAAGTATCCCTCTGTTAGAACTTTTTTTTTCATATTTCATTTCTTTTGACTGAAAACCTTTAATGTTATTTTATTATTATTATTGTTATTAATATTACTATTATTGTTAATATTATTATTATTATTATTATTATTATTATTATTATTATTATTATTATTATTATTATTAGTAGTAGTAGTAGTAGTAGTAGTAGTAGTAGTAGTAGTAGTAGTAGTAGTAGTAGTAGTAGTAGTAGTAGTAGTAGTAGTAGTAGTAGTAGTAGTAGTAGTAGTAGTAGTAGTAGTAGTAGTAGTAGTAGTAGTAGTAGTAGTGTATTTTGATGTTTCAATCAAATCTAGTTGATCATCTTCAAAAATATAATTAATAATTAAAATCTTATACAAATGTCAAAACTAAAATAGTTTTTTTTGTTTTAAAATGGTACAAATGAGGTCACCAACAGCTGCTTTACAAGCAGTTGTTCCAGGTTAGTGGGTTAAAAAAAAATATGGTCTAATATTAAACCAATAAAACATCATATGATTACTATTTTCTATACTTACACACAATGTTAATACAGTGACAAACTCCTCTATACAGTAATGCTATTCAGTGCTAGCCATAGTAATCAATTGTTGCTGGAATATTTGTGGATAAAATCCCTACCAATTATCTATTCATCCAATATTCTCAAATTAGTTTATATCTGGTGACTTTTATAAATAAGGAGCCTTGAATCTGGAAGTGCAGCATTTATATCTTTGAATTTAATGCAATTCTCCATCTAGTTGCAATATTCTCTGAACCAAATTTCCTCACTGATGGAAGCCACAATCTAGACTCTAGGCTGGAGATATTTGATGACTAGCCACCAGATAGATATTTTGTGCACAAACCTTCCACTAGCATCAATTGATTACTATAGCTTGCATTGGTAAGTTGTGGAGTGTTTGATATTGTTTAATGGTCTAATATTTTCATAATTTTAACAAGATTAAAGATGTCTATTCAAGGTAGACTAATACATAACATCTTGAATTACATGCAAACACAATATTTACCATCACATGATCACCATCTCTTATACTAGCACACAATTGTTTATAAACAGGGCAAAACTCTCCATACAATAGTGCCACCCTGTGCCAACCAAGTAATCAATGGATGCCAGAAGGTTTGTGCATAAAATCCCTATCTAAAGCTGGAGGGTTGCATTAGATCCTAAGATCTAGGTGCAGTGCTCTTAGATCCAAAGCTCCTCACTGATGAAGGCCACATGCCATAAACTAGTCTGGGATATTGGATGAGCAGGCATTAGATAGGGATTTTATGCACTAGCCTTCTGACATCCATTGATTACTCTGGTTGGCACAGGGTGGCACTACTTTATTCAGAGTTTTACCTTGTTTATAAACAATATTTACCATATTTAGAATGAAATATACCTTTAATACAAAGTCACAATTATTCAAAATTATTTATTTAAATATATATCTGAAGAAATTGAAATATCTATAGAATATCCACACCAGCATTATTAACAGGAGATCTGTGTAAAAATATTATAACACATAACATGGCCCAAACCATTATCATCAAGCTATTCATTCGTTACTCAACAATGTACAGATAAAAACAACATATTTTCCTGCTTGTTTAAGATTATAAATAGGCATGTATATGTAAATAATAACAGAAAAATGAGTGATTGGTGAGAATGTTTTCTACAAATAGAAAATTATGTGTGGTAGAAAAATGTTTACATGAACCATGTTAGTTAAAATTAATATCCATTTAATTGGAGATGTTATAATATCTTAATTAATTTAAATTTTACTCGTTTGTTATTGTTTATATATGCATGCCCCTTTATTATCTTAGACAAGAGGGGGAAAGTGGGCTTCACTGTTTTCTGTTACATTATTGAAAAGTGATTGTTTGTGAATAAAAAATGACAGGTTTGGTTAGTATTTCATATATTAGTTATGTAAAAAAAATAATTAGTTGATTTATGTGTAATAACTAAAAAAGAATATCCAACAATAATATTGGCAGATGTCCACCAATGGAACTTGATATCCTAGATTGAATTACTTGCTCCAATCACTGATAATATCTTTTGTATCTTACAACATCATTTCCAAACAATCATTTCTACTTATTATATATAAATCATGCACACATTTCTTTATTTATATTTTAATTAATCCCTGAAAATATTATATATGTTATCTGTGATAATTTATGGAAAACATTGAGTATATGGTTATGTATTTACATTTGAAAGAGTAATTGAAACATTGGTATATTGCATTTTGTATTTCATTATTTGAATTTGGTAAAAAAAAATTCCTCATTACTTTCCATTAAAATAGTTTTATGTAAAAACATAAAATATGGCCAGTGTTTCAATGTCATGACAAAACAATTTTTTCAAAGCTTGTTTTTAAGTTATAAAAATTTATTTGTTACTTTTTTTCTCTCTCTCTCTCTTTCTCTTTTGAAATATGATCGATTGATATTAAATAATCCAGCAAATGATCTTAAAAACTGGGTTATCAGATTGGAATCATAATCGTATTTTTTTTCTATTTAAGAAACACAGTGATAAAATTAAGCAGACTAATGCTTTTGTTAAAAAATTTAAAAATCTAATCAAGATAGTTTTAAACGATATGCAAAGAATTTCCCATTAAATAATTATTAACGAGGATTATGATTTATTTGTAAAAGTGTACAAATACTTAAAAAATGCCAGCTAAAGTGAAATAAGTCTATTTGTATCAGATAGTGACAGAAAAAAAAATTCCAACTACTTTTAGCTTGGATGGGTTATCAACTTGAGAATGAAACCAGTTTCAATACCTTGATAATTTTATGAGGAGAAAGATGGATTTGAAGATCAAATTGAAACTTTAATCTGTTTAACAGGTTAAAAGATAAAATATTTTATCACAGGAAAATAAGTATTGCAACTAAGATAGCTGTATATAAAACTATTATTTTAGCTAACTTATTGTATGGTTGTAAAACTTAGACACCTTTTACTGCAATATAAAGACATTAGAAAAATATCATTTATGGATACTCCATTCAACACAATGGCAAGATTATAAAATAATATGATTTTCAGCTTGCAGGGAGTGATATTGTTGAGTCCATTATGTAAAATCATACTTTCTTTGGATTGGACATGTAAAATGAATGAATATCGAAGACCAAATAGAAGATTGTTTTATGATGAACTTGAACATGGGTTTCATAGAAGAAGTAGGCTCCATCTACATTGTAATGGTTATCTCAAAGATGTAAAATTGTGCAATGCCACTTGTTTCCATTGAGAAAATATGGCAGATAATAGAATACATTGGAGAGCTGCAATTAGACATAGTGTTAAAGTATTTCAGAATGAATAGTTTTCTGCTGAGAAAACTAAAAAACAACATTATAAAATATTAAGTCAAAAGAAAACTATACCTTTAAATACTATATGTGGACATACTTGTGTTTCACAGATTGATTTATATAGTCACACCATAAATCATTTTTAGAATATATTTTTCCTCCTCTCTCTCATTTCTTTTGATTTTTCTTTGGTTTGGAATAGCTATACTCATTATTGAGTGCTTCTTTTTTATTGTTGTTGTTGCTGTTGTTGTTATTATTATTATTATTATTATTATTATTATTATTATTATTATTATTATTATTATTATCATCATCATCATCATCTATTTTGATATATTTATTTTGAAAAAATAGTTATTAGAGTTGTAAACTCAATTATTTTAGAATTCTCAATTAAGCAATATTTGAACTCTCTTTTCTTAATAAAGTTGTGGGTTTTTTTTTTTTTTTAAAGGAGAAAAACACATATTTGAATATTACATATTTGCAAATTTTAAAACATTTATTTTAAAAAAGGCTGTTGGGAACTGAACTGAACATATTTGGTAGTAGTTAGATCTTTGAAATCTTAAAGTGGATTTATATGGAATGAATGAATAAAATAAAAAAGAGTGCAAGATTGATGTGAGAAGAGAGGGTAGAGATTGAGGAAATTGGATTAAAGTTGGAGAGATCTACATCCTGCAGGAGATCAATAATAGTTTAAAATGATGATGATGATGATTCATCTGTTATATATCCTCCTATTTATAATGATATCAGACAAAACTAAATTATGGCCTCTTTTAAAAACACCCATCATGGCATTGTTTAGCAGTAGTTGAAGGTGGAGGTTACTAAATATCCCTTGATTGCAGATTGAATCTGTCATTTGATGATGAACTTTTATTTTAAATATAAGTGAAAGAGGATTGTACAATGCAGAATAAGGATTATAATAGCAAATGGTAACTTTAGGTCACATGGGTGTGATGAGAATCTCGCTTCATGGTGGCCTTCAATTGGATGGATGGTTGAAGAGTTGGAGTGTGGAGTGGATTGAAGCCTGTCCATTAAAGTATAAAGATTGGTTATCTTAATATATATCTGAGCGCTTATTGCATATATGTGTAGAGATGGTAATCCAGACCAACAGATGATTGCTGGTTTAGCATGAAATACGTATATTGGTGATTATTTATTTTTTTGACATATATGTGTTCAAGTGTATCAGTGGTATGAGATAGAATGGAGAGTGTTGGCTCATACAAAAGTCTGTGCTCATATACCCTATATATTACAGAGGCAAAAATATTAGAAGTGCAAGTGGATTTGAATTATTTACAAATAAAGAATGGAAAACATTGTAAGAATTGATAGTGTAAAAATCAGAGAGGCAATATTGGTTATTCAAATTAATAGAATATATTAAATACAAATCATTAAGATTTATGACACAACAAATTTTCATTGCAATGAAGTAAAGGATTTTTATATGCATATACAAAAAGTTTTTAGACAGACCAAACAACTTTTTAAAGTGGTTGGGAAAAACTTTAATGCAAGAGTTGGAAAAGAATTAAAAATTGAAAATGCAGTTGTGTAAATATAGAACTGAATATCTAGTATCTTTTAAAATGGTAACAAAAATAACAATATAAAAAATTAAAATTGTCAATTGCAAGGAAATCTATAAAAAGAACAAAATGGTTAAATTAGAAATCAACATCTTGGTATTAAAATGAAAACTATTTTTACAATAAAACAAGAAAACAAAGTACAATTCACTAGTTATTACATTTTCTAATTGTACTGCATTTCAAATGAAATGAAACAAGCAAATATATCTATAAATCAGAAAAGCATCAAATAATGATAAAGTTTTAAATGATATTATAAAAAAGTGAAGAAATAGGGGAAATGTAGTTAAAATTATATACAAATGTCTAAATGATAAATATGTCACAAATGATGTTAAGAAGATGGCAGTGATATATTTAATAAAGATGGTAACAAAGATATGAGACATTATAGATCTATTAATCTTTTATCAAGTCTATACAAAACATAGTGAATTTATGTTTCAAACAAATCAAAAGAATATACCAATTTAAAAGTGATTTTGGCACAGTGGACCAAATCCATGTATTGAGATATTATAGAGTAAACCAAATAATACAAGTTATCAGTGTGAGTAGAATTTATAGATTATTAAAAAGCAATTATACATTTTTATAAAGATTAAAACATTGAATCTTCAAAATATAGACCCAGAATATTGAAATATTTTAAATAACAGTTATCAAACTTCAATTGCAATGATCAGATTTCCTAGTGATACTAAGATTAAGATTGATGAAGATGTACATTAGTATGATGTCATATCTCCAAAATATTTTAAGGTAGTTTTACAAGAGGTATGCTGTGGTTTAAAATATAATGCTAAGAGAATAAAAATAGAGAGATTTCAAATGATCTATATTTTGCAGATGAAGTTATTTTTTGAAATAATGTTGAATCTTCAAAAAATATTGTAACAGTTTTCTAATGAAAATAAGAAAGTTGGATCAAAGACACTTATTCGAAACACTAAAGTAATATTCAATGGATTTTCTCAGTAAAAGAAAGTACATATTAATAATCACAAGTGAAAGAAGTTACCAACTACAAATATTTTGGTTGTATCATTAATAAACATCACATGACCACCATTTCCTATGTTTGTGTATAACTGTTGTTAAAACAGGCAAAACTTACTATACATATTGCCACACACAGCAAGCTAGAGTAATCAATGGATGCCAGAAACTAGTCTAGGAATATTGGATGAGTAGGCACTAGATTGGGGATTTTATGCACAAGCCTTCAGGAATCCACTGACTACTCTAGCTTGCTGTGTGTGGCAATACATATAGTGAGTTTAACATATTATTAATACAGATTAAAACATAATAGATGAAATTACTCATAGAATTAAACTTGGATGGAGTACCTTTGGCAGAAATATCTTAATATTATGAAAAAACAGACCAAAAGAAGTTTGTTTAGAAATCACTGATTTGGGAGGAAAATCTGCATAGAATAAACTTTCATGAAAAATGGTTATATATCAGCCATTGTTAAGAAAACCTTAAGTAAGCAACAAAAAGAAACATTAAAAGAAAAAAAGCAATTATTGATATTATAGTGTATCCATACATACTAAGAATAACAGACAAAAAAATCTACAATCAATATAAAAGCAGGACAGCTTTCCAAAGCCATAGCACAAAATGAGGAATTTTAACATCTACAAAATCTAAAGTTGAAATGCTGAAAACCAAAGCAATTAAGAGAGCACCATAAAAAAGAGATATATCTAAAGTGGCATACCATATATGTACTGATAAACATATAAAAAAATGCAAAAATATTTTGGATAGAGAAGAAAAATTACTAAGAAGAAATTCAAATATGTTACTTACTACATAATGTTTGGAAACCACTAATTAATCTTACTCTTAT
Organism: Epiperipatus broadwayi; assembly: GCA_028023455.1. NCBI lineage: Eukaryota > Metazoa > Onychophora > Udeonychophora > Euonychophora > Peripatidae > Epiperipatus > Epiperipatus broadwayi. The sequence goes on along the minus strand of JAQFVV010012743.1, from coordinate 210,162 downwards.
GAAAAAGTGGAGAAATAGAAAGGATTCTCATAAATAAGTATTTCAAATTTTTATTGACTGTTGTTATTATAAATAGTCGAATGTGTTTGGAAAGATTTAAATTTAAATTTTTATAAAGACATTCAATATTAAATATTAGTGGATATTGTTCAATGTATAATTACAACTTCAATATCACTACAAACCTTCAGACAATTAGTAAGTATGTTTATGTGCTTGAAAAAATGTTTTTGTTAGATTTATTTTAGGAATAATAAGAAGTGATTGAGAGACATTTCAACTCTTAAATTGGATTCCCAATGATTGAAAAATACTTAGAAAGAGATTACCAATGATATGAATGAATTGAAATAAAGAAATTTGCTGGTACCTTGTGAAAAAGAGAGGCTAGAAATCAAAAAAGCTGGAATGAACTTCCAAGAGATTTTCATTCTGCAGTAAACTCATAGTGATTAAAAATCATAATGTTGATGGTGATCAAGCCTCACCATATTATATGCATGCACTAGAGAATGATTTCTATGTAGGTTTTTATGAATACTTTTCTCCTATTTCATTTCTCATTAATAAATAAAGAGAATGTTGCCATAGGGTTGAGCTCAAATTATAATACAATTAATGAAACCATAAAAAAAAAAAAGGGAAACGGTTTACACAATATATTTCTCACTAGACCAAAAGCCATTAGTTGAACTAGATTCAAAAACTTGCATTTTTATCTCTTATCGTTGTTTTCTATCAAATATTACTATTATGAGTGCTATAGTCCCAACATCCACTTTCTTGTAAACATTACCATAAGAAAATTATATAAGCAATTAAAACCAATAATGTTCTGAATAAGAGATTACAATATGATTTTCAGTCCAGAAATAGACTTTAAACTTCATTAACATCATTAGGAGTATCTTTTTAAATAAAATACCTGTTGTTACTGATTTAATTCCACTCTTTTGTTTTTACACATATGTAATATATTAGTACTTTAATATTATTATTTTACATCTCACATTTTAAGTGATTAATTATTGTTACTGTGAGAAAACAAATGATCCTTATACTGAAACAAACTCTTCATTTGGTTTACAATGCAATGCTGTTTATATTTTTTTATTTTTTCTGAGTTACATTTATACACTAGAACAATTAACATAATTATAATAAATAGTTTAACCTACCTTGAATTCGACATTAATAAAATTTAAGCACCAATCATTAGAGGAAATACAAATTTTATTATGGCTGTCATAATATATGAAAACTTGACAAATTGCTCTATAGCTTACATGCACATCAGGATAACTTTCTTCATCAGTAATCTTAAATCAATGCCAACAATCCTTGCTCATACAACATCCCATGATTTAAATTAATACTGCAATTATGACTGATTTAAATTCAAAGCATGAATATTTAATGGTATGGTTTCTTGCTATAAATTAGCCATGTTGTAACAAGCTAATGTACAGTGTGATTATAGCATTTCCCAGCATGGCTTAGTGTAGTGGTAAAATGTCAGACTTTGATGGGTGAAGGCTTCAGATTGATTCCAATGATAGCCCTTCCAGCACTCAAAAATAATATGAACACTTAAGATTCTTTTATTTAATGTAACATTAAATATGCATGTTTCAACAACAAGTTGATTACCATTACCGAATTAATGTAAGATGTGTGGCTATTGTTTTTCCATGGGTTGTTGAAATTCTTTGATGCATCTGACAAAAAAAATATTTCTGAAGTACATGGATACTGTAGAGTGAATTGCCACTTAATTTGTCTAATATGGCAGTCATAATATAATATGTATAACACATGACGGTTATAGATAGGATGTCTTCATATTTATTTATAATTACAATAATACTAAAGGGGTTAACTTTAATTTGTAGTTAAGTAAATTGTGTGATCTTCAAAGACAGTGCTGTCAGAAAACATTAGACCATATAACCATGTAGCATGGAATCCTCATTGTTGAACATTCTCCACAACATAATTGTCAGTGGCTTTGATATTCTGATGCAAAATAAAATGCATAATTGAATAGTACATTTTAATGGAAACTATATTACATTTAAACACTGAGAGTGTTAAGAAAAGTAAGATTCTTTTGATGCCAAAATACAAACTAGAATCTGATAAACAATTATGCTTTATAATAAAAACATTTCTTTATAAGAACATTATTCCAGAAAAAAAGAAAGGATAATATAGTAATAATTTTACCAGTCATTTTGGCGTCATAAAAATCGACATTCTAGCAGATTATTTGACATGTAATAAGCGGTTTTATATTATCCCATTTCAAAATTCATAATTAATTAATTCTATTCTTTGTTCTTTTATGTCTGTAATAAAAGTATTTTATATAACTTTTTTTCTCCTTTTTATTTGTATACGTGTGCGCGTGCCTTCAAATTGTAGTTTTTGCGCAATTGACAAAATCAATTACTTCTCATTACCATTTTTTTGCAGATCATATAAAACATAAAAATACTTTCTTAATTATTTATAAAGCAATTGTGCAAGTAAGTAAAAAAATGTGAAAGTTATTCATAATGATTTCACTTGGCTTTTAAATTTTTTTTTTATTTTATAAAATCGAACAAAAAAATTTAAACGTATAAAATATTAATGAAAAATTAATCTACATGAATTAAGGGTCTAATTTCTCATAAGATTTTTTTTTTTTTGATTAATGAATAAAAATATTTTTAAAAATGCAAAGATCATCAGTAGAAAATGTATAAAATTAAATTAAATTCATACATTGTAACTCAACTAAATATTTATATTTTTTCACAAACGCCTTTCAACTCAAAAAAGAGTGCGAGATAAAACATTTTAAAATCATTTTCTTTAATTCATTACACATTGGTATGTGGGAGAATATCGGATGCTCCTATCGAAAGGTGCTCAAATATACAATTATAAGTTCCGGATTTAAATTTAGATTTAAGGCACCCATTGCAGTACCTTTTAGAAGTTCACGGTGATGTTGCGCTATCACATTCCTATTAAACATATTTAAAGACCGCAATTGGTTACAAATTAATTTACTAAAAATATATTAAATCACACTTCTATTTTGACAACTACCTCACAAATAAATTCACATATTGAGGTACGTATACCATGAATAATTAGTACTATTTAGGGTGAAAATTATCCGCATTTCACGTGGTCATTGAATAAAAAAATATTCATAATTCATTTTTTAGCAATTGGAGCTCAGGTACCTTTGTTTTTTTTTTTTTTAAATAAAAATCAACCTTATACCCTTCACCATTAATTCTTTTTTTCAAGGTGGTGATCAATGTAACATAAAATGCTATTAACCTTCTTTGTAATTAGGAAAAGGAAACGAATGGAATATTGTTTATTTAATCATTATTTTAAGTTATCTTAGAATAATATGTTCATTAATAATTATACTCTTTTAAACACTCTTCGGTATTAGAAATATCAAAATTAAATATCAGGCTTAGTGTGTTCAAGGTTCCCTAACCTCATACTCATAGCTGAAAAGCCAGAAACACCAAGCTACTGCCGATGCATGCCAATATATGCAGATTAATTTTCATATGTAAAATAACTTTTAATATATACAGATTGATTAGCTTGTCCAATTTTTAGAAATAAAAAATATGTATCTTTTCTATTAATGGCATGTGAATCATTTATGATAAAGTACACCTCTTTTATTTTTCTTTCGCAGTCAAAACGATCTCAGGGTTGGAGGATTCGAACTTGTGACCAGCTGCATTTCCATGTTCCAAGATCATTGAAGTGTTGCTGACATTATTTTGAGTTCTCTTGTATTTTGTATGTGTACATATGTTGGGTAGCTCTATTATTAACAGTGTCTTTCTGTTCTCCATAATATGCAGTGATGCAGCCTACCTGCAGGCATGAGAACTTTTATACCATTTGAGATGTCAAGCTAGGATTAATTTAGTTCTTGGAGTTATTGATTAATCTATTTGAGTTAGGGAATGTATAAAAACCAACCCTAAATTACTTTGATATAGTTTTTTATAAGTTGCTTAGCCACTTTAGGGATGTATGGAAGTGTTATTTGTGATTTGTTTTCTGTTATGTAGTTAGCAGTTAATCTTTTATGAAAATGTTCAATCATTTGATTATTGTTCTATATTTGAAGCCCACACGGATGTAACTTGAAATGTTGGCCTTCTTATCTGTTTCAAATTTACACAAGGTTGTTTCTATATAAAAATGCATTAAGACCTGCAAACTTGTGCAAGTTAGGTGACATAGAGCTTGGATGTGTGTAGCTTCCGACTTCAAGTGGTTTGACAATCATTCGATAATTAAGATGGACTGCTTCTCTTTGTAATAGCAGATCCAGATAATTCAATTCCTGCACTTCATTCTCCAATGTAGTATTAAGTGTTAATTTTATCATTAGCTGCAAATAATTTTGAATGCTCATAAATGTGCATCTCTGGGCTGCAATAAACATGCCATCCATGTATTGAGTGTATATAAGTCCAGGGATCTTAGCATAGTATTTAGGCACAATTTGTTTTCCAAAGTAGTTCAAGAAATTTGATCATTCAATTAAAATTACCATCTATATTTTTTTTTTTACAATCACCATTTATCCAATCTTTATTCTTTTGTTTCTAAGGTATCAGTTGTCTTCTTTCTTTCATAGTGGAAACACAAATATCTTTCCTCAATTCGGGAATTATTTTAAAAAACTGCTCTAATGCAAGTGAAATCAATGCTTTTACCATGTTAATATTGTTTTTAAATTGTAATACTTTTTGCAATTTTAAAATATATATTTTGCTAAATATAATATCAAATTTTGGATACAGAAGGAAGCTTGTTTTGAAAAGAAAAGTGATGATTTGGTTGCTTTGTAAGATCTAAAAGTATTGAACATTCCTAATGACTATTTCATCGATTCTTGTTATGTGTTAGCTAGGGTAGAAAGTTTATTCAATAACTTCAAATTTTAAGAAAAAATGGTTATTTTTTTCCAACTGTACCCTAGTTCTTAACTGAAATATTGATGAATTTCCTTGAAGTTAAGATGATTATATATAAATAGTTATTTTTATAGGTAACATAGGAACCCAAATTGTGGTTCATTTTCAAAAGATTAGCAAGACAGCAATTGATATTGAAGGTAAAGAGGACTAACAATCTTCTAATTTTAGACCAAAGCTTGAACAAGGTAAGATTACTAGAATTAGAAAAGATACTGCTTAATATTAAATAGGATATTGATGGGTTTTGAGAAGTTAAGATGTTAAAAAACAATTAATTTAAAAACTGCATGTGTACTTTTCTAAAAAGATGCAATTATTGGAAATACAACCAGAATGTATTAGAAAAAAAAGGTCAAATAGCATGGTAGTGATTGATGTTCTATTAGAGATATTGAACAGATATGTTTATTCAAATTAACAAAAAGTATCAAATTCAGACAAATCATAGATATGAGATAAAATTATGGAAAGGCTATCTAAATATAGATGTTAAGAAAAGATGAAATTAATGTTCACTGGATTTTCCCAGAGAAAATGTACTTTGTCACATTGATAATGTAAAGGAAAATCTACCCTGATGAAATTAATAGTAGAATTAAACTTCAATGAAAAGCATTTGATACAAAAAACTTGAAATTAAAATTAAACATGTCAAAGTGTTTGAAAATTATGATTTTTAATATATCTTTCCTTGCCAGTTCTTATTTATAAAACTGATACTTGTACAAGAAGATCAGCATAGAAACATTAGAGCACTTGTTTAGAATTGCATGTTAGTAAAAATAAAAAGACATTTAAAATGATGTACAAGGATAAGACAACAAACTGGTATTGCTAATTCTATTGAAATAATCAAGAGATTGAAATGGACCTGGGTTGCATATATTGCTAAAAGAGACAGTTATAAAATACCAGGAAATTCTAAAATACTAGAAAAAAATCACATATGGAGACATGAAATGAGGAAGTTTGATGGTGTGATATAAAAAAATAGGTTATAGAGAAAGTGGATTAAATTTGCAATGAATCTATAAAAGTCAAAAATTAGGATGTTGATGATGGTGATATATACAGATATATAATTAATTACTAAAAATATATTATTAATAAATATTTTCAATTTTCTTATAAAATTTTGTAGTGTATGACATTGAGAGTATAATTATCCACATTTGATTCCTGTCAATCATATTTTTACAGATTACTTATTTTGATTTTTAGATTGCTCAAAGGCACACTAACATAACTGTTATGATGGAATCCATAGGCTTTATTTCTGGTTCCTTATTGCTTTTCACTATAAATCATTCCAAGTTTTATACTATACATCTTTCCTAGCTTTATAAAAAAAATTAATGAATTATATTCTACTTCATGATAAGATCAAAATATAAATAAAATATATTAATTATTTTTGTATCAATTAAGAATTTAGAGCCAGTTTGATCAGCTATATTACTAGTATTTTATTTTTGCTCTCCTGAAATCTTTTAAAGTTTAATCAACATCACAACAAGGCATCATTATATTTTTTATTTTTTTATGTCCATCTTTCACATCCACAGAGTCACAGATTATTCTGTTTAAATGTCAGTCATACAAATCTATAGAGTCACAGCTTGAATAATTCTATTCTAAAAATATTTTGAAAAATTTTCATTAAAGTATTGCTAAGTGATAATTATTTTTTCTACTGAATCTTGCATTGCTGAATAATTATTTAAAGACACAAAATTATTAACCAATTTTTGTGCCTTTATTATTAGCTATATGCAGTACTCGCACCCATGGATCCACATCTTACATGTGTATATAAATATAAATTATATCAGCTTAATGCAAGTTTCATACATTTTTTTATTGAATGCATTTTTTTATAAAATGATACAAATACACAGACTAATGTCTTTGCCAAAAGTTTTATAAGCAGAAGTAAATTTAATGTAATCTATTACAGTTCTGCCTCTTCATTTAACTAAGAATAATCAATTGATTCAGGATTCTATTGCTTATTACTTTTGTCCTATTTATAAACTGTCTAGCAGCTATTGATTATTACAGCTTACAACAGATGGCAGAACTGCTTAAAATACCTTCCCAATTGTTTTTGATAATTTATAGAATATTGTTATATATAGGAAGATGATCAATATCTGAACATTGTTTTCTTTGAATGCATGGAGAAAAAAATCTATAACTTTAACAAGAGTTATGCTGTATAAAAATCACATCAAATTTAATCTGATTATTACTATTTGATTTACAAGTATTATAATATCTGGAATCACAATTTTGATACCTTCTACCCCAGAAAAATTAATTAATGTGTGGTATTAATAATTTATTAGGTGAAAGATTATCATAGTATTTCTAAGTAAGATTTGAATTGTAAAATTAATTAAAGATTAATTTATAATTTTTTTTAAAATTAAGTGTGACCACATAAAATGTATAATCAAACTTCATACCTATTTTTCCATGAGTAATAATATCATTTACATATGTATATTTAAAACTTCCACTCCACTACCTACTTTTGGAATATATGAATAAAGAAATCTTAAATAAATGAATCCTGATATGCATTTCATGCTACATCAGCACTCTGCAGTTGGCCCATGTCACAATTTCTTACACATGCCTTCATCATTGATTCATTATTTATTAATACTAACATATTATGGTTTGATTTATAAATGTTAAGCTTTCTACCTTCACAATTGTCATTATTATCTTCAGAGAAATATATTCATGATTATTAGTTATCATTTATTATGTTAAAGATTTTTTTAATCCTTATGAGAGTGGATATTTTAAATGTATATAAAAAATATGTTACTCTCTGAGTTCTAAGTAAACAAACAAGCAGAAAGATTATATTTTATATATGTGGAGTTTATAATTAAAAATCAATACTTTGACAAATGTGAATTTTTTTAATTTTAAAAAAATTATAATCTTGCAAATAGTATTTCTGTACTAGTATAAATAAATCTTGTCGTACCTAATTTTTTATATGAACCATAAAGAATGATTATTTTTAATCTTTATTTCATTTTTACCTTCTATTCTCTAGGCATTTTTTTTTTTGGAATAAATAAATATAGTTCACTTTCAAATCAAATTTAATGTTTTGTTGTTGTAATAAATAGATATTATTCATCTATAAGGCAATGTTAATTATTTTGTGTTTCATATGGAGCATAATGGAATTTTAATTTATAATTGTTTAAATTAACAATCAAAACAGATTCCTTTTTTTTAAGTTTATTGATTATTGAAAACATTATTTGCATTCAATATTTTGAAAGATATAATTATACAATTATTTGTCAAGCGTTGGTGGCCTAGTGGTTAACATAGCTGTCTTCCAAGCAGCTGGCCGGGTTCACTTCCCGGTCAACGCATTTCACATATGAAATATATATATATATAAACACATTTTTTGTCAAATATTCTAAAAACAATAGATCCAAACATTAATTTTGATAGACACTCACAAAATACTTAACAGGAGTTTATTGTTTTACCAAATCCAAGAATGATTGGCAAAGTAAGAAATAGTTGAAGTTAAGTATTGTTTTTCATAAAAAGAAAAAAAAAAACAAGCACTTATTCTAAAATTATAAGAATTAATAGAAAGAAGGTATGATTATTTTTAAATAGAAAAATAAAACTTGCATTTGAAATTTTAAAAAGTTATGTATGAGAAAAAAATATATATCAGGATTTTTCAATAATAGTTTTTAAAGTAATATGGATCCATAAAAAAATGGTATATAGTTTTAGGGTGGTGACTTCAGAATAAAGAAAAAAACGGATGATAAAAATGAACAAAAAGGATACATAATTGAAACACACAGGCTTATTATATACCTGTATCTATATATGTAATATATAGGGTGTATGAGCACAGACTTTCACACGACCCACCACTCTCCACACTATCTCAGAACACTGATACACTTGAACACATATATGTTGAAAAAATAAATAATCACCAATATACGTTTTTCATGCTAAACCAGCAATCATCAGTTGGTCCAGATTACCATCTCCACACATATATACCATAAGTGCTCAGATATATATTAAGATAGCCAATCCTCATACCCCAGTGGACAGGTTTCAATCTACGCCACACTCCATCTCTTCAACTGTCAATCCAATTGAAAATCTGATGATGAAATGCTCAAAGGCTACCCTGAGGTCGAGACACTTGTCACACCCATGTTGTCCTAATGCCAATCTAACTTCTCATGTACAGGACATAATCCATTTAATACATATACAAGGGATGGGCAGACAAGGGATGGTTTAGCATAAAATACGTATATTGGTAATTATTTATCTTTTCAATATATATGTGTTCAAGTGTATCAGTGTTATGAGATAGTGTGGAGAGTGGTGGGTCGTGAAAAAGGATACATATATATATATATATGATGAATTGAAAGTTCATTTAATATACTTATTATTATATTCTATTATTTGCACTTAATCTTTGTTAAATAATGTTATTTTCATAGTAATTCAGCTTATTAACACAACTATTTATATTAGTCTTTCTTTATTTGACAATATAACGGTTTAGCTTTGCTCATAAATATATATTTTTCTAAATATATATATAAATTATAAACTTCATGTAATTTATACTGTTAAGTGAATTGGAAAAGTCTTGGTTATTCTTTTAGTTGAAATAATATGATAAAACAAAATATGTGGATGCTTGACATTTAAACATTGTTTTGCTTTCTCAAACAAGCAGATATTTTAAAACAAGTTTGCCTTCTTGAAATTCTTATTGTTTATCATATCAGTAATAAATTTGATAAAAAGAAGAAAAAAACTGTAAGACAATTATTATTTTTTGTACATGCACAAAATACATAAAAAAGACATTAAAAAAATCAAGATTTTTTTTTATATGTGTCTCATTTTTTATAAACTTTGTATAGATAGTGCAATAATTAAATGTGTGTGTTAATTTCTAATGTCTCCCATAAATATTTTAAATCCATGAGTACTTATAAATGTATATAAGTATTTTTTTAAACACATATACACAGTACAGGTATTTTAACATAGCACTGTAGTGCAAATATTTATAGTATATTTTAATTTAAAATACATATATACATTATGTCAATAACAAAAATAATTACTTAAAAAATAGAATTCTGTACCATATTATGTAGTTTTTAACTGATATCTGTATAAATAAACACATGTCTGTATACATATATGTATAAACTTTAAATATATTTATAACTTTCAATTTCACAAGTACATAATTTAATCATATGGCTAAAGATATCTTAAATCAATAAATGATCCGAAAGGATACTGAATCAAGACTCATCAGTTGGTCCAAGTTACAACCTGTCATATGTTTTCAATATCTTTCTTAAGTATTTATTGCTATCTAATTATTATGAAAAAGATATTAATTCCCTTGCATCCATAACTATAACATCCATCCACTCCCTAATAAATATCTTAACGATTATTATTAATCATATATTAGACTAGAAATTATATTATTTCAAGCCTAGATGTGCATCTTAAATTTTAATTAAATATGAATGCATATGTATATATTTAACAAAGATATAAGTACTTTTAAAAATCACATATACATATTAAGTCATAAACAAAAGTAATTAATAAAACCTAATAAAGCACTATAAAATAAATAAGAATACAGGGTTTATGTCAGATAAAAACTGAATCAGATTTTCAAGGAAAATACTGCATATAAAAATTTAAAAACTCAGAAGATTGATTTACCAATAATATTCTCAATGTATTCCGATATCAACAAAAATAATAAGCAAAATAATAAAAGCATTAACATTTTCTTCATTTTTACAGCTATGTAATTTGATGATAATAAAATGTGAAAATTACAGTATCTAAATGTTATTAAAATTTTATTTGTTATTTCAACCAGGTAGCATTAAAACAAGATGTTTTGAAATTGTGGCATGTAGTAAAAAAAATAGAAAAACATGAATTAGTAAATTAATTTTTCATTATTTCAATAAGGTATCACTCTTTTTAAAATTCCTATTATATTTTTTCAAACTGAGAAAGAGAATCAGAAGAGTTTCAGAGAGTGGATTTGTTTTTATTTCATATTCCTAAAACAAAATCACAAAGTACTCACTCATTTTAATAATCATAATAAAAACCTAAAGTCAGTATTAATATGTGTATATAATAAATTTATAGTATAAAATATTAGGTATTAAATTAAAAGCTAAACTTTTCTTACTTACTGTATAATATGTTAAATATTATGTGTTACATGGTTAATTGCCAAATTGCTGATTGAATTAAAGTTACTGTGTTTGTTTAGACCTCAAAATCTTATATACAAATGAATTTATATTATAATATTTATGACCATGAAACCAGAATTATCCCAGCAGTCAAGCAAATTTGTTTCTACTTAATATTCCCAAAGTAGAATCCCAAAATCTTTTTATTTAGTATCATTGATAAATACAAAAGTCAATATTAATATATACATACTATAAATGTATATCATAAAATATTATTTGATGTATTAAATATGACAATTTTTCTCATCATCATATGATAAATAATATATTACATTTGACAATATTAATGTCAAAATTGTTAAGCAAATAAATGTTAGTCAACTTTTATCTGTGATTAAACAGTTTTATGTAAAAAATAAATTGTATATGTATTAACCTTAATTTGGGTATTTTCCAATTTTATTAAAAATATAAAAAGTTAACAGTAACTCTATCTTAGAAATATTAAATAAAGACAGTTTTGCTTGAATGATGTGCATATCTGCAAAGAATGCAACTTCATTTTGATACAATCACAATAATTTTTATATTGATTTACAATTTTATCTTTAACCATATGATTCTTTTTATACATGACTTTTCCAATAATGTTTGAGAAAGATTGTAACTCTCCGTTTTTGATGTGTTTATATAAATCTGTGAAATCTGTACAAGTCTATCTAATAAATCTTTTAAATAGTAAGCAATTTGGACTGCAGATATCTAGATTGTAGCTTTGTAGCATAATCCTTTCTATTCTCAAAGCATATCATTGTCATTCAATCATAAATTATTATGGCCATAATAATCTTACTAAGAAAGGTGTTTTTGATGTGCCAGTCTGTTAAGCATAAATGTAATGTCAGCATGATAAGTAGCTAATCTAGAGTGTGTACTTTTCACAATTCAATGATATTTTGGAATTCATTGAGCAGGAAACTTTTCTTTCTGCAAGACTTAATTTAAGATCTTATCTATTTGCAATGCTCCATTGTATTCTATCTCATTTCCATCTTTCTAATAAATGCTGTTTATATTGTCTCTTTTTTGACTACTTTTAAGAATTTTTTTGTATTATAAATAACATCAGCCTATATAAATTTATATTCAAATTTACCATCATATATAGTTCCACATATCTTTATTACTTTGCATATTAAATGTTTGTATATATATATTTAACAGACTTTGTATAATCTTTTAGATCCTAAAGTAAAACTGAGATCTAATTGTATATATGTGTAGGTGATTATGATCTGACCCAACTTATTGTGGATTATTTTTTTTTTATATGTGTGTGGTCATGTGTATTGGTTTCTTGGGATGGAGTGGAGGGCAAATATAGACTAAAATTTTACACTCAAATCCTTATATATATATATATATATATATATGGAACATTCAGTATCAGCATATACTAAATATTTTACACTCAAATCCTTATATATATATATATATATATATATATGGAACATTCAGTATCAGCAAATTAAATAAAATTTTGTACATTTTTTTATTAAGTATAGATATCAATAGTGCCACTAGTGAGTTATATGTCTTATAAAGTAATGGTTTGAGTATACAATTGTCATGCCTATGTCATAAAATTCAAACTCTGGTTAGATCAAACTTGAAACAAGGATTAAATTTTACATTAAATTGTCCTTTTCGGAAATCAACTCCACCATCTTTTTTTCTATCAAGTAAAAGTGTACTTGTGTTTTCTTAGATACAGAATGAAGGAGAGATGAAAAACTGCTTAAGCACAAGAAACTAATTAAAATGGATGGTGATTAATGTTTTACTTTTCAACATTCTTTTAGATGACTTTTAGAGAGACCATTGCATAATTACTAAATGTGTTATAGTATAAATTAAACAGCAATGGCTAAGGATCACACTCTGGAATATATGGTTCTCAAATCAATTTCAGTTCTGACAATTTTGATAAACTTTTTATAAACTCCAGGATACTCAAAACATTTAATTATTTATATATTTTAATAAGAAATTATTGTAGGAATTGATAACTTTCTTGAATACCCTCTACATTAAATTTATGTAAACATCTTATTTTATTGTCCGATTGCATTTTTGTCTGTAAATATGATGACATAAGTTGAAGTATTTAATTAACATTAACATGCATAATGATGGGAGGTTTTACTTTACGTTTATGATTAATTCAATTTTACAAGTCTATTTATTGTCCCCATTCATATTTTAGATCACTTATATTTGAAGGAAGATAGAAAGGAGTTATTATATAGGATACTGCCAAAAACAAAGGAATGTTGATAGTAATAAATTAAAAAAAATGTTGAGAAATTATGAATTAGATAAAAAACTGGATTCCTTAAATATTTAGAGGTGGGGGACTTATTATGAACATGTAAAAATATACAATCACAGTAACAGAAAAGAAGTAAAAGAAAATATTTGATAGATGTCCTTAAAAGGTATTGGTAAAGCACTGGGGAAAAACAGTCTGTATATGTTTTAGCAGAGGATTGATAATGATAATGATGATATTAACTCGAATTTGCATACTCTTTTAAATTCTTTTTTTTTTTGTATTGGATTGAAAAACAAATGTAAATAAACTGATATATGTTTCTAACAATTAGCTTTTTTTTTTCAACAGGAATATATTTTGAGCATGTAAATAGTTATAATGAGTAATGAAATCATTGTGATATATTAAAACCACCCCAATTTTTTCCTCATTTAATTTGTTACTGGTAATTCATTTTTTAGTAGAAATTAGTGATTTTTGGTCTTTTGGATTGACTTCTTCATAAAAATATGTGAGATTATATTCTAACCACAAAGTTTTCATTTTACACTGAACAGATCTAATAGTGATAATGTTATAAACTGCTGCTATGCTTTCTGTCTTGTCACTAAAATAAATGTTTGATGTAGAATTGTTGTTTTTTTGGGTGTTTTTGTAAATCATGGCACAATTCACAATTAAATATGAACTACATATTTTGGCATATCATACAGATAAACACATTTGGATTTGATTTCCTTTCATTACTGGAATTGTTGTCTTTGCTTAATTTTTTACAATGATAATCTATTTATTGATGCATTATCTTTTATCATCATCATATAGCTCTTGGCTATTTAAAATAATAGTTTAATTCTGTTATAATGAAACCTCCAAAAAAATGAAGTACAGGACATACAACAGATTTAATGTCTTCTTGTGTGTCCTATTAAACACTTATTCTATATGTAATAAAATAACATACTCTTTTTTTCTTTTTTAAGTTAACAATATACTTTGCTGAATACTATTTTATTTTGCTGTTTTGTTCTCTAGAAATCTTCTTCAGTGCTTTAATTAACAAAAGTATTGTAATAACTGCAAACTTACAGAAGAACAAAGTTTGGAGAAGTTACTCTTAATGACTCACATATCACACACTCTAATAATCATTTTTTAAATAAATTTGCAAACAATGCAGTGAATCTGTTTTCTATTTGAAAAGTTGTTAAAAAGTGATTGTTTTAGAATAATGACTTGTAAATTACTGTAATAACATAATCAGATGTAGTCACTCCATGAATAACTTCAATTTCTCAGCATAACACATTTTGTAGCCATAATTTATTTAAGAGCCTATGGAAATTATAAAATGTACATTAGTTATATCACATACTTATTCAAACACTTTTATATTTGACTTACAGCACTGAATAAGATTGTTAAGCAATCATATCTTTAAGAAGAAATTATATTAATAAAACAAGAAAGTATATATTATATTAAGCTAATTTATTAATAGAACATTATTCAGAATTGTATGCAAGTGTCATTGTTTAAAGGCCTAAACTTCATGGATCAGTTTTTGAATTAAAAAAAGTGAATCTAAAAATTAAAATCAATTACCAGTTTTTCTAATTACCAATATGTTATTATTATTGAGCATTTTGAATTTGTTTATATAGCTTGAATAATAACCAAAGGGTCACAAAATAACTTGCAGATATTTTAACCATGGCATAGTATTATTAGTAGCATTATCAAGACCTTCAAGTTTTCTATTGTAATATAGTTTCAAAAATGATTAACTCTGTGACTTGGTAGTTTATGTTTTCCCACATCTACATAGATCAGTGGCTGACAGCTTTATGCATGTATCCTTCCTCATCATTTGACAATCAGCTGATGTAATTAAAAATGCAAATCTTGATATAAGTGAAATTAATTCTAAATAATAATAATATCATCTATAACATCTATTACTGAAAATACATATTCATAATTATATATAATAATCATTTTCACATATAATTTGATGACCTTAATTAAATGTTAAATATCTGTTTTGACTGTTAATCTATTATTGTACCCAGAACATCAATAAATCATATCAAAGTCCTCTTTGGTTTAATGCAATGGTAAAGTGTAGACTTTGAAGCTCAAAATTCCATCACTTTTTGTGTCTGAGCATCTTACGAGTTCTTGAGCAAGAAACCACTGATATAAAAGAAATATGAGATTAACACATATCACATTTTTCTTTAAGGCCAGTGTAAATTTATTGAAGTCATATCAAGGCTTGTGTTATTTGTCTAGTAATTGTCTCACAGATAACCCAGAGGGAAATTTAGTTACTGATTAAAAGATAGATATTATTCTATTATTTGCTAGATGATATAGATACAATTAATGTATGTATGTCAAATATCAATTGATACCCTTGTTGGGTAATCCATAGTTGTGTAATGTTTAGCATATGGTTCACCCATAACTTTTTATTATTGACAGGAAAAATATATAATATTACAAAAATCAAGATATGTAGATGAAACACACATTATAAATATAATATAAACCTATATATGCTTTTCAAAGAGTCATGTGATTTAATGCCAACACATGTGTCTGTCATTTCAACAGCATAAATTCAAATCCAGTTCAGATGGTCTTGACTTTTTTTATTATGTTTGGGATTTTTTTCCAGACAACTAATCCATGGCTGATTCAATATAATACCTATTACTGATCAATAAATATATGTCCAAATATCCTTAGCTAAAACATAAATTTAAGGTTGGAAAATATTCAAACCATCATCTGGTAATTGATACGCCTTAAGGATGTTGTCTTCTCCTTCTCTATTCTTGTATACAATGTTACTCTGATATAGACTTTCTCAAATGCTCTTTATAGTATTATACTACCTTCTAAAAATGGGCTACTTCAGATTATATAAGTGGTTAGAAGGAATAGTGCATAAATAAACTAAAATTTAATATACGTTTTGGTTAATTCATTAAATGTCATTCATTTGTCTAGGTAACATATCTACAGT
The DNA here is from genome assembly GCA_028023455.1 of Epiperipatus broadwayi. NCBI lineage: Eukaryota > Metazoa > Onychophora > Udeonychophora > Euonychophora > Peripatidae > Epiperipatus > Epiperipatus broadwayi. The sequence continues at coordinate 193,482 of JAQFVV010012743.1, read as the reverse complement.
TAACTTAGAATTGAGGTTAATATTGCAAAGTTTTAAGAAAGTTTTTAAGTCTGGATATCTGGACAATATCTGGATATATCTGGACAATAATATGGATAAAACCATAAGATATTTGAAATTTTTAAGTCATATGATTGTTAAGTATTAGTGGAATCTCTCCTGTGGTGGATGAGTTTTTATTCGGTTGTTTATTCTTCTAAAAATAAGCAAAATCATTATAAAATATTTTTAAAAGCAATGATTTTTTTCTTTTATTCTGTCTAAACTTGATAGAATGTTATTGATATTTTTTATTAGTCATTCATTAGAGTAGAGATTATCTACTGATTGAATAATATGTTTGTAAAACCTGTCTTTTCCTTCCATGATAGTGGTGTAGGAAAATTATACTACAGAAATACCATTCATTGATAGAAATGCTATATCCATATCTCAAAATAATATTTGATTATTGTCTGTCTTCAGTGAGGTAAAGGATTTCTTACACAAGATGGCTCTGAAATAGAGTCATAAGTAAGCAAAATGAAGTACAAAAGGTATAAATTGATTGTAAGCAGCATGTGGACTTTTAACATCGATATAGTGTGAAATTACTTACAGAATTCTTCAGTCATTGCCTGGATTGCCATCTAGTGGCTATTGCCTAATTATTTGAACAACACAAATAGCCAAATAGCGGTATTATTGTTGTTTTGTCGACATAATAAACTACTACTGTTTGATATTTTTACATTGTAAATATTCATCACGAGAAAAATGATTTTTTTAAAAAAATAATCTATGTTATCTTTTTCTTTTATTCTCATGACGTAATGAATCTGCGTTATTATTACTATTGCTTTGCTACCGTGCTTGATTTGTTTGTTATTGTTTCAGAATATATGCTTTCAAAAGGAAAAGAGCAAATAAATAAAAAAATCTAATTTATAAAATAAAAATTGTACATAAAGCAGAGTGGAAATATTTCTTTTTTAAAAAAAAATGAAAATTTAATGAGTATACTTAACTTTTTTATTTTTTAAATATTAAAATAGTTTTTAAAAAATAATCAAAGTAAAAGATGTTTTATATTTTGTCTTTCTCAAAAAACAAATTTGACCCTTTTTTTTTTTTTAGATTTTACTATAAAATAGTTGTTTATATTATAGAATTTTTCTTTGTTAAATTACAGATAATTTTACACATGTATATATAGATAATACGTAATCAATCAAGGCAGAATGGTGTAACAGAGAATGCATCTTAGGGGTTCGTGAAGAGATATCGAGATGATAATGTGTGTGTGAAAATTTAGGTGTTTACTACCTCTTGATCATTTAATGAGTAAAAAGGTAGAATTGAAATAAGAGGCATATTGATAAAAAGCAAATCAATCCAAAAAATCATCTAATATTTATACTTATATATGCAAAACATATCTGAGATATTTAGATATCTGTACATGGCAATCTTATCTTTTAAGGTTTAGTCCTTTACTCTCTGAATAATGTTCAATTCCAGAAATGAACCAATTTTTTTAAAGTACGTGAACATTTCTGAAGTTCACATAGAATGTTTTTAGATAGACTGAACATAGAAAACCTCAGGAAGTTAACCAATGTTGCTCAAAAGTTATTAGTTAAATAATTCTAACAAATTTTAAATTTGATTCTAGGATACACGGCCATATTTTCCTAAATAAATTATCATATTTTAAAAAAAAAAGTTGAGATTTGGTCAAGCCTGTACTGCCACCATGTCCATAGCCCATGAATCCAAAAATATCTGCATGTGTAAAACATAATGCTTCCCTCTGTGTCCACAACTCTGGCTTAAATGTAGGCCAAATGAATCTTGAAAATTTAAGTCATAAGGCATTTCATGTAAATTGATCTTTACCTAGTCTTATTTAAAAGAGCATAAATATTGAGGACTCCAACAATTGGAGAGTAAAGTGTTCCTTTTTTTTATAATGAAACAACAGCTAACCTTATAAAATGAATAAGAAAATGATGATGAAATTGTATTTATTTAAATAACAACAATCTAGCACAACTGCAAGTGGACATATATCTGGATTAATTGACCATGGGTTAATTCTTAGGCTATTTGAGCGGTACTATGTCCTAAACACTAAGATGAATAAATTTAATCATTTTGAGAACCAAGAATTGTATCAAAATAAATAATCATGTAATTGACAATAACCATATTTCATAAGGCCTCTCAAACCAAAAAACAATAATATAACTATTAGTAAGTGTGAAAATGAAATTAAAAATATCAAAAAAGGGAATGCATAGTTGGGTCATTGATGAGGAAAATAAGATAATAATTCCACCAAGATCAACTCACACACACACACACACACATATATATATATATGCCAAAAACCTAACCTTGACCATTAGCTAGAAATTTATTTTTCTTTAGTAAAAAAGAGAAAAGTAATATATAATAATGTAAATGTTTAAATGTAACCATCATAGAAGATTGAATTCCATTTGTAAAAGTATAATAATAATAACAAGATTATTTAATTTTCAAGTACTAATAAGGAAATTTCCATAAATAATGATGAACTTATTACAGTATATATTTATTTTCTCAATCAATAAGCAACCTCAACTAATATCATAGTTGTGATTGAATTTGAAATAAATTAAATGATTGAATCATAAATTAGAAGGCACTTTCTAACACAAGCATACATTCATTTTCTTTTTTTTTTTTTTTTTTTTTTTTTTTTTTCCCCTCTTCCCCTCCCCCCTTCGGGGGGGGGGGGGGCTTCAAAGCAAGAATATTGTTAAATGCAAATATTTTTTAAATAGTTGATGAAAAATAATAAATAAAAAACAGATGGTGAAAACAATGTCATAACTATAATTTCCATGATTAATTGCTGCATATTTTTTTAAATTTTAAATAATAAAAACTTGTGCCAATAATAATTATAATCTGATAAAAATATGTTATTTTTTTCCTGGCAAAAATAAATAAAATAAATAAAATTATAGCCTATGCACACATATAAATAGTTTGTCTAAAAAATATTAATTAACTTAAATTTAGAATGTTTTACACATAAACAAACATAATAGCATTCAACTCTTACATACAATCAACCTTTAAAACAAAATAAAAATATCAATAAAAATACGTTTTCCTGCAAAGTGCATTTATAATAATACAAATCTGCCGTGCAAATGTAATTATTGTAATAAATTACAGAATTTTTTATGAAAATTATATATGTAAATATTAACTTTGATATTAAATTTCACTTCTTCTTGATAGGTAATATATTTTTTATAATTAACATTTTCTTAAAAGTAACCATTGAAATTAAAGGTTTTAAATATAGAAAATTCATTTATATAAAATAATTTTCACAGCTTTTATTTTTTGTATTTTATGCAAGATAATTTTTTTTTCATTCCTCTGCAAATTCGTTTATGTTTTCATTATTTTTATTTATCCCCAGTATTCCAATATAAGACTTCTTAAATTACATCAGGTTTATTTTAATGAAGATTGAAATATAGCTAAAGTAAATAATTTATTCTTATCATAAAAGTTCAATATTTTTTTAAAAAATAAATGTTACAGTAAGTTTAGTTAGTATTTTCATTTTCTTTAAATCATTATAGTGGAGTTTATTGTTTATTTAAACATTGATTTATGGCGTCTTTATCTTTCCTATTTGATAAGTTTGCTTTTAGCGTGTGTCTCTTTTCCACATATAACAATTTATATAGAAATATCCTTTTCTTGAACAAAAATAATATACTTTTTTTTTCTATGAGATTGTAATTCTTTTCCGAGAATTTTTTTCTAAATTAACACCTAATTTCAAATATTCTTGGTATTAATAATAAAATAATATAACCTACTAGCTTTCAATTAGAAAGATTTTTAAAATAAAAGAGTAATGTTTATAGCAAATTTGTCAACTTTTTTTTTCTCATGTGTCATAGCATCAGCCGGGAAGCGAACCCGCTAACCCGGGACAACTGTTTGTAAAGCAGCTGTCATTTTCTCACCAAAAAGCATAAATGTACCAAGTTTTAAGATGGTTCCTGAAATTAACTAATCATAGCCATTGATTTATCTATTAATTATGGGTGCAAGATTTGAACATTCATCTATTACTATATTTTAAATGGAGAAATCATAATATTGGTTATTGCTGAAATATTTCCTTTAAATAACCAATTTAACAAAACTACTGGAAAAAACAAAATTAACAAACTTATTTCTGTTCATAATACTAAAAAAATAATTTGAGATTTTTATATGTATTTAACTGAAATGTGTGCATGCACACACAAAAAGTTATTAATCTCCCACACACACTATGAAGTGCATTCACACTGGTAAGTGGTTGAAGATTTAAAAAATGTGGCTTATAATTTAACAGTTTTAAAGAAAATAATTTTCGGTTTTTGATTAACTAATATTATTTGGTGTGTTAATATACTGTATTTATAAGAAAATATATAGAGTTTATATATATATATATATATATATATATATATATGTTTACTTTCCCTCACCACCATGCACAAATAGCTATTTACATACTACACACATAAAGAAGTCATTAATACGGTAAAGTAGCTGAAAATTAAAAAATGTGGGTTATAATTTAAGCAATTAAAATATTTTTTGGTGTTTGATTAATTAAGTATTATATGGTTAATATATATATATATATATATTTCCCTTCCTCCATAATAGTAAAATTTATTGTCAATTTGTGAGGAATACAAATTGTTACAATATATAAGATCAGAAACTTACATATACTATACATTTAGTATGTTTTTTTTAATATTAAAAATTGTAATTACAAATACATGAATTTTTTTTTCAACCATATATAATTAGAAAGTGTGTCAGGACTATTATAAAAATACATTGTTATTTTTATTTATTAAATGTCTAACACAATGCATTGAAATTATATATATATATATATGCTGAGTTTGAAGACATTATGTGTCTAAAAGATTCACGCTTGCAAGCTGAATAGAAACTGTTTCATAAACGCTCAGAGTTTGTGTTTAGATCTAGTTTCTAAAATTCCTGTCTTTCACTGATGATAGCAAATAGCTTGAAATCATGATCTGAAGGTGGAACTAAAGTTAGAGATAGTGAATGCTTGCTTTGACGTTTATGTAAACAAACCTATGCTTGACAGTGTTTTTGGTAGAATGCCATCTATTGTCATATATATATATTTGCGTGTGTGTGTGTGTTTGTGTGTGTACTGTTCAGCCATTATAAATCCAATGCTAAATAAATGTTAGTATAAATATAATTCAAATTTTTTAAATTATAGCTGTGATTTTCAGTTACTCTAGAAAATTTTCATATCTCATCCATCCATTTCATATGTGATCTTATTTTAGGATTTTTGCAATCCTTTAAAGAGTGTTTTAGTTTTATCTTCTGTATTATCATTTCAGTGAATGTATACACATACATAATCAACACTTCCTCTTCCATTCCACTACACATACTTGAAACATATAAATAATGACACCAAAAAATAAATGATCCCTAAGATTGTGTATTTTATGCTGAGTAATACATATCAGTTGTATAATCATAATTTTTTACACCTGTTGTCGTCATTTATTCAATATTTAACAATAATAAATTAGTACACTTTGGTTTAATTTCTGCACTCACAACCTTGAGTTTCATGGATACATATATTAATTCTTATTATCAATCATTTAGTAAACTAGAGATTATCCCTAGCTCAGATATATACTTTAAATCTCAGTTAAATATTAACATATTTGTCTTTATTTGTAGATAAAAACAAGGAACAACACAACTTCACTTCAATTTTATGTCATCTAATAATATTTAAATAGATACTTAAAATCTAAATTCTATCACACATTCTTGAAACTTAAAACAGGCAAAAACTCTCCATTATGTGATTATTGAAACTTATAAAATCTTCAGTTTAACAGATGATTGATAATTACTTTTTTGAAATAGTCAGTATTAAAGTTGTGAATGCAGACTGGTTTATGCTTGTAAATCAAATTGTATTTGACAGAATTGTGCAACCCACATAAAAATCACCTTAGTGCAATCCACATTTGTATTCCACATTCTGATGTTACAGAATTTTTTTTTCTTTTATAGCCCACCAAGGTCAGGGAGAATAAATAGCCTCTTAACTATTTTACTTATGTTATTGATTACACATAATGCTGACAAACTGCCCAAAATAATGAGACAAACATAATTAATTTACAACACACATTGGTGGCACTATTCTTAATTGCTTTACAAATTAATTAAAAATATCTCATCCTTTCTAAATCTTATTAATATTATTTCAATTTATGCATAGATATTAATATCTTAAACTGGATTTAAAGAGACTGTAAAAGACCTGATGGAATAATAAAGTGTGCAGGGGTGATGTGGAGAAGAGAAGCTAAAGATCAGAGAGGATGGATTGAACTTGGAGAGACCTTCATCCTGCAGTGGATTGATAATGGTTGATGATGATGATTATGATGATAGTATACACTGATACAATACTTAAATTTTTAAAACAATTAATATTTGACAATTGTTAATATAGAATACTATTAACATTAATTGTTTGAATGGATTCCAATCTACTGCATAGACATCTTACTACTCTCACTTCTTGTTATCTTTGTTCTAAGACTGAATGACTCTTTCAAATGAGGATATTACAAGCTTATAAACTAAGAATGATTTTACTAATCAATTGCTATGATCAATTTTAGACTATGATATTAGCAAGAAATAAAAATAATTAATAATTGTATAATAATTTATGCATAAGAACAAATGCATGTGTAAATTATACACATACAATAGGAATTACATGTCTATCACATGCATGTGACTTGCAGTCACAAACATATCACTATCAAACATGTATGAAGCCTGGAAGTTGATCTCCTGCAGCAAATTTTCATCTATCACACATCACTGTTTAAACAAATATTAAAAATAAATGACCAGCAGTTACAAATAGTTTTACAATCATATCACTAATCCATAACATGACAATGAGTTCCACATGTAACTAGAATAATCTGAATTTTTGGTAACAGTCACCCATTTCTATCAATTATATCAGTTAAATACAAGAATAGTTCACTCAAAATGACATCTATTTAATATAACTTTTATCTAGCCTGTTTATGCAGTATGGTTAACCTCCATTTATAATTTATAAATTTACTACTTTAACTTATTATCATTAAATAAAGTGGGATGACTACGGATTATTAATATACACTTTAACTGAGTATTTTTAAAGTTATTACTTTAAATTTTACAGCTTGCTACAGAAAATGCTACACTAATCTCTCTCTCACCATACATGCTCATAAACAGATTTAAAATAATAACTATTCATTAACATATTTCCTAGACTGGAGATAAATCATGCTTAACTAGAAATTTGCTTAAAGTTCATATCTCTTAGTATAACATACTAATTTAACATTCAGTCCTTTAGGTATTGGTTATTTTGCTGTGTTTTCTATTAAACCATGACTATGGCTACAATAGGTTTAAATCATCACTTTAAATACATTTAAAATGCTCAAATAGTCAATTTCTTCCTGATTTGGCAGCTGGTTCTTCTTATAGCATTGGACATCGAATTCATTCATTTAGGTTAAAGAATACCAGACACGTGTTGGAGTGGATTCTCCATTTGTTGATAACTTCTCTTGTGGGATCATCAGTGGTGAGTTTTTCCCACTTGCCCTATTCCAGCTTGACAAAGTGAAGCAGATAATGGTTTATTTACTCTTTCATCTTAGATCCAGCAACACAATAGAATAATGATAATCTTCTTAGTATCAGCAGATAAAGAATAATAGAAACAGACAAACAATATTTGAGGAATAATGGTAAAATCATCTCAAATATAATTTTCAGCACTATTTATATGTTTCGAGCTATTGTATCTTAAAATATTGATCCATTGCTCATCTTTTGGGTCTTTTGATCTATTGGCTATAGATAACTCCACAAAATCCACTGTGGTTGCTACTTATTTGTCTAATATCATATTTACAAGTTTTTATCTTTGAGTAGAGTGGGAATAACAGCCTTTTTAATTAAATAATGTCAATTATTTATCTCCTAAATTTAATCTATCCATCTGTTTACAAGCAGTCTAATTACTTTTTCGTAGAACGTTATTTCCATTTTTAATTTTTGTTAAAAGAAAACACCTTTTGCTTTTGACCTATTTTTAAACTAAATTTAGAATTAATTAGTTGTAAAAACTTAAATATTTTATTTAACTTGATTTAACAAAATAACTTTACAATTACTATATCGTATACATTTATCTATTAAAATATCTATACAAAAACTTTTATATTTAAAAACTTCGTGATTTTTAATTTGCGAACACGAATTATATATATATATATGAAAACATATATATGTAGCTTCATTATTAATATGTATATCGAACAAATTTTGTCATATAAGTATACATTACATCCTTGTAATGTATGCCAACTATTTTTCAGCCTTTGTAAAAACTATATTACATGTAACATTGACAAATATTGGCAAAATTTGGATGAGTATGGAAGTATAGTTTTCTGGTGTTTACATAATTATATATAATATAATTTCTTGGCATTGTAGGCCTATATACATATATATGAAAAACAAAAACAAGTTTTAATCACGGTAAACCTGCTGTCGCTTGTATTGATGATCAATAGATGGCGTTTTACCAAAAACACCAACCAAGCGTAGTTTGTTTACATAAACGACAAAGGTGTCAGAATTAACTATCTCTTTCATTTTGCCCACCCTCAGATCAGCTGATTTCAAGCTGATTTGTTATCATCAGTGAAGGAGAGAGCCAAGAAACTAGATCTAAACACTGACTCCAAGTGTTTATGCAAAAAGTTTCTATCAGCTTGCAAGCATGAAATTTTTCAGACAGACAGCAAGTTTAATGTGATTAAAATTTGTTTTTGTTTTTCATAAATGTATCTTTAAAGGTTTTTGCAATGAAATAGATTGCAGAGGCTTTGACTATGTGGTGAAAAAGAAGTGAGAGCAGACCCATATAGATATCTAGCTTGTTAGGCTGAGTTTGAAGACTTTATCGGTCTGAAAAATTTCATGCTTGCAAGCTGATAGAAACTTTTTGCATAAACACTTGGAGTCAGTGTTTAGACCAAGTTTCTTGGCTCTGTCCTTCACTGATGATAGCAAATCAGCTTGAAATCAGCTGATCTGAGGGTGGGCAAAATGAAAGAAATAGTTAATTCTGACTCTTTTGTCGTTTATGTAAACAAACTACGCTTGGTCGGAGTTTTTAGTAAAACGCTATCTATTGATCATAAATACAAGCGACAGCAAGTTTAACGTGATTAAAACTTGTTTTTGTTTTTCATAAATGTATCTTTAAAGGTTTTTGCAATGAAATACATTGCAGAGGCTTTGACTATGTGGTGAAACTGAACTGATATCAGACCCATATAGATATCTAGCTTGTTAGGCTGAGTTTGAAGACTTTATTGGTCTGAAAAATTTCATGATTGCAAGCTGATAGAAACTTTTTGCATAAACAGTTGGAGTCAGTGTTTAGATCTAGTTTCTTGGCATTGTCCTTCATAGATGATAGCAAATCAGCTTGAAATCAGCTGACCTGAGAGTGGGCAAAATGAAACAGATAGTTAATTCTGACTTTTTTGTCATTTATGTGAACAAACTACGCTTGGTCGGTGTTTTTGGTAAAACGCCATCTATTGATATATATATATTGAAATAATTATTACTGATATTGTATTTTACACATACTGTTGTAGATAATTAAATAGTATATTAATGATTTTAAATATACATTTTGGTTTACAGACATTCATTTTTCCCTATAGGAAATACATTATAAATTTGCGTCATAGCTTGTATATAAACTTAATTTATAAATGTTGGCTAAATTAAAGTACTTGCAAATTAAATTTGTATATTTCACTAAATAATATATAGATAATTATGTTTTTTGGGTCCTTCACAAGTGTCATTTTGTCTATTTTTTAAGATTCTTTTTTTATTTTAAAAAAAGAAATCATTCTTTTATTATATATCTCTTAACACAAGCAGAGATTTACCAAGGGACAAAAAATCTCACGTTTTCTTGACATGAAGGTATATTCATCTTCAAGAAATCTTTTTATATCATTCTCTTGAGACTATGATTTTACATATAACTTTCAGCATCAGAGTTCACATGTTTTATTTATTAAAAAATATAAAGTTAAAAAAAAAAAAGCTAAATATTATTAAAAAAAAAAAAAGAATTTATAAAGTCAAAATGTCTTCTGTTAGATCAAGTGTAAGCTTATATATATTCAAAATAATTCAACAAAAAATAAAGTTTTTACATGATGTTTTGGGTTAATCACACACACACACACACATATATATATATATAAGATAAAACATTCTTCATTTGGCCCACATAAAGGAAAAACCTTTCTTGAATCCATCCAAAAACAGCAACGGAAAGAAATTATGTGACTCTCCAAGCTAATTAAAGATGGCTAATGTGACGTTAGTGTTTCTTTTTTTCCTTTTAGGTAAATATAAGCACAAAATGAGAATTGAATTGTTAAGTATAAGCTAATTATCACAAAAAATTTAGTTTTTTGATATACACCTGGGTCTCTTTTTACACGGACTTATTTAACACGATTGCGAAGTTACGCGATTCACATTTCACCGGAAGTCGAACTCTGATAATGCGCTATTACTTTAAATAATAAATTTTGCGCACTTACATGATATTGAAATTAATAGCACATTATTGGAATTCGACTTTCATCTTAGTAATTTCAATATTTTCAGTGCTTTATAATAGTAAGATTTTGTGCAATAATAAAATTAAAATCATGATTTCCACATTTTATGTATACACACATTAAATTTTACAAGATTATAATGTAAAGATGTAAATTTGTTCAAACATTGTGCATGTTAATTTTGCATTTTAAATCACATTCTGTTTATTTTTAAGAAAAAAATAATCACATTCTGTTTTTGTTTTTTTTAAAAAAACGTTTAATCAATTATTAATCATTTAGTGTCCGCAAATTTATTTTTAAAAAGTGACTAATAGCAGTGAAACAAAATTTGATTTTTAAACGGAATTGAAAATTAAAAAATTAAAGACAAAAATAAAAGTTTAGATACAAAAGAAAATGTAGAAAAAGATAATGAAACAGAAGTGGAACCTGTTCCTTTCACTTCAAAAATGATTCAAGAAGGTCTTCAACTTTCTGATCAGTTGGCAAATTATTTTCTTATAAATGACACTAATCACGAACATGCTCTTAAATTCCAATGAGAGCCAAATGGTTGTATGTCTGGATATCATCATCTCAAAGATTAATTACTAATTATGTTGTCATCAGAAAACAATTAACACAACATGAGAGTGAAGTTTGCAAATGAACCTGTTTACTGGTAAATAGTGATAATAATTAAAATGTGTATAAAAAATGTATGCATAAAAATACATATTGTTTTGAATAAAATTAAATATTATAGTTAAAAAATAGTTTAAAAAGTTTGTCTTGTATCAATTAATAAAATCATCATCTCAAAGATTAATTACATTGTCACCAGAAAACAATTAACACAACATGAGAGTGATGTTTGCAAATGAACCTGTTTACCGGTAAATAGCGATAATAATTAAAATGTGTATAAAAAAATGTATGCATAAAAATACATATTGTTTTGAATAAAATTAAATATTATAGTTAAAAAATAGTTTAAAAAGTGTGTCTTGTATCAATTTTTTTAAAATTTGAATTTTTTTATTAGTCATATTTTATTTCCTTATTTTTTTTTTTTGCGTGAATTTTCAAGTAATTTTGCATTGGTGCTTTGCTCTTATGCGATTTTTGAAAAATCACAGTCCATATCCCCCTTTTTCAAGGTAAGTTACATCTATTTTTGCACGATTTCGTTTGCACGTGTTTTCTGAGGAACCTATCTATCGTGTAAAATGAGACCCAGGTGTATATAATAAATTAAACTATATATATAAGTGTTTTTAAATTTTTTATCGGAAAAGTTAACAAGTAAATTCAATTTTCTATTACAGAGTATCTCTAAGCTCCTGAGTATGCTTTTAACCTGTATGGTCAGATTCATAGATTTCTTCTTCAATAGTAGAAACTTCTATATTTGAATATCACTATGTAAATCTATAAACTTTAATATTCTATTTCTTCAACACTAAATCTTTTTTATTGATAACATCGGAGTTGCAACATGCCAGCCTTTTTAATCTTGCACTTTCTATCATTGTGCTTCAATCATAATATGATCATGTTTACAGGATTGAAGCTGAGACTGGATTGTTGTTCATGTTGGAGAAAGAGTGACTTATATTCTGTGCTATTGTTTTTCATGCAGTTATAAATATATTTGTGATATGGAAAATAACTATATGTCAAAAACATATACAAGTCATGCTTAAAATCTGAATAAAGGCCACAATTTTTACCTAGTGCACATTCAACTAATTTAAATTAGTCACGGCATGAACGATTGTAACTTAAATGTGCACTAGGCAAAAATTGTGAACTTTATTAAAATTTTAAGCATATCTTGTACATATTTTTGTATATAGTTATTTTCCATATTACATTTTCTCGAAATATTGGGTATCAAAATTTTCAATGTTAAATATATTTGTTTGCATTATTCTGGTAGCAATGTCACATATGACCCCTCAAAATAAACTGAGCAGCATGATGAGTCACTGCATCTAAACTGATATATTATTTGTGGTGCCTGATCTGGAGGTAATTGACCTTTTGTGTTGCTTATTAGTTTATTTAAATTGGGAGGGGTACAATGATTAATGCTATACATGTAAGCATATATTTTATTCAATTATCACAACAAAATATTTCAATTTTGTGTTATCTAAGAAATGGAATATTTAAATTTATAGGTTTACATACGATATTTAAATACAGCAGTTCCTGCTACTGAACAAGGATGCTATGAATCTAACTGTAGAGGTCGAAAGTATGCCCAGAAATCATAGGGATTATGGTAAAGCATTAGAAAATGCTAATATAAAGCCTCACAAATAGAATAAAAAAATAATAAACATTATTGAAGTTAAATTAAATCCTCTGTGTAATATATAAATGGTCAAAACATTAATCTTTTTATAAAAAAAGAATATGAAAAACAACACTATGTAAGCCAGAGTGACATGATAGTTCGTATGATATTTTATTCATCACTATATATATATATATATATATATGAATAAAATATCATATCTATATATATATCAATATATTTATATATATATATATATATATATATATATATATATAAGATATAAAATTATTGACATCTGTGCAGTGCTATAGCATCAAAGTATCTGCAAGTTAGAATCCAGTCTCTCCAATCTCAAGCCTCACTTTTTCATATCATACAGGCAAACTTCCTAATTTGTCCATCCATCTTACTGGTAATCTCTTTGTTAATCTTTTGCAATTTCTTGGAATTATATCTCCGAACAATACATCCAACCCAGCTTCATTTAAGGCTCTTAATTCATTTAACAATGTCAGTAATAGCTATTTGTTCTCCCATTTATGGATTTCATTTTTGATTTTTTCTTGCTAATCCTAACATACAACATTCCATACTTTATTGAGTGGTGTGAAGTCACTGTCTTCCTCTTCTGTAAAATGTCCAATTCTCAGATCCATAAACAAAAATTAGCAAAATATATTTATTAAAACCTTCCTTTTCAAACACGTGGGCATGTTTTGACTTAGTATCAAGTGATTTCTATTAAAAGCATTCTGTTCAAGTTTAATTCTATAAATTACTTTCATCCACTAAGTTTTCATCTGCATTAATAATTTGACTAAGATATTAGTAGTTGTTAACTTTTTTTAATTAATCATTGTCAGCCTTTATTTTCTCCCTTTGAGTAAATACACTGAACATTATTTTAGTCACATTTATCTTTAGTTCTACTTTCTTACTTTCATATAAAAAGTCTTGCAACATTTTCTGAAGCTATGAAGCCTTATTTGCAAAAACAACCATATCATTTGACAAATATAAAAGACTTAAATAATCATTTATTTTTACTCCATTAGCTCTCCATTTTAATTCACAAAGTACTTGGATATCATAGACAGTTGTTTAAAGTGAGTGATCTATTCTCATACTTTCACTTCCAATACTTAAGATTTGCCCATATATATACATTTGGGTCAGATTGAATAAGTGGATTCATTTTATTCTTTCCTAAATACTATATCTTGTGTTGGGAGTGGAATTTAATCATTTATTATTTACACTCAAAAAAAGCTCCTGCGTAATAGCTGGAATGGCTGTGTTTAATTGTATTAAAAACTACTTTTTGTAAAACTGCTGTAAAATGGTTTGGAGATATTGAATCATGCTTTTGTCTACCATTCTCAATACTAATCTTCTTTCTATGACTAATTAATTTAATCATTATATACTTACTAAAGTGACAAATGGGGTTGATAATTATTTATAACTAAACAAATCTTTTAGTTTTAAGATGCAATTCTTCATATAGATCATGTATCTATTCTAGTATCATATTTTTGTTTTTTCTGTGTTATTGTTTCAATATTAATTATTCTCATTTATAATCAAATAAGTACATCCATTTTTATCACCCTTAAAATTTTCTACCTGATCAATATAACAGTTTCAACTAGCCAGTACTCTTCTTCAGAGAATTATTAAGGTGATTATAGAAAGGTTAATTTATCTGTTTGTTTTATAAAATTAATCACTATATAAAATAAATATTCTCATCTATTTGAAAATATGAAGAATGATGAATTAAATACTGTACATATGATTACTAAATTGTTGAATTTGTATAATCAAATTTGTTATAATTAGACATTTAAAGAGAAATTGTATCATTTCTTTATAAATAAACATGTATTTGATGTCTCTAGCATACCTAATAAACCAGAATATCCCGATATATATAATGAAAGTAATTCGTTCAAGTTTAGTAACAATCTTTTTTATACTCCTTGCAGTACACTCACTGAAAAAAAATAGTAGTTTGTTTATTTTTTTTGCCGGGGGGGGGGGGGGCAATATATGTAAAGTGCTAACATTTGGGCTAATGTGAAGGTTAATAAATTATAATTAATTAAATTAAAGATGGAAATATTGAAGGATATTTCAGTTATTTATTCTAAATCAGTTTAAGATACCTTTGATTGAAGGAAATTATTAAAGCTTATAATAAATTAAATAAATTACAACCCCCTGCTGTTCATAATATATGTAAAAATGAAGAGGTATATGTTGATGTGAAAATGGCTTGAGAATATTAAAAATAAAATTCACTATAAAATATGATATTATGCCCCCTTCCTTCCAAATTGAATTAATCTGATACTAAAGAAGTAAATCAAAAGTTAAAAACCTAAATTATAGAAAAGATAAACCTTACCAAATATATTATATACATATATGTCACATATTGAAATATTAGATATATATCTATCTGACTTTATTGAAAAAATTAAAAGACTGAAGTGGAGTTGGGCTGGACATATTGCTAGAATACATGATAATAGATGGACAATTGAAATCTTAAACTGGATTCCAAGAGATTATAAAAGACCCAGAAAGCGACCAAATATGAGATGGATGGATGAAATAAGAGTGTGCAGGGGTGATGTGGAGAAGAGAAGCTAAAGATCGGAATAGTTGGATTGAACTTATGTTTGGTGATGATGATGACAAACACTTAAGATATATATAAACGAAAACACGATGAAATGAAAAAGAAGTGCCTTTTTTTTTTAGTTTGATCATTTTACAGATATTATTTTTTTTAAAAATTACTAAGACTGAAATTGTTAAATATGTTTGGAATTTTTTATATACTTTATTTTTCTTCCCTTCAAAATTTTTTTTAGTAAATATTTTTATAAATTCCTACGAAACTGAAAAAGATTCCTGTCCTTTAATTTATCTTTATTTTAGTCATGTGTTTTCTAATAAAAATCTATATAAAAAAAGGGAGATGAATAGTTATTTGTTAATATATAAAGTTATCTAGTCTTATATATATATATATATATAACTCTCAGGAAAAGCAGTATCTTATATAACTTTTCATTGAAATCGTATGACCAAAATAAATTTAAGAACCATGTGAATTATCAATGAGTGAATTTTATTACTCAATTTTTTCATATCATACTCTTTTGTCATGTGATTTCCAGTGAAAAGTTATATAAAAAGAAAAGGTAAACAATCACTTGTTAATATCCAAAGTTACCTATAGTCTTCTATTTAAAAAATAATCAGAGAAGGTAGTCATTTCCTACACTATTCCATTGAAATGACATGACCAACACAAATACCAGTAAATTATCATTGAAGGAAATTCTGATCCTCAAATGTTACATATTACTATCTTTCTTTAAACTTAGATCATAATTCTTTTATGAATATTTTCTTTCAAATCTCATTTAATCACATAATTAATATAAAAAAATACCCATCTAGGACTACATGCTAATTTCATAAGCTTATTTAAATCATTTTTAATTGTAAAAAATATTCATTGTAGTATAAATGAATGTGATCATTTAAAATTATTTGACAATGAACTTTAAGTGTATAAATTACATCTACCTTTAATAGATTTACCAAATTCTTGATAGAAATGTTATATCTCTATTATTCGCTTACTATATGCATTATGGGTGTGAATGAAAAGATTTTTATCAAAATACATTTTCAATAGAATAAAACCGTTTTATAGAAAAATAAAATGAATATACATTAGACTGAACGTTTGTGATGATGGTAACTGTAGTTGTGATTATATATTGTATTATTTCTATCTTCTAATATGGTTTGTTTAAAGACTAGAAAAAAATCAAATTTTATTTAAACTTTTCAAATACGTGCAAATATTCAAATAACACATGGATGAATAAATAGTACAAATTTTTCAGTAGTATTATTTATCTCTGTAATGCAGGTGTTGCTGGTTTGTCTAGTAGCAGTATAAGTATAGCAATCGAACTTGGATGTTTATATTTGTTAGTACTGAATTTAAACCAGTATTTTAACCAATTAGGCTATTATGCCAAGGACTTTGACAGAATAGCCTCATTGGTTAGAGCTTCATCTTATATTTAATAGTTATCAATTTAAAAGTTAAGATTAGATTTCCATTTTAGTACTATCCTTGGTCACATCAGCAATATATGAAGATGAGAGGAGAATAATTTATTTCAAATGTTGTGTTAATTAGTAATCTGTGTGTCATTATTAATAGTTGATTGTATTTAAAATATTTAAATAAAGCTTGAAGTTTTCTACATTTAACAATTAATATTAGATGATAAAAATAGTTTAGCATATAATTATAATGTAATTAATATATATTGATTTATGTAATCTTTATTACCATCAAAGTTATAAATTATATATTTATACATTATGTGGTTTAAAATTAATTATATTATGAAGCAAAGCTTTTGAATGTATCAAATCAGAACTCAATTTATTATTATGAAAGGTAAATGAAAATAGAGATTTTAAATATAATATTAAATTTATTAAAAACAATAAATAAAATATAAATTGAAAAGTTAAATAAACAATTTTATTATATTTAAGAAATAAGTATCATTCTATAAAACTGATTGTTGTATAACAATATATTTCTTTACAGAAATAAAACAACAACCTTATAATAAAATATTGAAAACTCTATTATAACTATATGTTTTTAATATAGTTGATAATATTTACTAAGGCTGTAACCTCGAAAATATGCGTGTAAAATGCGATAGTAGGGACCTCCACGGGACTTTAACCACAAGCTGGTTAAAGACCTGTAGAGGTCCCTACTATCGCATTTTACACGCATATTTTCGAGGTTACAGCCTTGGTAAATATTACTTAGATAATCAATGTGCCAATAAATTTATAATATATTTGATGAAATATATTAATAAAAAATTATAATCATTTTACAATTTTATCTAATCGATAAAACTATGATATTCAGTTTATTAAATTACAAGTTTTATTTATAATTCCCATACTAAATAAACAATTATAAAGAAAAATAATATTAATTAAATTATAGTCCATATTAGTTACTTATAATATCCTTTAGGGAATGTAATATGTATATAAGTTAATGCCATATAAATATGATTATCAAAGATAGAAAACAAAATATATACTATAATATGTGGAAAGAGATAAAGATTTTATAATCAAAAGTTTATAAACAATATTTAGTATATACAAAAATACACATAAATAAATATAATTTGGAATTTAAATTTTCAATATAGAATTGATAAACTTACAAAATAATTTGTCTGTAATCTAATAAATTCTATTGTTTTTTATCAAATAGTGCTTTAACTCTATACCTCAAATCAATACTGTGTAGATATAATCTCATAAATATTACATGGGTATGATATGAAGATTTCATTTATATAATTCACATAATATAAAAATAAACAATTTTTGAAGATTTATATACAATAATAATATTTTGCTAGACTAATATAATATTTTCTGTTTTATATAAAATAATCTCATTATATCATATTCACTGTTTTATAAACATGTAATATGAAAATAAATATTAAATTATATATATAAAAAAAAATGCTATAAATCGCAATAAAATACACTGTAAATAATATAAATACTTTCATCTATTTTTTATTAGATCCAGTCACAAAATAAAATAAAATTTACATTTTTTTTTTTTAACCAATCAATAAAATATCTAAATTTAATGATTATTTCTTTAAAACTAAAATGATGTCAGGCAATAATATAATACATCTATAATATTTCGAAATATTATATTCAATAAAAAGTTTATTTTTTAAAAAAAATTATATGCTTGTAATGTAAATTTTATCATGAGTTAAATTTATTACTATAATATTGATTAATGTTATTTAAAATAATTTATTATATTATAATAAATTTAAATTAAATTTGACATCTTTAATATTTCAATTTCATGTTATCCAATGTATATATATATATATATATATATATATATATATATATATATGCAAATTTATAAATAAATATTTAAAAATACAGTATTTAAAAACTTATAAAAAATATATGTATAACCATCACTTAGGAGCACTTTCAACTAACTTGTAGCTTTGTCAACTATCACGTTTAAAATTTCAGCTTTCCCATAATTCTATGATGTCAACTTTTCCATAATTCTGTGATCTTAATATTTGCTGCTTGCCTATTAACCCTTAAACCGCTAATTATATTATTGCTTGTATGAGGTAAAAATCAAATCTTTTAATTGGCCAACTCACAAACTGAAGACAAAGCCTATTGTTAAAACATATTTGCCTATAATATTAAATTCAACTCAGATACGTTTATAAAAAGTATATTACTAATTTTTCAGGTTATGAAAGAGAACGAAAGTTCTTTCAAAAATAAATTGCTATTTATTTATTATAAAATATATTCAATTTCGGCAAATATAAAGCGAATGTCTAAACAAAAAAGTGCTGACGCAAATGCTTTTTTTCAATTTTACGTTATCGAAAAGTAAAGATTTCTTTTTGCTAAATCTTAAATATTTTTACTAAAATCTTCAATATTTTTCGAAAATAATTTTGTTTTTTTGGTATATTTTTTAAAAAACTAGTTTAATTTCTCAAATTATATTTTTTTAATACTTAAATTGCATTCAAAATGAAAATCTCAGCGTTTTTCTTTATTTTCTTTGATCAGGCAGTTTCTTTGTTCTTTCCAGCCAATCAGAATGTCTTTTTTGGCTGAGAGCCGGCTGACAGCGAATCACTGACAAGGTTCTTTCTTTGTTTAGTTTAAAATGCGGTTTTTTTGATTTTTTACTTGTAAAATAATTCGGAAGAGGGCACCATCTTACAGAACTTTTAAAAACCTAATCAATAACTGTCAAACGAATATTTTAGCATAAGAACTAGCAGAGTTAGAGTGACGTCAGATGTCGATGAGATGCCTCGCAAGAGGCGGTTGAAGAATTAACCAAATGTTGCTTGTATTTACATATCAACATCGCCTCTTTAATCTTCCTTTTATCATTATTTCTTTCAGTTTCCAATATTTTTACATTGTTATAATTAAAATCAAAACCATATATACATGATTTATATATGGTTTCGATTTTAATTATAACAGCGTAAAAATATTGGAAAGTGAAAGAAATAATGGTAAAAGGAAGATTAAAGAGGCGATGTTGATATGTAAATACAAGCAATATTTGGTTAATAGGCAAGCAGCAAACATTAAGATCACAGAATTATGGGAAAGTTGACATCATAGAATTATGGGAAAGCTGACATTTTAAACATGATAGTTGACAAAGCTACAAGTTAGTTGAAAGCACTCCTAAGTGACGGTTATACATATATTTTTTATAAGCTTTTAAATACTATATTTTTAAATATTTATTTATAAATTTGCGTATATTATTTTGAAGAAATACAGACATCGATTTATAATATTATGTATATATATATATAAAGTTATTTAATGCACCTGAGATATGTTTAAAACCATCAAATCTTTTAGATTTATGTCATACTTTTCTTAAATTTGTTACTAACTTGTGAGCTATCTTTTAGTATAAATATTTCTCAAATTAAGCTTTCACACTATCCACTTATTTTATGAAAGTATAGGTACTATTTTTTATACTTTCAAACAGTGGATAATATAAAATAAGGTAGCATCTCTAACACTTGTTTTCAATACTGTCCAACATAAATTTAATAGTTACTGTACTTAAAAATAACAAAGTTTATCATGTAGTTATAATAAATATAGTGTGTAATATTTGTATAAATTTCACTTTCATTTTGTTATGATTAATAATGTACTTTGATGTTATTGTTCTCTGTATGCAATTTTGTTACAGTTATCATGTTGTGAATAATCAACTTAATATATAGGAAAAATAATGAAAGACAAAGCAATGTTAAACATACTTTCCAAAGGTCATGGTAGTGGGGATTTGAATATTTTTTCATTTGATTTTATTTTCTACTTAAGAATATTTAAATACATATTTACTGACCAATAATGGATAATACTTGATTGTCTATGATACATCAACCTATGAGAAAACAATAGATTTCTTCAAAATATATTTGCCCAGTCTTGATGTGAATCCCAACTCATAGGCATGTAAAAAAGTGTACTATCTTTATACTAGGATGCTTTTTTTCAAGTAGCACACATTATAAGAGAATTTATAAGAAAATGGTATCCATTTATTCTCTGTTTTAAAGGAAATTCTGTATCTTTAATACATCAATTATATGACATTTATAACCTTTATTTTGCTTCAATGTTATTATCTATTCATCCTGCATGGAGTTATGCAGAGATATGATGGTAAACTCTATAACTTAAGATCTATAAAATGTTACCCCAGATCCATAACTCCTAATCATTGAAAATCTTTTGAATTCCTGTAAATTAAACACATCCTTTTTTTAGCTATCTACTCTGTAGCTGTGTAATGTTCCATAATGTTATCAAGTTATAATAAATTTTATTCTATCATAATTACATTATCTAACATTTATAATGAGACATTTTATATTATATATAGCACAATGTTTAATAACTGTAATATTAATAAGCCAATAAGCTAATGCACATGCGCTTTGTAGATGTAACTATATAAATGAATACTCCCACTTTTTCAAACACAAGATAAAGTCTTTGGGAAAAGATAGAATGAATCCATCTATCTTTTCAACCCAAATGTTTATATATGGTCAAATCTTAAGTGTTTGGAAATGAGAGCATGGAGATATTAATTGATCACTTTAAATTACTTTATTACTACGTAAATGAATGACTCTTACAAAATTTCTAGAATTTACGATAAGCCATTCCTATTAAATTAAACATATGTAAACAAGTGAGCTGATATTTTAAGTCAGCTCATATATATATATAAGCTCACATATTTATAATTTTGTCATAGATATTTTCCGAACTTAAATAGTTTGTAAAATAAAAATTAACAAATGATTTTAATTTAATGGGAAGGGTAAAATCTTAAACTTTTATTTTTGCTATAGATTTGAGCAAAAATTTGTTTTAAAAAAAAAAAAAAAAAAAAAAGATAAAATATAAGTTATTGTCAAAAATGTTAAAAGTGTTTAATTAAAAGGGAGAAAACTCGAGAGATAAAAGGGAAGGGGAAGAAAACAAAATTAGATTGTTGGTAGTAATTAGACTCTATTGTTGAAACTTTCACAAACTAAAAGTATTTGGTTAATAATTGCTGTTATGCTAATTAAAAAAAAAAAAAGATAAGAGAAAGAGAGATAAAATCGCTTTTAGAGTAAGTCAGTTGACGTGAGAGACCAGCAAGGACAATAAAGAGAAAAAAGAGAGAAGCTGTGCTCCGATTCAGAAATTATTATAGAAACTTATTTTGCGGACTCTTTTCAAATGCATAGTGGCTAAAGCTATCAAAACCTTCCCCTTTGGGGAATTGGCCGCCACTCCATCTGAATGAAGCTACCGAAAGAGTCATAGAATGGAAAGAAATGTATATTGTTAGCTGGACAACCAAAGGAACACCCATGGACACACCAGAATTCCCATATACAAGGACAAAGGCACGACAAATGGAATGTGAATCTATGAAAATCAGGCCACTTCGCTCTGATCGATCCGGGTAATTATAAACTTTTCAATTAATGGGAACTTTAGTTAAAGCGTAATAGAACTTTATCTTTGATTTATTTTTCGTTTATTATATTTGTTACGAATGTTTCAACAATAGAAGTGGGGAAATAAATTTATTTAATATTGTAAACTATTTATGTTAATTTTCATTAAATATTTTTATGAAATATTGGTATGACTGTATATTAAATTATTTAATATCTGTTCGATCTAGAGGGTAACAACAGGGTGGGGGTATAAAAGTGTGCTGCCAAGCAACAGAGAACCTTAGGGCATTACTTGCTTGTTAGCAGAAAATAAGGAAAGTGTTGAAAGTATAAGAAAACGAAAGACACTTATACGTTCATTTTAAGTTTTTGCAAGTTATTTATTTATCAAATAAAGTGGGGTTTAAAAATAAACTTCAGTAAAGATCATATACTATAAGTCGCCTTTGTATACACGCCTGCTAGAATCCGCAGTATTAGTGTCAGCATGAGTAAATCCATGGTAGATATTTGGGAAGAATACTTAGAAAGTTAACAGTTTGAAAATCAGAAATTGTAAGTCAGTTCTCTCTGTATTGGGCAGAAATATAATGTTATTAATAATAATAATAATAAAGGAAATTTTTTTTTTGTATCCAACGTATATTTGAATTCTTTAATTATTTATAATAATTAGTTAGTGTCCTTAAGTGAAAACCCCTGTCAGATTATAAACAAAATTTGTAATTGGTGAATCGCCGTTCGAAAATAAATAAGACCAGGTTTACGTAAAGCTTCGTGGCCAGGTTCCAAGAGAGAAATCCTTGGTGGCGCCCTCAGTGGCGATTCTAATAATTAAAATTCAGTTATTAGGGGAAGGAAAAGAATTGCAGTGGCACAGAGGAGGTTAGAGGAGGAAAGTTAGAAAATGGCGCTTTTAACAAGTCAGGCTCGTTAACAAGAAAAACGTCCAGAGATCAGAGTTAAAAAAAAAAAAATTTAGTAAGGGTGGTGGATTTCAGATGGTGGTGGTATGTCAGTATTCTCGTAGGGAAGGTTATGAGTTCGAATATAAAATTAAAGAAAACAAAAGAATAAAATATGATTGAGGACGAAAGTAGCATGGAAAGCCCGGTGGTAACATTTAAAAACCCCGAGCGGTGTCAGTTACAAGAAATATTGAGAGCTATCGCTGAGCTCAAAGAAATTGTAATGGAAGACCATAAAGAAATAAAAGAAATGAAAGGCATGATACAAGAATTGAGGAAAGATGTGAATGAATTAAAAGAGAGGGAAAAGAATAGGAACAATGAAAAAAAAAGGAAGTCATAGACCCAGCAGACCATAAAGTCAGTAAAGAGGAAGAAAAGACAGAAAACGAAGAGACAGAGCAGTTTACAGGGGAAACTAAAGAAATCCCGAACAAAAAGGCTATACAAATAAACCGAGAGAAAGAGGTAATGGAAAGAAAGCTCAACGAATCTGGAGAAGAAGAGTTCGATAAGGTCACGTTGGCAAAATTTATACACATAAAAACATTTAAAGGGGAAAGCCCTTTTGACTACTTGGACAGTCTAGGTGATTTTTTCTACGTCCATAAGTTGAAAAAAAAAGAGAAGATCATAATAGCAACGAGCCATTTGAGTGGTTCCGCTAGGGAATGGTGGAAGGTGGTAAATTACAAACCCCCTACATTCCAAGAATATTGAACTATGATTTTGCGAGGGTTTTGGAGTGTGGAGAAACAAGAAACCATACACATGAAGATATCACAAGAAAAGTATAAAGCGGACAAAGACAGTACGTACAGTCAGTTTTTCCAATGTCAAGTGGCAAAATTGAGAGCCTTGGAGGCATATCCGAGGGATCAATTCCAGATAGTGCGAACTATCAGATTTAACCTTCCATCAGGTGTGCAACGTAAATTGGCCGAAAACCGTCGGCTATCCATTGAGGAAGCATTAGAAATATTACAAGATATAGAATGGGAGGACCAGAGGGTAGGTGGAGAAAGTAAACTTAGATGGGAGAACTGTAACGAACCCGCAAGTACGAGTAACTATAACCCCAAGAAAAGTTGGGACAAGTCACCTCGGGGCAATTAAAGTTTTTTTTTTATTGTTTTTTTTATATGATAAATGGGGCAATGAGCTGATATTTTAAGTCAGCTCATATATATATATAAGCTCGCATATTTATAATTTCGTCATAGATATTTTCCAAAATTAAATAGTTTGTAAAATAAAAATTAACAAATGATTTTAATTTAATGGGAAGGGTAACATCTTAAACTTTTATTTTTGCTATAGATTTGAACAAAAATTTGTTTTTAAAAAAAAAAAAGAAAAAAGATAAAATATAAGTTATTGTCAAAAATGTTAAAAGTGTTTAATTAAAAGGGAGAAAACTCGAGAGATAAAAGGGGGGGGGGAGAAAACAAAATTAGATTGTTGGTAGTAATTAGACTCTATTGTTGAAACTTTCACAATAAGTATTTGGTTAATAATTGCTGTTATGCTAATTAAAAAAAAAAAAAAAGATAAGAGAAAGAGAGATAAAATCGCTTTTAGAGTAAGTCAGTTGACGTGAGAGACCAGCAAGGACAATAAAGAAAAAAAAAAGAGAGAAGCTGTGCTCCGAATCAGAAATTATTATAGAAACTTATTTTGCGGACTCTTTTCAAATGCATAGCGGCTAAAGCTATCAAAACCTTCCCCTTTGGGGAATTGGCCACCACTCCATCTGAATGAAGCTACCAAAAGAGTCATGGAATGGAAAGAAATGTATATTGCTAGCCGGACAACCAAAGGAACACCCATGGACACACCAGAATTCTCATATACAAGGACAAAGGCACGACAAATGGAATGTGAATCTATGAAAGTCAGGCCACTTCGCTCTGATCGATCAGGGTAATTATAAACTTTTCAATTAATGGGAACTTTAGTTAAAGTGTAATAGAACTTTATCTTTGATTTATTTTTCGTTTATTATATTTGTTACGAATGTTTCAACAATAGAGGTGGGGAAATAAATTTATTTAATATTGTAAACTATTTATGTTAATTTTCGTTAAATATTTTTATGAAATATTTGTATGACTGTATATTAAATTATTTAATATCTGTTCGATCTAGAGGGTAACAACAGGGTGGAGATATAAAAGTGCACTACCAAGCAACAGAGAACCTTAGGGTGTTACTTGCTTGTTAGCAGAAAATAAGGGAAGTGTTGAAAGTATAAGAAAACAAAAGACACTTATACGTTCATTTTAAGTTTTTGCAAGTTATTTATTTACCAAATAAAGTGGGGTTTAAAAATAAACTTCAGGAAAGATCATATACCATAAGTCACCTTTGTATACATGCCTGCTAGAATCCGCAGTATTAGTGTCGGTGTGAGTAAATCCATGGTAGATATTTGGGAAGAATACTTAGAAAGTTAACAGTTTGAAAATCAGAAATTGTAAGTCAGTTCTCTCTGTATCAGGCAGAAATATAATGTTATTAATAATAATAAAGGAAAGTTTTTTTTTGTATCCAACATATATTTGAATTCTTTCATTATTTATAATAATTAGTTAGTGTCCTTAAGTGAAAACCCCTGTCAGATTATAAACAAAATTTGTAATCGGTGAATCACCGTTCGAAAATAAATAAGACCAGGTTTACGTAAAGCTTCATGGCCAGGTTCCAAGAGAGAAATCCTTGGTGGCACCCTCGGCGGCGATTCTAATAATTAAGATTCAGTTATTAGGGGAAGGAAAAGAATTGCAGTGGCACACAAGATATTAGTGTATTGGCTTATTAATATTACAGTTAAAAACAAAGGCAAAACTCTCCATACAGTAGTGCCACCCTGTGTCAAACAGAGTAATCAATGGATGTCAGAAGGCTTGTGCATAAAATCCCTATCTAGAGTCTACTCAACCAATATCCCCAGACTAGTTTTGCCTTTGTTTACAACAATTATGTGCTAGTATAGAGATGGTGATCATGTGATGTTTAGTGGTTTAATATTACTGTTATTAAACATTGTGCTATATATATTATAAAATGTCTTGTTTATATATGTTTAATTTAATAGGAATGGCTTATTGTAAATTCTAGAATTTTTGCAAGCGTCATTCATTTACATAGTAATAAAGTAATTTAAAGTGATCAATTAATATCTTCACACTCTCATTTCCAACACTTAAGATTTGCTCATATATAAACATCTAGGTCGAAAAAATAGATGGATTCATTCTATCTTTTTCCAAAGACTTCATCTTGTGTTTGAAAAAGTGGGAGTATTCACTTATATAGTTACATCTACAAAGTGCATGTGCATTAGCTTATTGGCTTATTATCTAACATTGGGATTTACTAATCACTTGCAAATATGTTGAAAAATGTAAAATATAAACTTCTTCAAATAATAATTTGTTTTCTCTAATGGATTCACTTTTTAATACTTTATTAATATATCCTCATAAAAAAAATATATCCTTTACAGTTTAACATCAGAAGGTCATAGGATCAATTCTTGTGCTCATTTTCCAGCACTCAAGCTTCTTATAAAGTCCTGGGCAATAAAGAGGATTTGCTATTTATGTGCTAAACCCTCAGATTTTATGTGTCAATAAGAAAGTCATATAAATTATTTAACATTACAATTGATGAGTAGAATATAATTTTCTTGAACTTTACTAATAAAGTAGCATTCGTTATTAAATTTAGCTTATTAACAAAGTATGAAATTAAACTTTAATAGAATATATTTCTTATAAATATATAATAAAATTTTTAAAAGAAGTGTAGACTTATATTTTTATATATTTTTCAGCACTATATTTGCACCATAGATATTTAAACATTTTGAATGTTTTGTTTTTTTATCAATTCATATCTCATTATAGCTTCACAAAACCTCAACCAACCACCAAAACTAAATCAGATGGGCCATTCTCACCATGCATGCATTTGGATAACTGTCTTTATATTTCATGTAAGCTAGAGATATAAAATATCTGAATTTCCATTCCAATGTTGGCAATCCAACATTTTTCTCATACCACTGTGCTGCAAAAGAGAAACTGGTTTCAATTCCTTTGCTGATATTATACTTGAGATTAAGATTCATACCTCTGTACAATAAATATTTTAAAAATACTCTTAACCCAGTATAAGACAATAATTATTAAGAAAAGGGCAGCCATTTCTTCTTGTATCTCATATATTAATATAGAGGTTTGTCCCAAACACATAAGTTACAAAGAATGAATATTTAAATGAATCATACAATGTATCTAAATAGGTTTTAAATTGATGTCTTGCAATAGTTGACAAACCTGAAATTTTTCTCAATTGAAACCTTGTCAACAATTATTCAAACAAATGAAAATATGTCATAGAATACATACAGTGCTTTAATATATAGAATATTTTAATCTTGAATATGAAATATATTAAAACACTGGAAATATTCTATTATATATATATATAATTATAAATTTATTAAATGTGGACTTAATCAATGAAGTATTGAATAGCTTCACGCTCGCAGATTTAACCGCTTCAGCTTCACCTATTTAAATAGAAAGTAGGTTGAAGTAAAGAAGGGTTCCCCTCTTTTCTTCCATAGCATAAGCTTGTGGTTAAACACCTGTAGAGGTCCCTACTATCACATTTTATATGCATATTATCGAGGTTATAGCCTCAGTAAATATTACTTATGTAATCAATGTGCATTTAATAAATTTATAATTACAACTTTAAATTACTGTAATAGATTTCTAATTATAAAATCTTTCCATTGACTCATTGTAAATCGAAAGATTTTGTGAGTATTAATGTATAATAAGAAATGTGGTCGTAATCAGTGAAGTATTGAATAGCTTCACGCTCGCAGATCTAACTGCTTCAGCTTCACCTATTTAAATAGAAAGTAGGTTGAAGTAAAGAAGGGTTCCCCTCTTTTCTTCCATAGCATAAACTTGTGGTTAAATACCTGTAGAGGTCCCTACTATCACATTTTATATGCATATTATCGAGGTTATAGCCTCAGTAAATATTATATATATATATAAGAAATAGAAATGAAACCATATCCATGTAAACAGAGATAACTTTTAGCTTTTGATGTTGCCAGGAAACAATCAATTACTAGTAATTGACAATCTCTGAGGCTAAACAAGTTTTTTTCTTTAATATATATATATATGTGTGTGTGTGTTACATTTAGAGATTATTATTCATACAACTGGTTTATTAAGAAAATTAAATATTCTCAAGCCAAAGTGCAAAACATGATTTTTCTGAAACACTTTGGCCAGAAAGTTCAGTCATACTATTTATTTTAATGCTATTTGTAATAATACTTTGGACATACTATTTTATTATTACAAACACTATATGTATCATATATTTCGTTTTTTGAATCAATATTGACAATGGTTAAATTGAGAGAAATTTCACTAATGTTAATTATTAATATAAATCAAATAAAATTTTATAGATTTAAAGTAAATAATATGACTGATTTAAATTCATGCTTTCTGGCAAAAGATATTCAAACAAACCTCTCCATATAAGAATGAGATGAAGAGAAAGTGGTCTGATTTTTTCTTATGAATAAAAAAAATTATGTTTTGGCTTATGGGGTGTTTTATTTACTTAATAAACCAGTCATAAGACAAATAATCTTTAGGTTTTACATATTATTAAAATATTAGATCTATCTTTTATTATATGTGTGTATATATTATTATTAGTGCCTCTCTCATTTCATCTTCACTATATCAAACCATTTACCTGCACAGAAAGTCAAGCCACCCTTTATTTTGTTAATAAGGGCATATCAAATCTTTAAATCCCCACATGCTTGTTAGCAGCTTGATAATGTTCACTACTGTTTTGTGAAAGACTGAACAATCATTAAAAATTTGAAAATTTAAACTTATTTATTAGTATTAGAATCCATCAAAATAATATTAACTTCCAGCAATCATATAATTAACATATTTCCATGATAACCTATCATAATGTTTGATTTCTCAGTCTGTGAAAGACAAAATATTTACTGTGATGATGGTGTTCACCTATCACCATCTTCATTTATCAACACTAACAAGGATTCAAACACTATAAACATTTCTAATGAAATAAATCTCCTCAAAATAAGTTCTGGTTTATGTAGGGCAAAAAATTAATGAATCACAATTAACATCTTAGCTTCATCATTATTATTCCTGAATATAATATGACTTTAATGACAAATCATATTACTTATTTATTTCAAGATGAGATCAAAGCATGGCCATTTGTTCCATCAAATTTAGATTTATCAAAAATAATTGTTTATTCCTCTTTTTTTTATTGAAATATTTTTGGTGATATAACAAGAGAAAATTTCTCTGCATGTTTTATGTTATAATGTACTGTTTGACATAAATTAGATTTTTATTAGAATACATTTTGTCTAGACTGTTGTTCATCAACATAAGCTGCAGCAACACTTACAAATGAATAGGGTAATTTCAATCCCAAGAGAAAAATTAAGATAGAAAGATAAAAAATATTAATAAACTGGAGATGAGTTGTGTGTCAATATGTGAACATATGTATTTCCACACATTGACTACATTAATCCATTACTGTATTTATTTGATATTTTGTGATGCTGTATTTAACTTTTTTCTGCAGAAAACTTTTTTTATTGTAAGACTTTGACACCATGCCTAAATATACCTCTTCATCATCTTCAACCATAACTTCCCAATGAAAGCAGCCTAAAAAGTCTTTGAGATAATCACTATAATTTTAATAGGGTCTGTCTATTCAAAAAAATCATACTTAAGTTCCACTTAAAGTACATTTTTGACAGACTTGCACTATACATATATTTCTCATATCCAATCCAATAAATATGTGGATATATAATTGTGGATTTTTTAGTAAAATTTGTATTATAACATATACCTTTTACAACTTTCTTAAATACTTTATCAATACTCTTTTTATATCAAAACTAACAGTTTTGACTGTCCTGCAGTTATCATCAGAACTACAATATTCAAATATATAATTATATAATTAATGCACTTATACACATATTCATATACATAATTAATACACAAAATAAACAAAAATAAAATATATACAATATAAACAAAAATAAAATAAAATTGGTATTACCATCTAATACCACAATTTAAAGATAAAAATAATTATGTGCTGATTAGAAGTTTCTGTTTTGATTTTTATTAGAAAAATTAAACTAAAGAGATATAGTATCTTATTATCTTCTATTGAGGCAAAAATTGTGTGATCAACTTTAATTTGGAGTTCAAATATTTCTTGGCCTCCAAAGAGTATATCTTACAAATATTTTGTTTTGGTTATAATATACTATTATTAATATATCATCAGAAAAATAAAAGCAAACAATGTATTAAAATATCTATCTTTAGAACTATAATCATTTCATTTTTAGCATTTAAGTATCTCATTTAATAGTCTTTACTGTAGTACATTTTATAAAGCTTTATCAATTTAAATCAATTGTTTTTACATGTTATTTGTATTAATGCCATTGCATGTTTTAGATATTATCTGGCTTGCAATGATCTCTTTTAGTGCTTCTGGTTTAACATCATATCTTTTTGAATATTTGTCTTGCTATCATGTATTTTTATCCAGATTTTCGATTATGCATTTTAGTGAAACTGATTTTCTGTTATATCTTATAGTGTGTTTGCTTTACTGACATATATTTTAATGTTCTTCGCTTGCTATTATAACTTTAATAGTTTTATCTTATTGTACCAACTGTTAGTGTACCATACTTTTTATCCGATAATTTTGGTGCGTTTCACTTGCAATCGTATTTTTTTAAAGCCCATCTGATCTTGCTGTTATATCTTTTAGTATTTTTTAAAGTAAATAAAATATTATTTTTTTAAATAAAACATTTTTTTACGTTTTTTTTTAAAAACAGATTTGATTAAAAAAAGCTTTTCAATTAAAATCGTTTTATATATATTTATTATTATTTGTATATGCAAATATTGATTTAACTCCTGTCATTAAAGTAAAAAGCTATACAAAAATTGGAAAAGCAATATATTTTTGCGCACAATTATATCAATTTTTTAATGACCCAAGTTAAAAAAAGTTTTGAAAATGAACTTGATTTTTAAATGTTTTTGACAGAATTTGTCATTCACTCAGATATGAATATTGAAGTATTAGAGCATGAGTTATCATTTATGGTTTTAGTTTGTATTTGTTATTAACATTTTAATTAAAAAAAATTTCAGAAATATTTTTAAACAAATCAATTTGTAAAAGATTTGTTTTATATTTTTATTATTTTATTATTAACAATTATATCATAAGACTTTTTCATATGTTTATTCATATGATTTCATATACAAAAGGCATGTGATACTATTGTTGGTATTATCTATTTTATTCAAAGGATAAAAGAAACCTATAGTTATAAAATAGCTGAGATCTCTAATATATATATATATATATATTTGTATATATATATAAAATAGCTGAGATCTCTAATATATATACAAACTGACCTAGAGCCAACCTATCTAATTATGCAAATGATTTAGATTAAGTTCAAAATCTTGTTTTTTAAATTTTAGAATATTAATTAAAAGAATTGCTAATTGCATAATTGAATTAATTTTTGCTCTGAATGTAACTCCACATTAATGGAACAAAGCATAGAAACTGATGTAAAAATGGAATAATATAGGAATATATTATCTAAAACATCTCATAATCATCATTTCCTATGAAGTGGATGGCACTACATATGGATAGTCTGCTATTGTTTTAATATATCATCTAATGCAGGGGTGAGAAATTGTTTTGGCTCAGTGGCTGCATAGGTTTGTGGAGGTCTGCATTGGGGGCCACTTTGTGTAAGCAAAGCTTAGTGGAGGGCCGCATCTTTTTTTGATGACACAATAAACACACTGCTTTATTCCCTGTATTACCAAAGAAATATTTGTTTGTCCATTCCTCATAAAACACATGACATTCATTACCAATTTTGGATTTTTTTGTGGCATTTGTGGTTTTACTAAAGTTGGAAATGTATATATTTGATAATGCAAAGACAAAATTGAAATTAATCAGATCAACTGGAAAATCACTGCACATCGTATCTACACTGCACATGTGTATTGATGTGGCTATACTAGTGGAAAATATAGGATGAATATTCAGTCATGCAATGGGAAGGAAATCTCAGTCCAAGGTGGATATTTCTGATTGTCTTGGTGGGCCACATGTGGCCCTTGGGTCACTCTTTGCCCATCCCTGGTCTAATGACTACTTATTTTGCTTAACATACTGTAGATAGCTCTAAAATAAAGTAAAAATACTCTTACTGACACTTTTTTATTTTTATATATACATCAATTTGTATCATAGGAATTATTTTGCAAATCTTGTTACTACTATACAAAATGCAAATATATATATATATATATATATATATATATATATATATACTAATGTAGTATATATATATTTACTAATGTAGTATTTCTATTGTTATCTTTAAAATATTTTTATGATATATTGACATTGTTACTAAAACATATTGTGTACAATTGCCAATGATAATGTATAGATAAGATAATATTACTCTGACTAATTATATCTGCTCAGACAAAAATGCAAGAAAGCTCATTAAACTTTCATAATAGTCTGAGGTAAAATTTGCATAATTTTTTTATTATTTAAACTTGAAAGCACACATTAAAAAATCATCCTATAAATAAATATCTGTATTTTAAAACATAAATAAAAATGCATAGGCTTAAATCAATGTCTGTATATTTATCTTTAAAACAACTGATATAAAATTTGCAAGAGTATACTACTTAAAAATAAAAAGGCAGAGGATGAGTATTTGATAAAACGTTTATCATATAAAAGTAAATATAAACAAATTATATCCATGATAATATAAAAATAATAATTATTATTTATATTTTATAGTATCCTGCATTATATGAAGATTTTTTTTTTTACTTGGGAAGTGTATATTGATAAAGGGTGAAGGATAAGATGAGTATTGTTGGGTTATTTTAAATTTAGCAAAACTCATTGATGATAAATGATAGTCCCATTATTTGTGATAATTGATTCTAATTCATATTGATGATTCTTCTAATCTTCATGGACATCACTCATCTTATATAACATGCATTATAGTATTGATGTTTATAACACATATATAACTGAAACACAGGTTTATTACATATCTGTGTCTATATTTGTAATATAGGGTATATGAGCACAGACTTTCACATGAACCACCACTCTCCACTCTATCTAATAACACTGATACACTCAAGCACATATATGCTGAAAAGATAAACCAGCAATCATCAGTTGGTCCAGATTATCATCCCCCACACATATATACTATAAGTATGAAGATTGTCTATCTTAATATATATCTGAGCACTTATAGTATATATGTGTGGAAGATGATAATATGGACCAACTGATGATTGCTGGTTTAACATGAAATACGTATATTGGTGATTATTTATCTTTTCAGCATATATGTGCTTGAGTGTATCAGTGTTATTAGATAGAGTGGAGAGTGGTGGGTGATGTGAAAGTCTGTGCTCATATACCCTATAACACATATATACATTATGTAACTACATGTGTATTATACTTTTGTTTTTGATTTTTTTTTAAATAAAACAATATAAAAAAGACAACCCAAAAAATAATAATAAAAAGAGATAATTATAATTACCTATAATCTAATAATGATAATATTGAATTATGATTTTTTTTTTTTTTAAAAAAAGTCAATTTTTTTCTTTTTCTTCATATAAATGATAAAGTAAAAAAATTCAAGTAAAAATGCTAAAAGGCTGTTTTTTTTTTTTTTTTTGCTATTTCATTATTTCTTTTCTAAGACAAGCAGTACAAAAAAATTTTGTTAAAAAATGAAGTAACATTTAGCTACCTGCCTATAATAATATAAATTAATGTTTTTTTAAAGAAAATAAAAATATCAATTTTTATAATAAAACATTTTTTCTTTTATGTTTTCTTTATTTTAAATTAGACTTGAATGAGAAAAGCTTGTCAATAAAATCATTACCTATATATAATTAGAATGGATTTGAACTCAGATTTTCAAACTCTCTATGTCTATCCACTCTATCCTCTACAACCAATACACATGATCACATACATGTGAAAAAGATAAATGATCGACAATATATGCATTTCATGTTGAATCAGTATTCATCAGTTTGTCCAGATCGTCATCTCCTACACATATACATAATTAGTACTATTCTGCATGTATGGTTCCATATGTATCAGATATATAGGATGAAATGGATAGACATAGGAAGTTTACAATTCTGAGTTCAAACCCTTTTAATTACTTTAAGTTCAATATAGACAATATATTTGTATTTAAATTATATATATATATAGTAAATAAGTAAATATTAAAACATTTAATGACTAAACAGTTTTGGGTTTGAAATAAGAAAGCATTTATTTGAAACTAAGTACATTTGATACCATATAGTATCATAATCGTAGCGTAATAAAAGGGAGAGAGTTGCTTATTCATTACATTATCACAGCTTTACATTCTTTAATATTATTTTGTTTAGAATTATTAATATTTGTAAATGCAAATATTCATTTAACCTCTGTTATTAAAGCGAAAGGCTTTGCAAAAATTGGAAAAAACAATACATTTTTTGCAGATAACTATATCAAATTTTAATGAACTGGTAGAGAAAAAACAGAAGATGAAGTACATTTTTAATTGTTTCCGACAGAATTTGTTATTCATTTATATATAAATTTTGAAGTATGAGGGTTTTTTAAAATTTTAATTTTTTATTTCATATTGTCATTTTAATTAAGAACAGTTTTAGAAATGTTTTGTTTTAAAATCAATTTTTAGAAAGTAAATTTATATTTGCTTCATTGTTATTGTTTTATTATTAACAATGATATCATAAGACTTTTAAACACATTTCATCCGTAAAATTTATGTGATATTGTTATTGGTATTGTACTTTTCAGATAAGGGACAGAAAAATCCACAATTGTCAACAAATGATATTTAAAAATATACAGAAACTGGTCTAGTGTAAGATCTATACAACTATGAAAGTGAAATGTCTTGGATTCAAAATCTTAATTTATATATATATAATTTCAGCTTTTATTGAAAAATGTAGAAAAAGTAATTTTTTTCATACATTATTACATAATTTCACCTCTGAATATTAGTTTCTCAATGATGAAAACAAAACCTGAAACAGATATGAATATGGGGATATTATAAAGCAGTATATCATCTTGTGATCATTCATTACTCTAATATTTGTGTTAATATCAAAATACACTCGCATTTATAATTTAGCTACATATAAATAAATCAAATCAAATAAATAACAAACTTTTGTCGATTTCTTCTAGTGCTTTCAAAGGTATAACCTTCATTTTCAAGAAGTGCAATATGAAAAATAGGGCAGATTAAATATGCAAATAAGGTGGGAAAAAATCTAAATCTGCCACTTCTTAGATATGGCATAAAATGTCTCTTTTTTAATTCATTGTGTGCACATCCGATATAATATAGCATGCCTCCTTCACTTTTCTACACAATTTGTGCTGCTCTCTACACATATCATGAGGCTTGTATGGCCTGCACTGGTGTCCCATAGCAGTGGCATGCTGCACAAAAATAGAGGTGTGGGATGGGTTGACCGAGGCCTTATTATATGCATATACATGCTGGGTCATTCTTGTATGGATAGATGCCCTCGTTTCCCCATAATATGCCACTGGGCAATTATTATTGCTACAAGCGATCTTGTAAACTGATTGCTGGGCATGTATTGGGGGGATGTAGTCCTTAATATTATTTATGCTCCTGTTGAGAATAGGAGGAAAGCCGTAACATACACTAAAATCAGTGCTAAAGATTGTGTGTAAGTCTTTGTGAATATTTTTAATGTATGGCACCAAAATATGTGGTGTATTCTGTTTCAGTTCATGAGTGGAACCATGTTTAAATTTTCTGATAATGTTGTCAATCACTCTTTTATTGTATTTTGCATTTATACTCATTTCTGAACATTGAAATGTTCAGAAATTGTTGGTATAAGATCTTGTAAACAGTTGTTAATGATGGTCATAATATTACTTTTTCTACCTGTATATTGGCAATTTAATTTGGAAAAAATTGCAAGGATATACATTAAATTTTATGGTGGCCTGATACTGAATTTAAATAACCACTTGTATATTATAAAAAAACTTAAAAAATAATAATGTGCTAAAAAATTTAACTTTAAAGCAGCTGATATAAAGTTTGCAACAATTATCTGTCATTGCTATTGTTTTTTTTTTGTTTTTTTTTTGTTGCTTTAAAAAAATAGTGTTAAAAGGTGGAGGGAAGAGAAATAAATTGTTAAAATTGTTTATCATATAAGAATAAATATACCAAATTAAATTACAACCATAATATTACCAAATCATAATAATTTACATTTAAAAGTATTCAGCATTATATGAAGATTTTCAAAAAATTGGGAAGATTTATTTTTAGTCGGGCAAAACTGATAATCAATTCAAAAATATCAACATCAAGAATAGCAGATTTTGATGATATTGCACTTATAGAGAACAATTCCCATATCTAAAAAATTGTTTCCAAGTCACATTGCTAATACTAAAATTTGTAGAAAGTAGTCATCCTATGTGGTTGGCATAGTTGGTAGAGTGTATGATTTGGAATCAGGAAATCACAGAATCAATTCTGGCACTAACAGTACTGGTATTTGAACTTCTTATGAAATCCCAGACAATAAAGCCATAAACCATTCTTTCATAAACAGTAATCCACTTATATAACATGCATCATAGTATAGATATTTTTATATGTTATGTATTCACATGTATAATACATTTTCATTAAAAAATTAACACACAAAAACATTCATCAAAATAATTAACAAAAAATAGTTTATTATGATTAGAAATTTAGTAATTATGTAGATATTGTAATATGATTTATGTTAAAAAAAATAAAATACCTTTAATTTTTTTTGTAGAAGATAAAATAAAAAAAAGCAACTAAATGCTATGATTTTCTTATTTCTCTGTATTTTCTAAAAGACAGATATTATAAATAATAATATTTCTGTAGAGTAATTTTCATTATACCTCTCTGTGGCAAGATAGAGAATGTTTTCTATTCATTTTTAACACCATGAAGA
The DNA here is from genome assembly GCA_028023455.1 of Epiperipatus broadwayi. Classification (NCBI taxonomy): domain Eukaryota; kingdom Metazoa; phylum Onychophora; class Udeonychophora; order Euonychophora; family Peripatidae; genus Epiperipatus; species Epiperipatus broadwayi. The sequence continues at coordinate 155,403 of JAQFVV010012743.1, read as the reverse complement.
GATATGTAATTATAAACATATGATTAAAGGCATATGAAAATATCTATGATCACCAAGGTAAACATTTCATGCAGAACCAGCAATCATCAGTTGGCCCAGACAACAATATTTTACATATCTTTATCTTTGTTCAGTAGATAGATAGATAGATAGATAGATAGATAGATAGATAGATAGATAGATAGATAGATAGATAGATAGATAGATAGATAGATAGATAGATAGATAGGTAGATAGGTAGATAGGTAGATAGATAGATAGATAGATAGATAGATAGATAGATAGATAGATAGATAGATAGATAGATAGATAGATAGATAGATAGATAGATAGATAGATAGATAGATAGATAGATAGATAGATAGATAGATAGATAGATAGATAGATAGATAGATAGATAGATAGATAGATAGATAGATAGATAGATAGATAGATAGATAGATAGATATGCTATATTTGAATATTTCAAGCAAATGATAATTCAGGCCTCATTGTCTAATATGATAAAAACGTAATTTACTAAAAAGAGATAAGTTGAAAGTAGGTTAATAATAAATATTTTAATCAATTCAATGATATTAAATATTAGTAATTAAATTAATGCAAATTTGACACAAATGTTCAACTTATTACACTTTAAAAAGAGAATAAAATACTGACAAGTTACTTTCAAGTTTCTAACTTAAGCATACAAAAATTTATAAATTTATATTAACATAGTCTTTTGTCATTTCTAGAACTCAATAGTGGCCTTCGTCTGGGTTGTCACTGGGTATTGAGGCATTCCACATTCTTATTTTTCTAGGTGCTTGATACATGGTCTTTTCTCTCAGGCTTAATAATCTTTTTAATTATTTTCCATTATATTCTATAGAATTATCTCAATATTTTGAGAATATGTTTATTACTTTATTTTAGTTTGTTTTATATATAGAGCCTGAAAAACAAGCTCTTAACAAGCTTTGAGAAGTTCCTCAACTCCAGACCGTTTTCTGCAGGTTTCTGCTTTTTGGCCGTCATCAGTGAGGTGCCAGAATATTCATTAGTTTAAAAATACTAGGACAAGCCCAACACTTTATCTAATGTATAACTATTGAAAAGAAAATTTTGAAATTTTCAGACCCATACTGTCTAAAAATCCAGCTATCTAACTCAAATGGCCACATGGGACTGAACTAAGTTCAGATACACCATATATTAATAGCCTTAGCAATATAAAGTCACCAAAGACTTAATAGCAAAAAATAAATTGATAAAAAAAAGCAAGTCAGATGTCACATGACCTAATTTTAATAAAGCTTGTATTTACAAATGTTATATATAGAGCCTGCAAAACAAACTCTTAACAAGCTTTGAGAAACCGGTCTGGGGTTGAGGCTATTCTCAAAGCTTGTTAAAAGCTTGTTTTGCAGGCTCTATATATAACATTTGTAAATACGAGCTTTATTAAAATTAGGTCATGTGACATCTGATTTGATTTTTTTTTTTTTTTATCAGTTAAGTTTGTTTTATTACAAACATCTAACTAATATTATTAATTCGTTTTTTTCTATTTCCAAATTGTCTGTTTTAAGATAAAATCATTAAAAATATGATTTAAATCATACTTTTTTTTTGTTATAAAATGTTCTAAGACTAATTGCTATATATTAACTTATTTAATATTTGAGTTTATACAATGCTTGCAAATGAACTCATAGTTATTATCATTACTCACAATTTGCTATTTTCTTTTTCAATCATCTTAAATTCAAAGCTGCATTACAAACTTTCACGACCCTTTACAGAATTCTGATAGTAGCTTCTGGAAATGCTAGTGTCATAGGAAGATAGGTCTATGATTTTTACTATTTTTTAATTATAAGTGTATAGGTCTTTAATTTGAAGATTTCTCATTTTCATTGATTTATTGATAATTTTAGTAATTAAAAGTTATTTTCAAATAAATAATTTTGCTTCATTTTTTATGTTAACATCATTTGCAAAAATTAATTACATTTTCAGATGGAAAATAATTTTTAAAAAGTTATCAATGTTAAAGTAGGTCAGGCATCTGCTAATTATTTATCAAAGCTTTCCTTTTAACACAGTAACATCAAACAAAAATGGACGTTCAAGTTATTGAACTTTACGAGTTCAATTATTGGAAACTTTTTCTTCTTCATTGAATTGACATTTTGTATTGACGATTGTTATCAATTTCGATGATCATACCTCTGTGAAAAAAGTATTCTATACTTTTTGGGTTAATTTTCAGAAAAAATAAATGAATTTAATCAATAAAATTAATTAAATTTCTTTCTGTTTAGAAGGTGTTTTTTTATTAACATTAAGCAAAAAGATAATAAAAAACAAAATGGAATAGAACTTTTATATAAGTTACGTATATAAATTTTAAGATATTCTGCCAAATATTACTTTATTTAAACATAAATAATCGAATGACTGAAATTCTCCGGAGTCATTTGTCTCTTATTGTCTCTTTATTCATATGATTTGAAAAGAATATGTGATGGTGTAGGGTTTGTTTAATATATTTATAAAAATATTACCCATATTTCAGAAAAATGTGAATAACTCCACGTGTGTATGTGTGTTTAATTAAAAAGCAACAGATATATCAAACTTTAACTAAGGTTTAAAGTTTATGTTTAGAATAGAGACAGTCACTAGTTTAGTAAATGATTAGTGGTAATCATTATTGTATTTATCTAAAATGATTGTTGACAAAGATGTGGGTTGACTAAGTTTCACACTTGTGATTTAAAATTTAAGAAGTTCATAAGAGGTTTAATCTCTAGAAGTGCCAGAATAAGCATCAATCAAAAGATTATATTATATTATTGCACTAAACTAACTGATCTTTTTTTTTTTCAAACATATAAGCAAATTGGTCATATAACGACAAATACTTCACAGAATGCATTTTGCTGATCTTGCTTCAAACAGTTCAGCCTTTTTATAAAATTATTTTAAAGGCTTTCATTATTCTTGCTATTTATTGTCACAACTTAATATATAAATACACAATATTTTTACAACTTAAAAATCATTTATATCTGTTTAGGTAAATACGTCCTAGTTATTAATAGATATTTACTGGGATAGGAATTATATTATTATTAATCCAGATGTAGTCTTCAAACTCACTGGAAGTACTATACACCTAATATTCCACACATGACATTATTTAACTACCTCTATTTTTTGATCCATTAAATATATACATTTTAAGAACTCTCTGAAAATTATCATCCTCTTCATATACATGCACAATGATGTAAAAAAATTAAAATGATATATAAAATGCAAAATAATTTTATTTAGTAGACCAGACTTTTATCAGGCAGATAAACTCTTAACTTCAATGTGGAGTGCCATTTAATGTAATATCATTGAGTATCAAGGCTTTTATATGCAATATTTATGGATGAATCAATTTCATTTATTTTTCAAGACCATAGATGAATATTTATATATTCTATTATACCAGTGAGCATGGAATTTGAATAAGTAGAGACATTTACCCAACATCATTTAATTTATCACAATCTTATTTACAGTATTTCAAAATGTACCTATGACATATATATTTCATTAAAAGCCAGTCAACACTTAGATAATCTCAATAAAAATAACAATCAACAATTTCAAAGTGTTGTCAAGGCAACCTTCTTTTTACAGTAAAGGTGAAATCCCACCTTTATTAATGGTCTAATATATTTATACAGACACTAAATATTGCAACACAAAGATTGACATTATTGATACAAAAAAGTTTAAATAAACCTCTTTAAACAGTTTGATTTACAAATAACTTATCTGCATTCAAACCTTAAAACTAATCATTTCAGATGAATGTGTTAATGATTTTACTTGACTTGAACTGCAGAAACACTAAACACATGTGTGAGAGATTGACATTGTGGCTTAATGAAGAGTGCTCATTCAGTATGAAATAGCCTCTTGATTGTAATTTTTTTAGATGTTTATATGTTTCAAGAATGTATATTGAAGCAAATGTTTTTAGTATATAAAAATTAAAATAGAACGTATATCAATAAAGATTTGAAGAAGAGAATTTATCACGTGAAAAAAGTATTAATATTTACATTATGCAAATATATATATATACGGCTATCAATAATTTAATACAAATACCAAGTATTTTTGATATATCATCAGATCCCAAATGATTACTCATAAGAGTCAAAGTCAGAAAAGAAAAGCTCTTAATTTTTCTATGCAAAGTATAGCTTCAACAATAATTTATAAATAGACAGTGTAAACAAAATCCAACTTATACATCTTAATAATCTTTGGGTCATCAAAATTTGACATATTTTTATCAGTTATTTATTAAATATGAATAGCTAAATATTCATTCATTAAATAATTTTGAATAGTTACATGACTTACTATAGTCTGTCTACATAAAATACCAACCTAACCTTCATTAAGTCCAATTTGAACTCAAATAATAGCTATAATATATACACCCTAATAATACGATTTGTATAAATTATATATATATATTGTATAAATTATATATATATATATATATATATATATGATATTAAATCGAAGATTTTCATGGATATAAATGAAATATTTATTTTATTTATGTTCCAACAATAATTTTATTAAACTTTGTTTACAAAAATTACATAGTTTTGATTGCAAGGTTTACAGTGGCAATCTTTTTCCCCCTTGGCTTTAATTAAATAGTTCAATATTTAAAGTTACATCAATCATTTGTAATTTATATTTAAGTAGCAAAATTTTTAAAATATTCTTATATCTTCAAAAAACTTAAGTTCTTTCTTCAGGTTGCTAGAGTATAATTCAATATATAAAAATCCACATTAACCATTGTGCAGTTGTCTGTACTACTTTAAATTACATATTCACAGGTTGCCTTAGAAGGGACCAAGCTGGTGCATGTTTGTCCGAATGAGTAATTCTGGAATTCCTATTCTTAAGTTGCTTACATTTGTTTATAAATATTAATGTATAATGTTTTATGTATATATAAATTTTTTTATACATATACTATATATTATTTATATATATAAAATGTGTATATAAAAATAAAATGCTAAAAATGATTTTACTTTATATTTTTTTTTCCCCAAAAATGTCAAGCGTTAGTAGCCTAGTTGTTAGCGTAGCTGCCTTCCAAGCAGCAGGCTTGGGTTTGCTTCCTGGTTAATGCTTTGACATAAAAAATAAAAAAAATTGCATTTTTATTTTAAGTAGTGAACATCATTTTTAAATACATATTATATGACTATTATAAATATATAATGTTCTGCATTTAGTGTTTTCTACATCCAATTGATTCATATCCACTGCCTGGATAATAACCAGTATATTCCAATTAAAACATCAGTAAAAATTAATACAAGGAAGTATGAGGGGTGTATAAATTGTAACCTTACAATACCATTGTAAAGTGGCTATTATAAATTTAAAATTATAAAAATATTATTGGCTTTAATTTTTATAGTTAAGTAAGTATATTCATCCCTGTCATTGGTTGTATAACATTGAATATAATCATTATTATGTTCAATAGTCTCTCATACTAATGTTTATGAGAAAATATATAATTTTATAAAGCATTTTTAAATAGCTTTATAAGCAGATTTTATTATCAATACTTGTATAAAATATGATGCATAAATTTTGTCATTATTTCTGTTAAGGAATAATGATATTAAGTGGCACAAGTAGATAGCATTTCTCACACCCATAAGACAACTAATTTTATACAGGAATATAGAATTATAAATTTAACATTATTACATTAAAATATTTTAAATAATATATTTAGATTACATTTTTTATTTTTGTACTGAATAAATGGTTTTTAATTTTTTATATGTTGTGTGTGTGTGGAAGCTTACATGTTTAGATTTTAGATTTAGAAAAGATTGATTTCGTTTGCTAGAATATTTATTAAACAATAAATTATTTATTAGCAGTCCAGTTTAAAATTAAATGCCATACGTGTCTGAGAACGTTATAGTTTTATGATTTATTTATTTAAATAAATGTTTATAATATTAGTTTAAAATTCCAGAAATAAAAGTGATGTGATTGGAAAAGTCTGAAATTATTATTTTCTTTATTCATTTTTAAATGATGTTTCTAAAGTTTTACTGTCCTGATTCAATAAAATCTCAGCATCATGTATTTTTCCCATCAATAATCATGATGACCTCCAATATTTTGTGGGCAAATCAAAAAACCCCCAATGTATGGTGGAGAATATTCTATAATCCAGACATTATGTGATAACTGAAGCTGAAGGTTAAAAAATGCAGCTAGTTTTGCCAAATTTTTAATTGCATTCAAGACCTAAACAGGTTCAAATTTCATTATCTTTGCTATCTACATGGATGGTCAGATATACTAACTAATCTAGGTATATGGATTTGCTAGTTAAAAATGTCTTCTTATTATAATGGGAAAAAGATGAACAACAGCAAATAAACCAGAGACCATCATTAATTATTTCACTAATTATTTATTTCAAGAAATCTTATTTATTTGTGGAAAAATGGATAAATTGAACTATGAAATGCTGTCTTACTATTTCAACAATAAATTATTGGATTTCTTTAATTGAAAATAATGGTAAATAGCTGCAGATTAAAAAAAATTTCTGGTGTTCTATTGATTGTAGATTTTCTTTCTTGTGTCTTCTATTCCTGATATGCACTGGCACACTACAGTACCAACAACTGCTTTTCATGTTGATGTTTGTTTTGTTATCTAGATTTACATAGAATAAAATCTCTTGAAGAATGGTTATCCATCAGCTGTCATTAAGAAAACCTTAAAAAGACAACAAAAGAAAAAAAAATGAAAAAAAAAATATTGTTACTATAATGTATCCATAAATACCATGAATAAAAAACACACTAAAGGAAATATGCAATCAATATAACAGCAGAACAGTTTTATAAATTGATGCTATACTAAAAGAGTTCTAACATCCACAAAGTCTAAAATTAAATTGCTAAAAAAAAATACAACTATGAAATACCATATTAATGTAAACAAATATATATTAATGAGGCCAGTCATCCCATTAAAAAGTGATTGAAAAATCACAAACTGATGATTAGAAAAATAAAAGAGATGTATCTAATGTAGCAGATCTTGTATGTACAAATGAACATATGTTCTATTGGCAAATTACAAAAATTTGAATAGAGAGGAAAAAATAAAAGCCAAAAATTCAAAGAAGCTAGTCACTGACAAATAATCATATTAGTCAGCCTAGTGTAACAACAAATATATGAAATTTCTACTGACTGTTACCTTTGGCAAAAAAGTCTAATTGGTTAGAGTGTTACCTACCTTACAATTCAATATTCATATATCTGAAGGTCCAGATTCAATTCCCATGCCAGTGTTGTCACTAATTAGGCCAGTAGCACCTAAAAAGAGAGATAATAGCATTCAAAACATTGTTATATACTAACCTGTGTGCTATTACTCCTAGTTAAATGTAATTAGCAAGTTTAAATTAAGTTTAAATTTTTTTTAAAGACATTGAATATTAATGTTTAAATGATGGAAATAGTTCAATACATAAATGCATAGGAGGGGGGGGTATTTTATTTGCCAGCTCCTTATAGTCAAACATCATATCATTTGTTTAAGCAACTGTGCCTGAAAATTATTGCTGAAAATCATACTATTCTAATTTTATCTCCTTTTAATTTGTTTAAAATTATTTCAGAAAATGATATAAGTAGATTTGAATTCAAAATCAGCAATTTTAAAAATTTTTATTAACAATATACTAACACATATATAAATCAACTTATTTTAACAAAGTATAACAAATCAACCAATCAAATTTTGATAATATTTATTAAAATATTGATAGTATAATAAAATAAGCAATCAATCAAGGTTTAATATAATTATATAGCATAGAATTTGTTGGAAATTGGTATGTTTGATATAAGTCACTGATAATACAATATAACACTAATATATTTTAAATAGTGTAATTAGTTTCCCACATTCAGAGTAGTGAATGGATGTAATTTAAAATATTTTAATATCACATTTAAAATAAGCTTTAAAGCTTTAAAAAAATTTTTGGTAATATACATACATAAGAGAGCAGTGTATATATTGTTAGATGATTTGCTTTAATTAAATAATTTTATTGAAATTAGAATAAAATTGTAAAATCAGGTTTAATATATTAATATATTCAATAGAATTGGTTCAAACTTGGTCATTTTTTTATAAGTCACTGGCAATATAATATGATGCTAACATATTTTAGATAGTTTATATAACTTTGTAAATCCAGAGCATTGGGCAGATGAATAAAATTATATTGCTAGCAATGTTAATTTTATACTTATGGTTTAACTTTTAACCTTAAAAGTATTATAGCATCATAAAAAAAATCGTTGATTATAATCTTAATGCTAAATAATAATAAATATAAAAATATTTATAATGGAAACTTTTATTTACTATGCTAGCTGAAAAAAACAGCAAATAGTTATTTCTTCAACTAGAATTGGAGTTTTTTTAATTTAACTTGAAATAAAATTATGTGCAGGGGGCACAGAAATTAATTCAGTCCCTATTGTTTATAACAAAGAATGGCCTTAGTTAATTTTGCCCCCTCCTGCTTTATTTCAATATATATACCTAATTATAGTTGAAGAACAATTATTTTTCGGTTTTTAGCTCCCATAGGAAATAAAAGTGTTCATTATAAATATTTTTTATATCTATTATTCCATTTTTATATAGATGTAATGATAGCAATATGCAAAAGTTTTAATTAAAAAAAGAAGCTTTAGTAAAATCTGAATTCATAGAAATGATTTTTGCAAAGCATTCAATATCCTTAACTGGATTTTATACTTTAGGTAAACTTATTTAGAGATGTCTGTACTTTATTAAAACAGGCAAAACTGTCTATATGAATTGCCACTCAATGCAAGTCTCAGAGTAATCAATGGATGCAGAAAGGTTTGTGCCTAAAATCTCCATCTAGTGCCTACTCATCCAATATCCCCAGACTAGTTACTGGCTTGTGTCCTTCGTCAGTGAGGGATCCTTAAATCTTAGAGCACTGCACCTAGATCTTAGGAGCTTAGATGGGGATTTTATGTACAAACCTTTTGGCATCCATTGGTTACTCTGTCTTGCACTGAGTGGCTATATGTATAGATAATTTTACCTGTTTTAATAACAGTTATAAGCAAACAAATGGTGATCATATAATGTTGTATTGAATGTCTATATATCTTATTAATATGTATGGATATAATAAGTCTGGCTTTAAAAGCTCTGTCTCCAATATACAAATTTTAATGTGTGGAAGATTATATTTAAGTGATAGAAATACTTACATATCAGCAAATAAAATGATTGTAAAATAGAAAGAAATGACACCATAATTGTAAGTCATTCATTTTAAAATAAATATATTACCTGTGTTTTTCTATCTATTGCAAACTTGTGTAATAATTATATATTAGAAGATAATACTTGCTAACATTCTTTCATATTCCTGATTTGGAGCCATGATAGAATGATTATTTCTGGAATTTAAAGTATGTGATCTTCTGAACAATAAATCATTTTTTAAATTACTCATTAAATTCAGATTCCACAAATATCTGTGTTCCTCTATTGGTTACTTAGGCTTACATTATTTAACATAACAGGAATCATATATACAAACATTAATTTTGAAAAGCATTGTGTACATTGTGGCCATTTTCAGTTAGGTTATTATAAGTCTTTAGAAGAGTAGGTTATTCAGTGACATAAGACTAATAAATGTTACATTCATGTAATTTTATAGTTACTTTATCTTACTTACTAAATATTTGAAAACCAGGTACTTTTCACAAACCTGGAGATTGATTGTAAATATAGGGGATTTGAACTCAAACTTTCAAGCACCCTTCAACTACCCATACTATCTCATACAACTAATACACATGACCACACACATGTAGAAAAGATAAATACTCACCAATATATGTATTTTATGCTAAACCAGCACTCATAAGTTGGTCCAGATTATCATCTCCCACACATATATATAATCAGTCCTCAGTTATATTAAGATATCTTTCTTCACACCTTAATGCACAGGTTTTAATCTACTCTGATCTCCAACTTTTCAGCCAAGCATATCATTGAAAATCTAATGATGAAAGCCTATATCTCATGTTGATGCAAATATTATTGGTAATGTGTATCTGTTGTATGAGATAGTGTGGATAGTTGAAGGGTACTTGAAAGTTTGAGTTCAAACTCCCTATATTTATCTTACTTACTTGAAATGAGATTCTTATGCTAACACAGTTAATAATAACATAAATCTAAATTATAAGAATTTGTAATTAAACCCACAAATGAAAAAAAGGTCAAAACTTAAGTAAAATAAAATTCAAATATTGTTTTTTTTTTAAATTAAACTCATTTAAATATATCATAAGATGATTAATGTAATTAATAAATAAAATCATTTAGCCAAGCTTTGGCACTTTATATTTCACAGATGCTAAACTCTCCATACAGTAGTGCCACCAGTGCAAGCCAGAGTAATCAATGGATGCAAAAAGATTTGTGCATAAAATCTCTATCTAGTGCCTACTCATCCAATATTTCCTGACTAGTTTCTAGCTTCTGACTTTCATCTGTGAAGAGCTTTGGATCTGAGAGCACTGCACCTAAATCTTAGAATGTAACACACTAGTGGTGTTATTGTAATGAGAATTCAGCCTCTGTGTAAACAGCTTGTGTAAACATAAAAAGTGGTGATCATGTGATATGTAACACTTTATATTTCTTAAACATATTTTTCCCTATAGGTAAAAATAAACGTAAAAACATAGCATTATCAGTAAAACAAAAATATACAAAACAAAATATCTGAAACCTAAAAATCAAAATGACTCATGACAAAAAAATAGGTCAGATTTTTACCAATTGTTTAGCAAAGATGTTATTTCAATAATGTAACATCAAATAAAAGTGGTTATTCAATTTATTAAAGTTTTGCAAGTTTAAGTATTGGAAAGTTTTCCTTCTTCAATAAAATGACACATTACATTGGGAATTGTTAATCATTTTTGATGCTTAAACATCTGCATTGTGGAGGAATTATGGTTTAACAGAGAGACTTCCATGAATAAATAATGTTTGCAAATGATATGCACTATTTATTTATTTTCAAAATTCTAATTAAATTAACTTTATTTTGCACTTATTTTTACATTTCATATATAACTAAAATTATAATAAAATTCTATTAATGATGCAAATCGCTCGGTAGAATTTGAAGATATTAAAAGCTATATTCTAATTAATTAAAAATTAAAGAATGAATAAATAGAAATAATCAAAAGCCTTAAAGTCAAGTCAAAAGTAAACCTATTGATGATGATTATAGTTAACAAATATTTGAGACAAATACATTGATTTCAATGTGAATAATATGTTTATAAAGATAATTATAACATATAAAAGCATATTGTCATGAGCTGTACTAATAGTTCTAACAAAATTTATTGATCAATATTCTGCATGAGAAATCATTTAAAAATCTATCAAAAAATTATCCCCAACTCTCATACTGGTTTCGTGCTTTGCCAGTACTCGGTGAGGCACTAGGATAATTCCAGATACTAGATCGAAAAATACTAATACAATGCCAACATTTATCTGAAAGTAGAAAATCTGAAATTTTTAGACACCTTTATGTTTTCAAACCCAGCTATCTAACTTAAATAGTGATATGGGGCAGAGAAATCTTCATCCAAACCATATATTAATAGCCTTAGCAATCTACCATTGCTTAAGACTTAAAAACAAAACTATAAATAGTAAATAAAACAAAGTCATACATCATATGACTCAATTTTATAAGCTTGTAAATAACAATGATGAATGGTGCTAATAGTCCTAACAAGTTTTATTGATAAATTATTTATTTACTAGCTTATAAAATTGACTCATGTGATGTATGACTTTGTTTTATTTACTATTTATAGTTTTACTTTTAAGTCTTAAGTGATGTTATATTGCTAAGGCTATTAATATATCATTTGGCTGAAGATGTCTCAGCCCCATATCGCTACTTAAGTTAGATAGCTGGGTTTGAAGACATATAGGTGTCTGAAAATTTTAGATTTTCTACTTAATAGTTAACTTTTAGATAAATGCTGGCTTTGAGTCGGTATTTTTAGATCTAGTGTCTGAAATATCCTAGTGCCTAAGATTGCCAAAGCATGAAACCAGTCTGATGATTGGGGATAATTTCTAGATAGAGATTTTTAAATGCTTTCTCTTGAGATATTTATCAGTAAAGCTTGTTAGAGCTATTAGCACCACTAATTTTTTTTTTTTTATTTACAAACTTATAAAATTGAGTCATGTGATGTATGAATTTCTTTTATTTACTATTTAAAAACATATTTTATTATATAATTGTATTTAACAATACTTAAAAACAGAAGAAAACGGAAAATACCTTTTTCTTTTTCGTTTTTTATGTTGTACTAATCCTTCGAAATCAAATAAAATGTTATAAAAACATATTTATAAACAACAAAACATAACACTTATATTAATTATATAAAAAGCCTTTTTCGGCAAATTTATTTTTTGCCCTTTTCAAACATGTCTTCCAAAAATACTACGACTACATATACATAGCGACATCTATGTTAATACATGATAAGTAAAAAATAAAAGACAAAAGAATAAAAGAAATATACAATTAGTATAAACAATTCATATAGAACAGCTGAAACTGAATTGGACAGCCTATATTATCATATAACTTATACAACTCTACTATAATTTAAATCTTCATTTCGTAAAATGCATTCCAAACAATCATCCACATCAGTTATCTATCCATTCTTTTTTCATCAACCATTTATTATTCATTCCAATAGACGCTTTATATATATTCATACAATTAGTTTTATTATACATAATATAATTTGTTTCATATAATCTGCGTCTATTAACATCTTTTATATAATTTAAAGCCCTTATACTATCAGTACAATTAATTTTATGTCCAGTTTGCAAATAATGAACATATAATGCTGACTTATCATCTTTCCTATCGATAGCACCATTATGTTCCTTAGCTCTTTCGCTCAATTGCTTTGCTGTCTGCCCATAATAAACCATATTACAAAATTTACAAGTAATTTTATAAACCATTCCCCTTTTATATTGTATCTCGTCTATTAACCTATAATTAGTTATTAACTTATCTAGATTTCTACTATTGGCCCATCCCACATTAATATTTTCATCCAAATATTTTTTCCTTTTTTTACATAAAATTTTGTATACATTAGGTAAATATGAAATTTTAATCCATTTCTTCTTATCTTTATTATCATTTCTCTTATTTCTCTTTTTATAATTTCCTATAAAAATACTATTAATATGTCTTATCCCATATCCGCATTTTACATAATCTTGTTTAAATTTTTCTTTTTGCAATTTAGCAAAATTTCTATCAGTGTTAAATTTATCATTTTTATATTTAAAATTCTTTATTACATTCATCTTTTGTATCCATGGCTGCCTTGAATCAATTGGTATAATTTTTCTCAATTTATCATCTTTAACAAAATGCCTAATCACAATATTTCCATCTTGACTCAAAAACATCTCAATATCTAGATATCTAATCTCATTATCAATTTCCTTCATAGTAAAACGGATATTATCCGCATTATTATTAAACTTCCTAAATAATTTATGTACTATCCTTCTATTCCCTATTACTAAACTATCATCGACATATCTAACGTAATATATTACTTCTTTTTTAATTATACTTCTTGTTATAATATTGTTTTCCATATCATTAATAAAAACCGATGCCATTAACCCACTAATTGCACATCCCATTACCCATCCCTTATTTATTTCCCAAAATTGATTATTATATTTAAAAAACAAACTGTTATTTATCAAAATTAAACTTTCCTTTATTATATTAATAATGTTATCATCAGTAATGTGTAGCGATAATGCCTTTATTACTACATCGGTACTTTTCAATCTAGGAATACTAGGATACATTGACTCTATATCCATCACAAAAATACTATGATTTCTATTTACTTTCAACTTATTCAATTCATCAATAATGGCCTCTGTATTTTTTATACAATACTGCCCATAACCAATCACATTAGCTATCCACCCGTTCAAATATTTACAAAATTTATTCAATATAAAATCACTAAAATTGAATAGTAATCTTAAAGGGTTACCTTCTTTATGTGTCTTAATCTTACCAAATATATATGGATTCTCATATGACCTAGGATATAAACAATTATACTTCCCATCATCAATAATTGATGATGGGAAGTATAATTGTTTATATCCTAGGTCATATGAGAATCCATATATATTTGGTAAGATTAAGACACATAAAGAAGGTAACCCTTTAAGATTACTATTCAATTTTAGTGATTTTATATTGAATAAATTTTGTAAATATTTGAACGGGTGGATAGCTAATGTGATTGGTTATGGGCAGTATTGTATAAAAAATACAGAGGCCATTATTGATGAATTGAATAAGTTGAAAGTAAATAGAAATCATAGTATTTTTGTGATGGATATAGAGTCAATGTATCCTAGTATTCCTAGATTGAAAAGTATCGATGTAGTAATAAAAGGCATTATCCTACACATTACTGATGATAACATTATTAATATAATAAAGGAAAGTTTAATTTTGATAAATAACAGTTTGTTTTTTAAATATAATAATCAATTTTGGGAAATAAATAAGGGATGGGTAATGGGATGTGCAATTAGTGGGTTAATGGCATCGGTTTTTATTAATGATATGGAAAACAATATTATAACAAGAAGTATAATTAAAAAAGAAGTAATATATTACGTTAGATATGTCGATGATAGTTTAGTAATAGGGAATAGAAGGATAGTACATAAATTATTTAGGAAGTTTAATAATAATGCGGATAATATCCGTTTTACTATGAAGGAAATTGATAATGAGATTAGATATCTAGATATTGAGATGTTTTTGAGTCAAGATGGAAATATTGTGATTAGGCATTTTGTTAAAGATGATAAATTGAGAAAATTATACCAATTGATTCAAGGCAGCCATGGATACAAAGATGAATGTAATAAAGAATTTTAAATATAAAAATGATAAATTTAACACTGATAGAAATTTTGCTAAATTGCAAAAGAAAAATTTAAACAAGATTATGTAAAATGCGGATATGGGATAAGACATATTAATAGTATTTTTATAGGAAATTATAAAAAGAGAAATAAGAGAAATGATAATAAAGATAAGAAGAAATGGATTAAAATTTCATATTTACCTAATGTATACAAAATTTTATGTAAAAAAAGGAAAAAATATTTGGATAAAAATATTAATGTGGGATGGGTCAATAGTAGAAATTTAGATAAGTTAATAACTAATTATAGGTTAATAGACGAGATACAATATAAAGAGGGAATGGTTTATAAAATTACTTGTAAATTTTGTAATATGGTTTATTATGGGCAGACAGCAAAGCAATTGAGCGAAAGAGCTAAGGAACATAATGGTGCTATCGATAGGAAAGATGATAAGTCAGCATTATATGTTCATTATTTGCAAACTGGACATAAAATTAATTGTACTGATAGTATAAGGGCTTTAAATTATATAAAAGATGTTAATAGACGCAAATTATATGAAACAAATTATATTATGTATAATAAAACTAATTGTATGAATATATATAAAGCGTCTATTGGAATGAATAATAAATGGTTGATGAAAAAAGAATGGATAGATAACTGATGTGGATGATTGTTTGGAATGCATTTTACGAAATGAAGATTTAAATTATAGTAGAGTTGTATAAGTTATATGATAATATAGGCTGTCCAATTCAGTTTCAGCTGTTCTATATGAATTGTTTATACTAATTGTATATTTCTTTTATTCTTTTGTCTTTTATTTTTTACTTATCATGTATTAACATAGATGTCACTATGTATATGTAGTCGTAGTATTTTTGGAAGACATGTTTGAAAAGGGCAAAAAATAAATTTGCCGAAAAAGGCTTTTTATATAATTAATATAAGTGTTATGTTTTGTTGTTTATAAATATGTTTTTATAACATTTTATTTGATAATTGTATTTAATATATTAGGGGATTCCATGTGGATATAAGCTTTAATTTCTAAACCTAGGATTTATATTTTAGGTTTTATATTTTATACCTTTGGATAGAATAAAAAAATGTAAAACTATATTAAAAAAATTAAAGATAAACAACTTAAATTCAAAAATGTATGCATAAATATAAAAATGACTGCTTGTTTTTTTTAAACAAGAATTAGAAAAAAAAATTATTTTTTAAATTTATATATAGTTAAATAAAAAAATACAGTGGATTTGAACTCAGATTTTTAAGCACTTTCCAACTATCCACACTATCTCATACTACTGATACACATGACAACACCCATGTAGAAAATATAAATAATCATCAATATACATATTTTGTGCTGAACCAACACTCATCAGTTGCTCCAGATTATCATTTCCCACACACATATATATAATCACTCCTCAGTTTATATTAAGATAGAAATTCTTGATACTTTAATGGACAGATTTCATTCTGCTCCAACTTTTCAGCCATCCATACCATTGAAAATCTGATGATGGAAAGCCCAAATCACTTCCTGATGCCAATATTATCGTCACGCCCATGTTCACCTCAAGTCACTCTGATTTCTCATGTATAGGAACTTATCCATTTAAATGCATGGTAATATAAATTATCCATATATGTAAATAATTATACTTAATTGTAGTTTCATGATTAAAAAATTGTCAGTTAACCTGTTTTTAAATAGACACTTAGAAAACTGAAAAAGAACTAGTAATTACTGCTAAAGAAAACAACTCCTAAGCCAGAGCAAGCATATCAATCAATATAATTTTCTCAGAAACCAAAAGGCTGTATGAAATTAATATTGCTATAATTAATTTATGTATAGGTTCATTGATTTATTCATCTTTATTCATCTTGATTTCCAAATAATGGGTCATTGTGAAGCCAATAACAATTGTTTTGGAATTGCTGATTTGCTGGTTATTTAAATGCAATATTAATCTTTGGAAATAAATAATATCAGTGATTTGATTAATTGGTTAATTAATGTTTTTAATGAAATTTGATTTATATATGTATGAGCATATTTTTAATTAATATTTTTTTTAAAAAATATTGATTCTTAATTTAAATTTATTTTTATATATCTTTTCCTGAAACATTTTTAAAGAAATTAAAATAAGATAAAATTGTTAAAGCGTGAATATTTTTTTTTTCATTTGCAATTGCTTAAACAAATGATATAATGTTTACTTATTAAGCAAATGAAAAAAAAAAAACTTTTGTTATGCATTTAATGTATATATAAGTTTCATACATTTTTACACTGAACATGTTGTTAACAGGATTGTTGTTTAAAATCTAATTATTCCTATATCATTTTTTAAATAAATGTTCCATAACATCTCACCTAGAAAAGAAGTAGTGGTGAATGAGTGATTGTTTAGCTATTTCTATATATAGATTAATGTTTTCATGTTACATTGTGCTAATTAAATGTACATCTACCTGCTAACTGTTAAAATACATAACATAATTGTAATGTGACGTGATCTTTGCTACTCATGCAGGAGGTATATAAAGTTATAATTGGAATTCCATTTTACTCCAGTGTGAATTTAATGTTATATGACCTTCTAAGTAACTAATCATATGATTATTGTTTATCACTTATAATTTTATTTTCTTATTAGTAATTTTCACTTTAATATAAAAAGTATGAGTTTCCAAATTCTAATCATCATTAGAAACAAAATAAGGAATTACCCCTTATTCAAGTGTCACTATTTGTAACTTCAATAACCCATATCTTTAAAAAATATTAAGCATACAATAAAAAAATTAAAAATTTCATTAATTTAAATTTATTATTTTTAGTGTGTATTCAGCTATATGAATGGTGTTATGAATTATCTTTTGATCAAATTTTTCTTTGTTCCCATTCTCTATCATATAATCTGATTCAATGTAATAATAATACCCATAATCTTACACATTTCACACAGTAATTAATCAAATGATTTTATAAACTTGGTGTGTTAGTCATTCACATGACTATATTAATGATATATTTTATTCTGTAATGCTGAACTGAAATATTAAATTATGTCCCCTCTAGTCCAAAACTAAAAACTATTGTCATTCTTCCAAACTTAAAAAGTCATAAAAGTACTTGCAATGAAATTAAAATATTTGATTTAGTAGAGGAAAATAAAATGTATGCTAAATTCTGAATGTTTAATTAGAGTGAATTATTAATTTATGAAATATTGTATATATGTATGCATTTTATTTCTCTTTCTTAATTTATAAAACTATCTTATTATCTAGATCCATATATTGTAGGCTTGAGTAAGCAGTGGTTTCAAAATTATATAGATTGGTATATCAGTTCTTCACCAGTGAGGATTTCTGGTTAAAACTGGAACTAGTTTCCTATATGTCTAGTATATATCTTTTATTTTTATATACTCTTCAAGTAGTTTCTTTAAACCCAAGTCAATTCCCCTACACTTTCATACCAATACAAAGCCAAATCATTAAAATATATATTAAAAACAAACTTCTTACCAGATAGTTACATCTATGCAATCAAGTTGGCCTACAGTCTGAAAATCTTAGAATGTTTGAATTTTAGATATATTTTATTGAATAATGCAAGAGACATTATTGATAAAAGTAAAATAATAAACTGATAAGAGAATATGAACATTGTAGAATTATTCAATATTATGTCCATTATTAAAACAAGCAAATATTTTTTATTTCTAAGGAGTTTATAAGAATAATGAGTATTGGGTGTGCCAAATTGGAATTGATCTGAGGAATTTACTCTCCAGAATCTATCATTTCACCAGTGCACTAAACCATGGAGATGCAGAGTCTATTGCTCTCTTAAGATTACTATAAATGACTCTAAAGTAGAGTGATGAGAACTGTGATTGCGGGTTCGCGTCCCGGCCGATGCTATGACACTTAAAAAAAAAAAAAAATCACATAATGTGATGTTGGTACTATAGCATTTTATTAACATTAATTATTTACATTATTGTTTTAATGCATATACTTTTAAATTAAAGTACATTAGTATAGTTATATACATTCATGTCAAATGTGTTTATTATAAAGGGTTCATTATTTCCCACAGTCTTAGCTATTCACATGGAAACCTGGAGTTGAAGGGTAATGTATAGGTAAATGAGCGTATATTTTAAAAATGTAATAATACTGTTGTCACTGATTTAAGAATTTAATTCCATTAATAAAATTATATTGCTTATAAATATTTTTGTTAAAAACGTAATAAAATTTAGATTTAATTATTTATTTTTATATAGCCATTTTATCTAAATATCAATATTTCTTTTTTTTTTACCATCATCCAATCATTTTTTATATATAAAAATGTTTGATAATCTCACATTTTAAATCCTTTTTAACAACTCTCAGATTTTCTAGGACTTAATGCTGTCACTTTTTCTTAATTTATTGATAAGATACTCCTTTAAAATCTGTTTCACTTTATGATTTATTATATCATAACGATTGTCTTGAACTGTCTTTAAAAAAAAGAATTTAGAATTTAGTCAGGTTTTATATATTGCCAATATAACTATATAATTATTTGAAGAGATTTTATTTGTAAATTATTTTTATTAAAGTATAAAAAGTTAATTGAAAATTGTTGCATAAATAATTATAGTTTAATACATTTTATCACCCCTCAGACTCTGGAATGTGGTGTTTTTTGATGCCTTACTGGCATTTCCAGAGCTCCAATTTATTATGAACTCTCTATTAGAAAAGTTGCAACCTTTACCACTCAGCAGTGCCATCTAGTTCAAGCTTTAAAAATCAACAGATGATAAAAAATGAATGAATGGGAAGGCACCAGATAGGGATTTGCACCATCTTTTAGCATTTATTGATTACTAACGTTTGCACTATATATATATATAAATTTCTGAATTATGTTTTCATAATAACACAACTATAAGCATGTGATTTTAAGAAGCCCTCACTCTTTATTAACCATGTTTATTCCTTAAGCATTATTAATCAGAAATTACTATTAGTTCAATTTTGATTTAACTCTGATTTTTTATGACTATTCGAAAGTCTGAAAGTTATAATGGATATTATTTTTAAATAACATTTACATTACATCACACTTATTGTTAAAAGGAAGTTGGTTTGACAGTAGTTAGAAATTCTTGATTGTTATTGATATTGGGATTGTCGATGTGTTGACTGGGTTTTAATGAATATTTATATAGTCACAAAGCACACACATAACAGTAAAGCTAATGGATATATAGTATTTGCCTGAAAGTTTATGGTGAATGCCTTTTAATATAGTAATTGTGTTAGACTATGTCCTTAATTTAATATTGATTGTTAAATGTCTTTAGCAGAATTCAAACTTTATTTAAAAGACATTCAACATAAGAAGTAGCACACAGGTTAGTTTCTAATGCATGGAAAGTGATACTGCACTTCCTTCTTTTTGTGTTGCTAATTTGACCAGTGATAATACTGGCATAGAAACCAAACCTGGGTTTTAATGTTCATGGATATTACATTAAAAATTAATCTTCTAATGGATCCACCAAACTAGCATGGAAATAAAAACCTAGACTATTAGATTCATAAATATTCCATCAATTTAAATTTAATTATCAATAAACCAAGTCATATAATATTTATAAATCTAAGGGTCCAGGTTTGATTCCCTTGCTAATAGTAACACTGATCATTCTAGCAATATATATATATATATATGAAAAACAAAAACAAGTTAATCACGTAACCTGCTATCACTTATATATATATGTATAAATATATAATTAGTTTCCAACCAGTAACCACCTAAACATTCACAGTAAATATAGCAACCAATATCTCTAACAGCAGTCAGAAACTTAACTACCTCTTTATAGCAAATGAAAGAGATAATTAATTTATAACTATATTTATATATATATATATATATATATATATATACTATATATATATATATATGATATATATATATATATATATATATATATATTATTATTACTTTTGTAAACATCACTATGAATATATATATCTATAATAAATTGTAAAGAAAAGTATACTAATAAATATATAAATGGAATATTGTAATAATATTTGATGCAAATATACCCAAAATAGAGATCACATTTCTATTTTAGTCAGAGAGTGTAAAAAGAAATTATCTTAAATATAAGATGCAGAAGAGTGTTTGGTATTTAATTTAAGTCACAACATCATTCAACATAACAAAAATAATTAGTAAAGTCAAAATTGAAATTTAAATGAATAGTGTAATCTTTTTAAAAATATTAATTTAATACTTGCTAAGAGTATTGCATGGCTTGTTGAAAAAATTACTTAGTGACTTAGAAATTTAAAAGTATATCTTACTCTTTGTGAAATATTATAGCCAGATAAATAAAGTTTTTCTTTCTTCTTCAACACTGATGGAGAGACAGTATATATGTAGTGGATTATTTAAGTCAATTTGCTTATATATAGATAAATTTATGGGTTTGAAAATTTGTATTTCTGATATGATAAAATGTTTTTAATGCAACTGATATTTGGAGACATATTGATAAATTTAAAAGAGATAATATGTTTAAAAACAGAAAAAATTGAAATTATAAAAATGGATGGTACTACCATATATATTATGTATTAGAAATAAAATTGGAAAGATATATCTAAATAAGTTCACTGTTTGATGTAGGACTTATGTAATATGAATAGGTTAATTAATAACACAAAAGGGATAAAATAGGTAAATTGAACCAGACTAATGCATATATGCAGTAATTGTCAGCCAGTGAGACACACACACACACACACACATATATATATATATATATATATTGTAACGGAATATAATATACCTTTACATTATTTTAAAATGAAAATAAAAAGATCATAAATAAAAATTGATTTATTAAAAAGAAAAAAAACTTAAAAACTGAAAATTAAAAGTTGTTTAATATATATATATATTGCCGCACAGATGGAAAACTTAAACTATTTTAAGAAAAAGTATTTGAAAATATATTTTTTGTAAAAAAGTAAAAATATAAAGATTGATGTTTTAAAAATAGAAATAATGTTGATTTCTATAACCTTAGAAAATGGAAATGATTGATATATTAATTAAATGATTGTTTGAAAGCAAACTAGCCCTTGAGGCACTTAAAATAAATTAAATGGTAAGAGAATACAAATAAATTAAATGACCAATGCAAGCATGGACCATAACTGAAACACAAAAGGATTAGTGACATCTTGCTCATTGAACCCCAAGATTTGATGATAAGAGGCTAAGAAAAATATAAAAGCCAAATGATTATTATAATTGTTATCAGAGAGCTGACTATGACTATATTGTTATAACTAGCTATATTGCAGATTTTCATGATGTGGAAGTCTGCAATAAATTTAATTTTCTGGACAACCATCTGAGGCCTCTGGATGACAGTTCCTGACCAAATGAATGGCAAGTAGTAATTTCATTTCAAAGAAGGACAAAATCTATGAAAGTGATCACGAAGATGGACTTCTAAATCTGCTAAATCCATAAACTATAAACTCTTGTGTCTATCTAATAAGAACTTTTCTGAAATTGCAATGAATTAATAGCTGAAAATAAGAACTCTTATCTGAATTAAAGAATGCAAATTCAATTATTAATATTTTTTATGCAGATGTTTAAGCAATCATTCCATTTCATTTTTTGTTGTGTGTGTATTATGTTTTAACTAAAATGTATTAAATTTAAAGTTGGGTGTAGATAGCTGCAGGGATAAAGATTAATAACTATGTTTAAATTTGTTTATGTTTAGTTTAAGGGATTTTAATTTCAGGCTATTTGTTTCATAGTTAGGGCAATGCTTATGGAGAAATATATGGGTGTTTATATTAATGTAGTGTGAAGCGTGTTTAGCATACAGGTCGATGTGCCTAACTCAATGCATGACCCCAAAGAGGCAGTCATATCGTTGCAATGGTTGCAGATGTATTTCCTGCACCATTGACCCCTTCTAACTCTGAAGGGATTATAAGTCGGAAGAAGACTGCTCTCCTTCATGTATAACATGCTTTAAAAAATTATATACATGATTCCTTAGTCAGACAGATGCACATTCCTGTTCTAGACATGGATCATTTCCTTCAAATAATATCACGCTGTCAGATGCACATTCCTGCCAGCGTGGTTTTATGCTAGCATATTCATATTACATTGGTTGTGACTATATATCTGGAAGCTGACATTGGGTTGGCTATGAACTTTTAGTCTGAGATTGAATAAATGTTTTGATAAGTTTTAAGTGAAAAAAAATCTATGTAGACTACCTATACTCAACATGCTAAAGTAAAATATAATTTAAATATCCATCTGTGCAGTCTATTTAAATAGTAATTTGAATTTAAATTTTAAAAAAAAAATATTAATGTTAAAATCTAAAAATAAATTTATTCCTCAATTTTAAATGTGCGTTAATAAAAATCTATTTCTGTGTTAATTACTGGCAGTGGCTTCTTTTATTTTATTGTTTTAAATATTAACATATTTTGAGAATCTAAATCTATTAAAATTTATAAAAATGTTTAAATATCTGCTACTGTATGAGCTAGTGACATTGGGCAAATGGTCAGAATAATATATATATATATTTTTGAATGTTAACTTACGTATCTGCCTACTATATAAATTTTTCTAGGTTCAAATGCCTAAATGGTGCCCTTGTAGTGTGGATACATTCAAGGCCCCTTTCAGTGACTGTTAATATATATATATATGATCAATAGATGGAGCTTTACCAAAACCTTCAAACAAGCGTATTCTGTTTACATAAACATCAAAAGAGTCAGAATTCACTATCTCTTTCATTAGTTCCACCTTCAGATCAGCTGATTTCAAGCTAATTTGCTATCATCAGTGAAGCGTAGGGGTCAGAAACTAGATCTAAACACTAACTCCAAGCGTTTATGCAACAAGTTCCTATCAGTTTGCAAGCATGAATTTTTCAGACATGTAATATCTTCAAACCCAGCCAAACAAGCCAGATAGCTACATGGGTCTGATATCGGTTCAGTTTCACCACATAGTCAAAGCCTCTGCAATATATATCATTGCAAAAACCTTTATAGCAAATTAGCTTAAAATCACCTGATCAGAAGGTGGAGCTAACGAAAGAGATAGTGAAATCTGACTCTTTTGATGTTTATGTAAACAAAATATGCTTGTTCGGAGGTTTTGGTAAAGCTCCACCTATTGATCATAAATGCAAGTGATAGCAAGTTATGTGATTTATAACTTGTTTTTTGTTTATATATATATATATATATATATATATATATATATATATATATATATATATATATGTTAAAATGAAGATTTGCACAGGTTAAATATATAAAATACATATTTTGCAGGTTCATCTGTGTTAAAATCTTTTAATATTAATATTCTGACATTTCGGATGAACCCGCAAAATATGTATTTTATATATATAATGATAAATATAATCAAACCATCTGAGTAATAGTCTTTAAATACAGCCTTTCTAAAATAGTGTCATACATATAGTGTTTATTTTTTAAATTGCAATCTGACAATGTTTTGTTATTCCAGAGAATGCAGAAATGTCATCAATTTATAAAGCATTATAAGTGAACAGATGCTAGTTTTATTTATAATAATGTTATGGGAATTGAACCAATTTTTATCTTGTGTATAAACTATTCATCCAACTTATAAAATTATATTACTAGGTGACCAGAATCTTTGTCTACATTTTTCTATTAACATTTAGATCTCATCATTCAAAATGTAGGTAATATCTATTTTTTTTTAAAGCAAAGAAACATTCAGATGGTTTTGAAATGCTAAGAATCATTTTCAATTACTTTTGATTAGTATAATAAATTGTCACTCCTCAAAAATCCTCAATACAATATACAGTTTCTGAGTGAATATTGTTCCTTTTTACTCTATTATTTTGTCCAATTATGTTTATACTTTTAAAATAAATATAAAAAAATAATGTAAAAAATTTAGATGTGCTTCTGTTGAAGCTAAATTAAGAGATAGCCAGTTTTTTTTCTACTTCGATTTTTTTATAACTTTTTTCCATTGACATCAGAGTAACTATAGTAATACCCTTTTTTAACTCTTTAGTCAATTCCCATTGGCATCTCTCAAAAAAATATATTATACAAAAAATAAAATAAATATTTTAGAATTATTACATACTGCAAACATTGACATTTCATAATACAAATACTTTTTTTTTTTCATTCTAATACAAACTAGACAATTAAGACTACATTCTTTAATAAACTTTTTACACATACCTTTCAAATATAATATTATAACAATTAAAACAACAAATCCACTAGAGGCATTAAACATTTAGGTGTATTATTTATAATCTACTATGGTCGATGCTGTAATAAAAATTTATAATAAAGAAATAATAATTTTAATCACATTATATGCTTTATTATTCACATGTTTATTTTGAAATGAATAAAGTCAATTCACAATCTTATACCAATACAATGAATAATATTTTCATATCACTAATACCACTGTCATAGCAACACAGTTCAATGCTTCATAGGGTAACATATTCACCAACAAAGTCATGCAAGAAAAAAAAAATATGACAGACATTTTACCACATTTTGAATCTCATTTCAAATTTCAGTACTTAATTTTATAACGAACCGCTTTGCCCACTGAAGGGTCGTATTAATAAATTCATAGGATTGGCTCTAGTTCACTTAAGATTCAACCTTATAGATATATGAATTCATTTTTATCTCTGCATGATTCCCGGGCATATTTATGGATAGCGTGTTTGCTTCCAAGCGCCAAACCTATTTGCAATGAGCAAATAAGAATTACACCGCGGGAATTTATTAATGCAGAACAAACCCCGATAGCGACTCAATAAATATTTGCTGCCGCTTTACCTTTTGCGGTAAATAAGAAAAAGGGGTGGTGATCATTAGCCTAGCTCATCTCAGGGAGTGGTGGTCAGTAGACCGTGGACGGGAATTAGGGATTCCAACACTACTGTCTCTAACTGGGAGTGGATTAATATTTGTAATCAACTGTATATTTGATAACTAACTCGATTTAAAAATCCAACCTTATCGATTAGTTTTCCCTGCGCAGAATGAAGTTCTCGACTAGTTTCGGAGGAGTGCGCTCGCTACCCTATACTAAAGTTTTATAAGCTGGTTCTTCGAGGTATAGTATACGTTTTACCTTAATTATGACATTTTAGCCCTAACTATGAACTTGATTGACATACTATAAATACAAAGCGAAAGAAAAATATTCCAAAGATATTTTTAATGTAAAAAAATTTATTATACAACAAAAAGAAAATATTAAAATTCATTTAGTTAACCCACCCCCCATTATTCACAACTCGTGTTTCATTGAATGTTATAGCATACGCATACATGTACGGATTAAATAAATTATTCTTTGGATTTTAATAGGCCCCGCAAAACACATTAATATTGTTCGTCTATTAAACTGCCTCCACGGACTTTGTAGTTGGTATATTTTATTAAAACAGGTTTTAATCATAGAATATTAAATTATTCCAAAGTTCCAATGGATGACACAATCCGTTTAACACTCGGATTGTGTGGTAATAGCAATTCAATAGGCAATTGATAAAGTTCACGTTACCTCAATATTCCAAAAGCATGGGTTACGATGATAAAGGGCTCTACAGCTGGATGATCTCGTGGTTCATTTCTCCGTAGCGATCACTATTCTTTGCCGTCGATAACCGGAATTCGGCGTTCTTTGATTTTCTTCCTTGCAGCACCTTCTGGACTGTGGGGCAGGCCTTCCTCGCCTGTCAAGTTGAGGTTTTTACCCCAATCGATGCATGACACACTTTTATTCTCTTTACTTTCTGGGCCCGTGCAAGAAGACTCTTATCCCCTCTCTATTTTCTTTTATATCCTTTTTCTTCTCGTCCTTTCTCATCCATTTTCGGGATCCCCTCCGGCGAAATCCTTGGTTGCGTCATCCGAATAGACCATGACTGCGTCATTGCGGTCGCCAGCGCATCAAAATACATTCGTATTTCAGACGGATCTCGTTTTGTTCCAATTTGCTGTCCACTCGAAATACACTAATCACGCACATATATACATTCGCATGCCACAAACACCCCAACGAAACACGAGTTCTACGATGTTTATTTATTTATTTTTTCTTTTATAGTCTAACTACCTCTAAATAAATATATGAATAATATACGGTTAATATTAAAATATTCCCATCACCATTAAATATTAATATTTCCGATTATTAGTAACTTTATTAGCTAATAGTATTAGTGATATATATATACCCATTTCTCTTGTAACTTTAGGCGGACCCTTGCCCTCCTCAGTCCGCACCTTGTTACAATTTATATATATATATATTAGATATGCTTATAATTTCTACTCAAAATACATTTTTAAATACATTAATAAAGACGTCTGACAAAAAAACCTATGATTGAGTGCAATTTTTAATTATATCTAAAAAAATATATACTTGTAAAAGAGACAAAATTATATTTTTTTATATTTCTGTTTAATTTAAAAACAGATATATTAATTTTTAACTTAGGTTTAATTTTTTACTCAGCTTTAAAATTTATATCTCAGCTGTAAGAATCTGTAGTTTAATAAATGAATAATAATAATCATAAATGTGATGGATTCTGTCAAGCATTGGTGGTCGGGCAGCAGCTTTACAAGCAGTTGTCCCGGGTTAGTGGGTTTGCTTCCTGGCTGATGCTATGACACATGAGAAAAATGTGATGGATTGATAATATAGATGTTATCTGATATTTGTAAATGTAATGAAACACACACACACACACACACACATATATATATATATATATATATATATATATATATATATATATATATATATATATATATATTTTTTATTTTTTATTATATATATATATAGCTTTTAAATCCACTGGACAATAAAAAAGTTTTTTTTTTTATTAGATCTTTAACACTTTGTTACTTTTATGAATTTATAAATAACTTATATTCATCATCATCAACACCTCTATTTCAATCATTAGAAGACATTCATAAACAAATATGTATGACCACTAAAAAGAATACAGTGATAAAAAATAAATATGAGTTTTATGGTCACTATTTAAACCAACCTGGCAATCACAAATAAATCATTACTTATCACATGCTAGTGAATTAATCTGTTTATTTGATTTTACACTGCTTTTTTTTAACTTCTCACATAAACATTACTTTTCAAAAATTTCAATATATTGAGTAATTATTAGTCTTTATTGGAATCTAGCTTCCCAATAAAACTAATCAATATTATATTTTTTTAAAAGTTTATTTGAGATAATCTATATAATGTTATCAGAAATGGAAATTAATTGACTCCATTATGATGTTCTTTCATATATAAATTATAGTAAATAAATAAAAAAAAAGCATATACAACATCTATATATGAAAAATAATTATATATAAAAATTCTTTTTAACACATAATTTAGTGTGTTTTTCAATTGTTAATAATTTATTTTAATGTTAAATAAATAAAAAAAGCATATACAACATCTATATATGAAAAATAATTATATATAAAAATCCTTTTTCAACACATAATTTAGTGTGTTTTTCAATTGTTAATAATTTATTTTAATGTTATATTGAAACGTTTTTAAACCATGTGCTGAAAAAGACATTTTATTTATAATTAATTATACAAATAACATAACCATTAATTAAAAACTATTGTAATAACAATATATGTAGCTGTTATATAATAAGAATGCTAATAACTCTAAACAAGCTTTTTAATAAATGCTGCAAGAGAAAGCATTTAAAATCTCTATTTAGAATTACCCCTATGCCCAAACCGGTTTCGAACTAATGGTTCTCATAAGTGAGGTGTTAAGACATTCAGACACTTGATCTAAAATAGAAACTCAAGCCCAGCACTTATTAATACTTAATTATTACTTAGAAAATCAGAAATTTTCAGACATCTACATGTCTTCAAATTCAGCTATCTAACTAAAATAGCCATATGGAGCTAAACTAAATTCTGCTATATCATATGTTAATAGCCTTAGCAGTATAACATTGCCACAGCCTTAAAAATCAAGTTATAATAATAAGGAAAACCAAGTCATATATCAGATAACTTAATTATCTTGTATTTATGAATGTAATATAATAAGATTTTTTAGAGCTATTAGCATGTTCATTATATTACATGTAAATACAAGCTAATTATGTCACCTGATGTATGACTTGGTTTACCTTAATATATAACTGTTGGATATGATTGTGTTATTTATTAATACAACCTATATATAATATAAATCAGGTCTGCCTCTCCCATAAAAATGAATTCAAATTCAGTCCAATATATATATATGATAAACAAAAATGCAAGTTAAAAAACTTGCTAACGCTTGTATTTATGTCCACAGACGCCATCTGTGGACATATATACAAGCGTTAGCAAGTTTTTTAACTTGCATTTTTGTTTATCATAAATGTACCTTTGAGGTCTTTCTTGCAATGATATAGATTGCAGAGGCTTCTACTATGTGGTGATGCTGAACTGAGATCAGACCCATATAGCTATCTGGTTTGCTATGCTGAGTTTGAAGACATTACGTGTCTAAAAAATTCACGCTTGCAAGCTGAATAGAAATTGTTTCATAAACGCTCAGAGTTTGTATTTAGATCTAGTTTCTTTATTCCTGTCTTTCACTGACGATAGCAAATAGCTTGAAATCATGATCTGAAAGTGGAATTATAGTTAGAGATAGTGAATACTAACTACTCTGACGTTTATGTAAACGAAATATACGCTTGATAGGTGTTTTTGGTAGGACGCCATCTGTGGACATAAATACAAGCGTTAGCAAGTTTTTTAACTTGCATTTTTGTTTATCATAAATGTACCTTTGAGGTCTTTCTTGCAATGATATAGATTGCAGAGGCTTCTACTATGTGGTAATGCTGAACTGAGATCAGACCCATATAGCTATCTGGTTTGCTATGCTGAGTTTGAAGACATTACGTGTCTAAAAAATTCACGCTTGCAAGCTGAATAGAAATTGTTTCATAAACGCTCAGAGTTTGTATTTAGATCTAGTTTCTTTATTCCTGTCTTTCACTGACGATAGCAAATAGCTTGAAATCATGATCTGAAAGTGGAATTATAGTTAGAGATAATGAATACTAACTACTCTGACGTTTATGTAAACGAAACATACGCTTGATAGGTGTTTTTGGTAGGACGCCATCTGTGGACATAAATACAAGCGTTAGCAAGTTTTTTAACTTGCATTTTTGTTTATCATAAATGTACCTTTGAGGTCTTTCTTGCAATGATATAGATTGCAGAGGCTTCTACTATGTGGTGATGCTGAACTGAGATCAGACCCATATAGCTATCTGGTTTGCTATGCTGAGTTTGAAGACATTACGTGTCTAAAAAATTCACGCTTGCAAGCTGAATAGAAATTGTTTCATAAACACTCAGAGTTTGTATTTAGATCTAGTTTCTTTATTCCTGTCTTTCACTGACGATAGCAAATAGCTTGAAATCATGATCTGAAAGTGGAATTATAGTTAGAGATAGTGAATACTAACTACTCTGACGTTTATGTAAACAAAATATACGCTTGATAGGTGTTTTTGGTAGGACGCCATCTGTGGACATAAATACAAGCGTTAGCAAGTTTTTTAACTTGCATTTTTGTTTATCATAAATGTACCTTTGAGGTCTTTCTTGCAATGATATAGATTGCAGAGGCTTCTACTATGTGGTGATGCTGAACTGAGATCAGACCCATATAGCTATCTGGTTTGCTATGCTGAGTTTGAAGACATTACGTGTCTAAAAAATTCACGCTTGCAAGCTGAATAGAAATTGTTTCATAAACGCTCAGAGTTTGTATTTAGATCTAGTTTCTTTATTCCTGTCTTTCACTGACGATAGCAAATAGCTTGAAATCATGATCTGAAAGTGGAATTATAGTTAGAGATAGTGAATACTAACTACTCTGACGTTTATGTAAACGAAATATACGCTTGATAGGTGTTTTTGGTAGGACGCCATCTGTGGACATAAATACAAGCGTTAGCAAGTTTTTTAACTTGCATTTTTGTTTATCATAAATGTACCTTTGAGGTCTTTCTTGCAATGATATAGATTGCAGAGGCTTCTACTATGTGGTGATGCTGAACTGTGATCAGACCCATATAGCTATCTGGTTTGCTATGCTGAGTTTGAAGACATTACGTGTCTAAAAAATTCAGGCTTGCAAGCTGAATAGAAATTGTTTCATAAACGCTCAGAGTTTGTATTTAGATCTAGTTTCTTTATTCCTGTCTTTCACTGACGATAGCAAATAGCTTGAAATCATGATCTGAAAGTGGAATTATAGTTAGAGATAGTGAATACTAACTACTCTGACGTTTATGTAAACGAAATATACGCTTGATAGGTGTTTTTGGTAGGACGCCATCTGTGGACATAAATACAAGCGTTAGCAAGTTTTTTAACTTGCATTTTTGTTTATCATAAATGTACCTTTGAGGTCTTTCTTGCAATGATATAGATTGCAGAGGCTTCTACTATGTGGTGATGCTGAACTGAGATCAGACCCATATAGCTATCTGGTTTGCTATGCTGAGTTTGAAGACATTACGTGTCTAAAAAATTCACGCTTGCAAGCTGAATAGAAATTGTTTCATAAACGCTCAGAGTTTGTATTTAGATCTAGTTTCTTTATTCCTGTCTTTCACTGACGATAGCAAATAGCTTGAAATCATGATCTGAAAGTGGAATTATAGTTAGAGATAGTGAATACTAACTACTCTGACGTTTATGTAAACGAAATATACGCTTGATAGGTGTTTTTGGTAGGACGCCATCTGTGGACATAAATACAAGCGTTAGCAAGTTTTTTAACTTGCATTTTTGTTTATCATAAATGTACCTTTGAGGTCTTTCTTGCAATGATATAGATTGCAGAGGCTTCTACTATGTGGTGATGCTGAACTGAGATCAGACCCATATAGCTATCTGGTTTGCTATGCTGAGTTTGAAGACATTACGTGTCTAAAAAATTCACGCTTGCAAGCTGAATAGAAATTGTTTCATAAACGCTCAGAGTTTGTATTTAGATCTAGTTTCTTTATTCCTGTCTTTCACTGACGATAGCAAATAGCTTGAAATCATGATCTGAAAGTGGAATTATAGTTAGAGATAGTGAATACTAACTACTCTGACGTTTATGTAAACGAAATATACGCTTGATAGGTGTTTTTGGTAGGATGCCATCTGTGGACATAAATACAAGCGTTAGCAAGTTTTTTAACTTGCATTTTTGTTTATCATAAATGTACCTTTGAGGTCTTTCTTGCAATGATATAGATTGCAGAGGCTTCTACTATGTGGTGATGCTGAACTGAGATCAGACCCATATAGCTATCTGGTTTGCTATGCTGAGTTTGAAGACATTACGTGTCTAAAAAATTCACGCTTGCAAGCTGAATAGAAATTGTTTCATAAACGCTCAGAGTTTGTATTTAGATCTAGTTTCTTTATTCCTGTCTTTCACTGACGATAGCAAATAGCTTGAAATCATGATCTGAAAGTGGAATTATAGTTAGAGATAGTGAATACTAACTACTCTGACGTTTATGTAAAGAAAATATACGCTTGATAGGTGTTTTTGGTAGGACGCCATCTGTGGACATAAATACAAGCGTTAGCAAGTTTTTTAACTTGCATTTTTGTTTATCATAAATGTACCTTTGAGGTCTTTCTTGCAATGATATAGATTGCAGAGGCTTCTACTATGTGGTGATGCTGAACTGAGATCAGACCCATATAGCTATCTGGTTTGCTATGCTGAGTTTGAAGACATTACGTGTCTAAAAAATTCACGCTTGCAAGCTGAATAGAAATTGTTTCATAAACGCTCAGAGTTTGTATTTAGATCTAGTTTCTTTATTCCTGTCTTTCACTGACGATAGCAAATAGCTTGAAATCATGATCTGAAAGTGGAATTATAGTTAGAGATAGTGAATACTAACTACTCTGACGTTTATGTAAACGAAATATACGCTTGATAGGTGTTTTTGGTAGGACGCCATCTGTGGACATAAATACAAGCGTTAGCAAGTTTTTTAACTTGCATTTTTGTTTATCATAAATGTACCTTTGAGGTCTTTCTTGCAATGATATAGATTGCAGAGGCTTCTACTATGTGGTGATGCTGAACTGTGATCAGACCCATATAGCTATCTGGTTTGCTATGCTGAGTTTGAAGACATTACGTGTCTAAAAAATTCACGCTTGCAAGCTGAATAGAAATTGTTTCATAAACGCTCAGAGTTTGTATTTAGATCTAGTTTCTTTATTCCTGTCTTTCACTGACGATAGCAAATAGCTTGAAATCATGATCTGAAAGTGGAATTATAGTTAGAGATAGTGAATACTAACTACTCTGACGTTTATGTAAACGAAATATACGCTTGATAGGTGTTTTTGGTAGGACGCCATCTGTGGACATATATATATATATATATTGAAGCGGTCGGATCTGAGTTCAATCCTAGCTTCATGACATCTAGTCATAAGCCCACTTCAAACCCTAGTACTAACCTTAAATTTCCAATGCAATGGGGTTTTATACATTTAATCCACGCTAATTTCCATAAAGGAAACTTATTTTATAAATGCGTATTAAAATTAATTCTTTCAGATTTAAATTGATCAATTCTATTAATAAATTCATGATAGAATTATTCATGAATTTATATATTATAACTGTGTGGATTGTGCATATATATTTGTAAATATTTAAATATATATAATTGTTTGAAAGTTTCATTGCGTCGGGACTATTTGTTTTTACTTTTAAATAATTTGTTAAAGTTTTATTGATTAAAAGCTACATTCTTTTGATAAGCTTTCAGATTTTCTCTTTCCAAAAACAACAGTTAAAGTTTTATTAATTAGAAAAAAAGATAAGGAATTCCTAATTAAAATAATTTTCTGATTTTAAGAATTCATTTTCTAATTAGAAAATGAATTCAAGTTAATGAGTTTGAAAGCCTTATCGAGGGAATGTATCTAAAAACAACCAGTAAATCTAAAAATATTGATAATGAAAGAAGCGCTAGCCTGAAGGCATCAGAGGACAGTATATATATATAGCTCTGAAAAGTTTGGAAAAAAAAGCCATCTTTGTTGTAGAGAAGTTCAGTAAACTCTGTGCATTTTAAATAGTGTTTTGATAATAGTAAGGGGCTAAACATCAGGAATCTGGGTATCAATTCCTGAAGTCCCCTGAAAATCTTCAATGGAGCTGCTAAATTCTTTCCAGACAAATCATGTTGCCAAAATCAAATAAAATGCTGTTCAAGTAATCAACTAAATGCATGCCTACATTTTTACCAACTTGGATGTGTAACCTAAGGAACCATCCCCAGAAGAAATGGGTAATATATATTTCTATAATGAACCTTAAACTTTCTGCCAGTTCCGAACTTTACTTTACACTCTCTTTAAGAGCTCTTCTCATGTATAATGTAATAATCTTTGTAAAACTCTTTTATTCATGCTTTTTAAATTCATAGTAATTCTCTCAACCTCTAGTCTTTATCTTTCTTTTCTTACATGGCGGTTCATTTATTTTATTATGTACATTTATTGAGTAAATTTATTAATGTTGTTATTTTTAATTATATGCCAATAATCCTTCGACTCGATGATCTCCTTTGTTTTCTTTGCCTTATACAAGTAATGTAAACTTAATTCTGATAGTTAATTCTCACCCATTAGAACTAGAATTATACAGTTCTATTATCATCGAGTAGAAATAAATTATTGATGTTTGTTATTTTTATAATTGGCTAATAATAAATTATTAGTTCCACTTCTAATCTATGCCTCAGCTATTTTTTCGTATTCACCAATGTGTATTTATTCGTATATAATCCTAAATTTTTTTTTGCAAAAGGGTCGATAAAGGAATCAAATAAATATATTCTAATTCAACTTTGTTATTTTCTATTAAGATTCAGGAAGGGCACGATGATTGGGGCATAATTAATATGATTTACAAATACTTTAAAATAATGTTAGTTAAAAGCTCATTTGACTTTAATTAAATTGATCAAGTCATCACATTGAACATTCTATAATTGGATTTTAGTATTCAAATGATGACTATCAAGTCATCATCTTCAACGTTGCTGACGTAGGGTAATCTTCCGCTCTGTTAGACTGGTTGGTGATAATATTTCTATTATTTTAAATTATCGAGGAAGAAAGCACTTCCTCTCCTGTTCATATTAGTCAAAGGGCATAAGACTTGTCAGATGCAAGCCGCCATAGGATTTCAATTATCGATTAGCTATCGTCTTTTAATTTCACTATATAGCTCATAATTCGTCAGCACCGTTGCCTTTCTGTTCCGGTAAAGCCCGCTCTTATTCTCATAATTTGTGATGACGTGATTTCAATTAAAGTCCAACAATTTCTCCGTTACATCTCAAAATGAGTTTTCTAATAAAGATTAAAAGTTATACCCTAAAATACGTATTTTGCTCTTCATGAATGGATTTGAGAATGTGAAAATAAATATCACATTCTTTTGTATAAAATTAGAGTAATAACTTCCTTTACTAGTGAATACCTTTATCTGCCTTTTATTTCTTGTTGGGGGCATAGACATAGACTTTCAAATATTGCATAATATTCATTGGCATATAATAAGGTCTGCCACTCTTATTATAATTATAAATTTTGTTAAAGGCTAGAGGTGATTAATATAATCATTATTTAAAATTCAAACAAAACAAATTATTATTATTAAATATTTTCTAAACACACTTGGTTTCTTAGTTCTTAATTCTTTTATAATTATTTTAATGTTAATACTCGCTGTCTGTGTTGGCAACCCGAACATTTACATATGATTCAATTTAAAATTATTTTAGTGAGTTTATTATCAGATATTAATGTCAGTTCAGGGGTCTCTGATCCTCACTGACCATTGAGCTAGTTTCTTGGTGCATAGCACTGTGCCGTTAATTTAGATTTTTACTAATCTGAGCTGGTGAGTTGGGTTTGAATCCAGTTTGGTGCAGCTGAGTTTGGATCCAACTTGCAGTTCTTGTTGGTGGGTTTTTCTACTGGTACAATATATATATATGATCAATAGATGGAGCTTTACCAAGATCTCCAAACAAGCGTATTTGTTTACATAAACATCAGAGTCAATATTCACTGTCTCTTTCATTTTGCTCCACCCTCAGATCAGCTGATTTCAAGCTGATTTTCTCTCATCAGTGAGGGATAGGAGTTAGAAACTAGACCTAAATATTAACTCCAAGCATCTATGCAAAACTTCTATCAGTTTGCAATCATGAATTTTTTAGACACCTAAATGTCTTCAAACTCAGCCTTTCAAACTAGATAGCTATATGGGTCTGATATCAGTTCAGTTTTTTTTTTTTTTTGTAAACAAATATGCTTGTTTGGAGGTCTTGGTAAAGCTCCATCTATTGATCATTAATACAAGCGATAGTAGGTTTTTACATATATAAAACTTGCTTTTGTTTTTCATAAATGTACATTTAAAGTTTTCTTGCAATGATATAAATTGCAGAAGCTTTGACTATGTGGAGAAACTGAACTGATATCAGACCCATATAGCTATGTAGTTTGATAGGCTGAGTTTGAAGACATTTAGGTGTCTAAAAAATTTATGCTTGCAAACTGATAGAAACGTTTTACATAAATGCTTGGAGTTAATATTTAGGTCTAGTTTCTAACTCCTATCCCTCACTGATGAGAGCAAATCAGCTTGAAATCAGCTGATCTGAGGGTGGAGCAAAATGAAAGAGACAGTGAATATTGACTCTGATATTTATGTAAACAAATATGCTTGTTTGTAGGTCTTGGTACAGCTCCATTAATACAAGCGATAGCAGTTTACGTATATAAAACTTGTTTTTGTTTTTCATATATATATATATATAGAATATATATATATATATATATTCTAGTGTTAACTTACATTCATATGTCCAATCCAAAACACATGTGCTCTCATTATCACAGATTATATGGAATCACATCCAACCAACAAACAGCCTGTGAGTTGATCTTCTACTATTGCATTCATAATAATACATTTTTACAGAACAAATTTAAATTTCACATGATCACCATTTCTTATGCTTGCTCATAACTGTTGTTAAAATGGGCAAAACTCTTCATACAGTAGTGTCATTCAGTGCAAGCCATAGTAATCAATGGATGCCAGAAGGCTTGTGCATAAAATTCCTATCTAGGGTCTACTCATCCAATATCCCCAGACTAGTTTCTAGCTTGTGGCTTTCATCAGTGAGGAGTCTTGAATCTGAGATCACTGCACCTAGATCTTAAGATCTAATATATGACTATCTTAACCTATATGACTATATAAGCTACTGAAATTGGATTGAAAATATTATTGTTTCCAAATTTTAGGCTTATAGTTTTGTACTTAAGTAGAGATAAAAGGAGGCTGTTAGAGGGTTGCATTAGATTCTACGATATAGGTGCAGTGCTTTCAGATCCAAGACTCCCCACTGATGAAAGCCACAAGCTAAAAACTAGTCTGGGAATATTGGATGAGTAGCACTAGATAAGGATTTTATGCATAAGCCTTCTGGCATCTATTAATTACTCTGACTTGCACTCAGTGGCACTACTATATGGAAAGTTTTTCCCATTTTAACATATTTATTTAAAAATGAGTACTTTTACATCTCTCTTCTATATAGTAAAGTGTGAAAAATAATAATGCTATATATAACTAATACAGTTGTGCTGATTATAACACTATGATATAACATCCCACCTTTTAACTTGATAGCAATATGAGTACAGTGGATTATGGGTTTTCCCATCAATCTTCAAGGACACTTTTCTACTTTAAAAGTTACCACGATACTTCAATTTAGTCATATTTTTTTGATTGATGATCATAATAAATTAAAAGTTGGTGAAGTTTTTCTTCCATCATTGGCTGACCCAAGTTGTGATTTTTTTGAACATTAATTACTAATTAAAATTCTTAATAAAATTTTCTATCCAAATACTAAAATACATTCTATGGATCAAAGTAGAACAGTCATTACCATATTATAAATTTAGAAGGAAGGAAGGTGAAATTTTATTCTTGCTCTTGTACTGATTTATATTAACAATTTCATTGTAAATCCTACGTCACATCTTAATATCTTGTGCCATAGTTTGAGAGGTCCCTCTATTGGCAAATTTATATATTGCTTGACTATTATAAATTTCAAGGTGAATTTGTTACAGGTTAAATCCAGTCTTAAAAGTATTTACAAAATCATTGTTGTTAAAATGGAAATAAAGTTGGAGTTAATAATGACAGTCTTTTTTTTTTCAAGTGTCATAGCATCGGCTGGGATGTGAACCCACAACCTGGGAAACTGCTTGTAAGGCAGTCATGCTGACCTCTTGACCACCAATGCAAAACAATGACAGTCATTTTTAATCTCTGATTTTTCATTATTAGTATTAACCCTTTTATTTCATACAGCTAGAGGCTATGTAATAGAATAAGCATTGGATAACAATCAGCTGATATTAAATATTGCCACAATCCTAGACAAGAAAATGCCTTAATCAAACCAATAAATTTCAAAAGGTAAATCACACAATTCTGGCATTGCCAGATAGTAAGCATTCATCTCTATAGTCTTTTTAATTCCATCAAAGTGTTCTGATTGTATCGAAACTGTTCACCTACAGTTGAAAATACTCTATTCAATAAAATATGTGATAGAATTTTAGTTGAAATAGATGATATTGATTTATTACTGATGTATTTTTTTATGTTATAAATTCTAATAACAGAAACAACATATCTGATCTGTTTGGATTCATATATTTATAAAAAAATATCATTATGGAACTTAACACATACCACAATCATTTAAAATTCCTCCAGTAATTTTATCTGGACTTGCTATTTTTATATCTTTTAAGATTCAAGAACTATTTTAGATATGTATTAATTCACTTTTTATTGTGTATTCATCTATAAACAATAGAATATATTCTTGTCTTTATTGTTGTCTTTTATCTTTAAAACTCTGAGATTAAATGAACGTTTGACTCAAAAATCAATAATGTAACACTTATCAATAGATTTTCCTTTATATTATAAAAATATGGGCAATCTGAAAACAAGAGCAGATTGGAATATCTTATAAACACATAACTTTTAGGAAAATATTTCTAACAATATTTAAATGACAATAACATGTTTTTTGACTTTGTTAAATAAGTTATCTTTGAACTACTACCCTACTATGGCTGACATAACCGTAATAGATGGAATCTGGGAATAAAGGCTTGACAGAGAAAAAATAAGTCAACTTAGTAGTCAATATGTCTGAATTACTGTTACACAACAATTACAAAATTTTACATAACTTCTTAATGTTCTATGAATTTACTTCAATCAGTTGTTTTAAGGAAGTGACCATAAGGTAGTGCAAGAAAATATTATCAGATCATAGTACTGTGAAAGCAACACTTGTGTAACATTTAACAACAATCTAGATTAAAGGATATATTATTGACTTTTTTTAATTAAAACAAATGAGAAAATTTACAAAATATTATAAATTTGAAAACATTATATATATAAAAATATGTAATTATTTAACAGCAATAATAATTTCCTTGTTTGTATGGACCACGTGCCACTGAATCGATAAGGTGCATATATCAATAAAAAATATCACTTCAACTCCTATATTATTAAACAAAGGTAATAAAATACTTTCACCTATTTAAAATATAAATGTCCTCATATAAAAAGTGTCATGTATTTATGTAATAGAATTATTATATGATTTTTCAAGTTAATATGTTAGGTTGTGTGGCAAAATAAACACCTAAAATGATCATTACCACTAAATATTTTATCTCGTTTGCAACTTCAATACACCAATTATTTTTATATCATCATTATCAATGGGCAACCACTTTTAAAATATCCATATTCAGTTTATCATTTTGCCAATGCTAAATGGCACATCCTGTAATAACAAAATCAATGGAATATTAGTCAATATATTTTAACATAATTATATTTTTTTCAGAATACACGTCTTAACAGAATTGCATGCTTTAAAAACATGAAAATATTGAATATCTAAGCTGCAGTTTTCATACATAGATGTAGCACAGATTGTAATATGTTTCTCCTGCTTTTAAGAAATTAAAAATAGAATATTTCATCACAGCAATATAAGTAGTATAATTAGTTTGCTTAATTTATTGTTTAGAACTGAGAGTTGGACATTCTATTGATGAAAAAAAAAAAAAAAAAAATGAATCCGAAATTTTTTATTTAAAAAAAAACACAATAACAAGTTCATAAAGCCAATCAATATCTTCTTCAACTTTATAGATATGGTACATACAATACTGTTGATTATTGTAAAGCATCATTTTATTGAACTGCATATGTAAAACAAATGAACAATGTATTACCTACGAAAAAGGTGTTTTGTGATGAACATGAGCATGAATTTCATGGGAGAGGTTGCCCTCATCTCTAGTAAAGCATTATTTTAAAGATATCTGAAAAAAGTACACTACTGATTGTTGTCACTGGGAAAATATAGCAGAGAATAAAATATACTGGAGATCTACAATTAAGAATGTTGTTTAAACATTTCAGAAATACAAGTTTTTTTGCTTTATAAATTAAGAAACAATGTCACAAAATATAATTTAAACAAAAAATGGATTAGCATGTTCTATATTTGGATATAATTGTTGCCAATAAACATCACATGATCACTATTTCCTATGCTTGCTCTTAACTGTTATTAAAACAGGCAAAACTCTCTATACATATTGCCGTTCAGTGCAAGCTAGAGTAATCACTGACAAAGGCCACAAGACATACACTAGTCTGGGGATAATGGATGAGTAAGCATTAGATGGGGTCTTTATGCACAGGCCTTCTGACATCCATTGATTACTCTGGCTTGCACTGAGTTGCAATACGTATAGAGAGTTTTGCCCTATTTTAATATATTTGTTGTTTATATAGTGATTTGTATAGCCAGTGCAATTGTATGTATTTGAGATTCATATATTGATTTGTATTGTCATTTCTAGAACATTTTTTTTATATTTCTTCCTTTTTTGGAGTTGGAATAGCTATACTCATTTACAAGTAACTTCTATATATATATACACGTGTACAAGTAACTTCTATATATATATACACGTGTATGTAATACTTGATTGTTACTAATTTAGCTAGAAAAATAGGCATATTTGGAAAAGCAATGATAATTTTTAATTCTGTAGGGTGTTGTAAATGATTGTTACATATGTAATGTACATGTAATGCATATTGTATTATTTATTAATTATCCAGGAACACAACTGTGGAATATACTTCCCTACAGTTTAGATGTTTTATTTTACATTCATGAATACCATAGTAGACTCATGTTATTAATAATGAAATTATCTCAACTATTAAAGATTTTTAGATTGGATTCAGTATGCAATACAAATGACTAATTAAATGAAAAAAAAAATGTAAACACACAGACAGGCCAGTTATATAATTAAGTCAGCAAATCAAATTTCTCATATTAAGAGAGAGGAGTTGACTGTAAAATTGGTGTCTATTTGAGAATCAAAACAATAATTCATGGTCTAAAATAATCCATAGTTTTTTATAATGTAATCAGGTATTCTCAAGCTGAGCATAGGAAGCTACTTGCCAGGAAATTTTAGGTTTTATTAAAGTAAATCATGCATTTTATTACTGCCAACAACAATGCATTAGTAATTCTGTCAAACTATAAAGACCCAGCAAACTCACTAATTGCTGTAAATTCATTATTAACTTAAATAGTTGCAATAAATGTTTTATGCTATTTCTGTACTATCTTACTTATTTATCAATAGTAAGATTTATTAAAACAAAAATATGTCTATATATAGATTATAATGATCACATAGGCAAAACTCTCCATACAGTAGTGCCATTCAGTGCAAGCCAGAGTAATCATTGCATGCATGAAGGTTTGTGCCAACACATCCAATATCCCCAGACTAGTTTCTAGCTTGTGGCTTTCATCAGTGAAGAGCCTTGGATTTGAGAGCACTGTGCCTAGATCTTAAGGTATTGGATGAGTAGGGACTAGATAGGGATTTTATGCACAAATCTTTCTGCATCCATTGATTATTCTGGCTTGCAAGTGGCATTACTGTATGGTGAGTTTTGCCACTGTGAAAAACAGTTTGTGTAAGCATAAAAAATGGTGATCATGTGATATTTGATGGCATTATAGTGATATAAGAATTTCATTATTTTATAGTTATGGCTTTACATTTTGAGTGCCGTAATAACTTGTATTAAAACGGTAAGAAGTATGTTCTATTAATTTATAATATCCTTTCATATATATATACCTACATACTTAAATAAACATTAATGATAAATTGAGAAACTTACCATTCTGCATGATTAACGTGTACTTTTATAATAAAAAAAGAAAAGTCTACGTTACATCAAAGATTTGAAAAATGAGTAAAATATTTTAGGTGACTTTCTAAATTTCATACATACTGAAGTTTCTCTACGTTCTAACTTTTTCCTGCTTCTATTTCTACCGCATTTATTTTTTTTTTGCTAACACTATGTGATAAAAAAGGTAATTAATTTTAACATACAAGTTATTCTTTTTTAATAAATCTAACTGAGAATGGCCACCGCATGGCCTACGCAGTATTAAACTAAACTATAATGAAAATGTGACAAAAATGAATTAGTTGGTATAGAATAAAGATCAATGTAAGCGGGCATGTAAAAAGTAATATTAGTTAATGTAATGAGACGCAATTTAATTCACTAATAGAAAAGCAGATTCCAGGAATAATAACTTATTGATATTTTTATTGGAAACAGTAGTATTAAGGTTTTTTATGTAATTTTTTCTTTTATTTTTTACATTTTAAATATTATTATATAATACAAATTAAAAGTGTAAAGGCAAAAAATCATTATATTTAATAATTCTGAGTAAGAATTTATGAAACAAAAAAATTTTAAAGCCGTACTAAAGAAATTTTAAAAGAATAAGAGACATTTCAAAAGCAATTCCGCTTTTATTGGAATGAATTAAAATCAATTCTTTTTAAATATATATTTTGGTATTATTCTTGAATTATATATAATATACTGCAAAAGCCTTTACACGATGTGATTCGATCCCTATCCTGTTCTAATCATGATATTGAGGTTAAATCGATTAATTTTATCTATCATTGGCATTAAGTTTAAATCGATTCTTTTCCAAATACAGTTAGCCATAAAGTTAATGGTTGACAAATAACCACTTAGTTAATTTAACTCGATAGTAAACCAAGGAAAAAAGTAATTTTAAATCCAAAGAATTCGTTGAATGACTGGATGAATTAAGTGATGAAAAATAGCATTTTTAAATCAACGAATTCGTTAAATGACTGAATGAATTAAGTGAACTTAGTTTTTATTATTTTTTTCTTTTAAAAGACGTTGTCCTGTCCAAGTTATTTAAGCTTGTTTTTCCTTTTAATAAATTTGTCATTATTTTTATTTTGAAGCCATAAACTTTCCAAGCAATGTCTGTGTTATACAGGGCATAATATTTCTGGCCTTTTAATAATATACAAATCTAGTAATAAATATACCGATAGTTATTATACGTAATAGTAACACAGATAGTATTTTATTCAATGTGTATATACAATGTTTATATACACTACTTTACTTCTATTATAGTTATCAATTATACAAGTCTAACTATTAGCTGTTGAACCAATATTTGAGAAAAGAGTGCAGAGATTTCTCTATCAACACTTTATCACTTTCAGCTTACCAGTGGCTTTTCTCATGTGCAGTTATGGTGATAAACTCTAGTTAGCAGATTCATCTCCCACATCTGATCTCATCTCGTAGGCTACAGTATTATGGATAATGTACACACATGATCTCATCTTATTATATCCTACAATATTATGTACAATGTAGTAGTGTCATTTAATGTATGTAAGTTGTTTTATGGCAATCATGCTCTATAAATAGCAAGTTCTTTGTCCTTATTGGCAATCTCA
Organism: Epiperipatus broadwayi; assembly: GCA_028023455.1. NCBI lineage: Eukaryota > Metazoa > Onychophora > Udeonychophora > Euonychophora > Peripatidae > Epiperipatus > Epiperipatus broadwayi. The sequence continues at coordinate 110,874 of JAQFVV010012743.1, read as the reverse complement.
GATTCTCTGATCTAGCTCCTAAATTTGCCTATTTATATCATTAGTTATTTATTTGTTTTTATTTTTTCCTATAGGTATTTTTTATTGTAACCTGAATCCAATGTAAATAACATTGTAGTAAGAACAAGTCCATTATTTGAAAGCTTCTGCTGAATTGGAATGAGTTCACATCAATAGAATCTAATTAGTTACCTTATAGAATCTAACTGTAGAATAATAGAAAATGAATTTATTTTCAACAGCAGCTTGAGATATATATTATGGAATTAATTTTAGATAATGAAAACTACAAAATTTAATATTCAATCTATAATGAAGTTTGTATAGGCTTATCTAAATAATTCATATATTACAAGTGTTAATGTACCTAAAATAAAACTTAATGATATCTATTGCAAATATAATCTTTAAGATCATGTCTTCAAATATAAAATAGGTTTTAAATACATGCTAACCTTTTGTAATATTAGTCAAAATCTTTCCACTATATTATAAAACAACATTTTTTTTCAGTTTGTTATTGTGAAATCTATTGGTCACAACAAAAGTCACCTATAGATGTTCACACACGCAATTTTTAAGCTGACTTTTATAAGCAGCTGGATTTTTAAATTTTTTGTTAACTTCAGATTTACTGTAACTATTCAAATAGTTTTCATGGATATTACAAAATTTTCCATTTCCTTTATTTTCCCATAATATCTTATACAATTTATCTACTGTACATTAAATACTTTTTAGCAAAAACCTTTTATTGTACATATATGCATACACAATCTTACAATTTGACTGTCCTGCAACCTTCTTTGGAGTCACTGTTTTAAAGTAAAAGTGGCTCTGAAAAAGACTGCAGGACAATTAAAACATAGGATGG
>JAQFVV010012743.1:0-105000 GCA_028023455.1 Epiperipatus broadwayi | reverse complement strand
GAATATTCAGTTTTCTGTAAGTCAACACAATCATTTGTTTTCTAAACTATATAATTTCATTTTTAAAATTATAATGGTTTTCGGAAAAAGCATAAGATAATAGGTATGTAAGAAAATGCTTATAGACTTGAATTACACATTCTCGTTATCTATTGAACATTGCAAAGATTTAATAAAGCCAAAAGGGATTTTGAATTATTGTTTTTAATTCATGTTTTACGATAAAATAAAAGCTTTACAATTAAAACATACTTTAATATTGAAATACATTAAACCCTTTATTGTCGTAAAAATAAATAAATGGAGTTGTTTTATCTTTGGTAGCAATGAGAATATTTCCTTTTTGCCTTTATAAAACATTATTTAGATAAGAAAAAAATGAAATAGCCCTATATATAACGTAAGTAAAAATGATTTCAAAACGGTTCACTTGTTTAAAACAAAATCTGTCTTATAATGATTTTAAAAAATGCTTGTGGATATTAATTAAAATTGTCAATTTTTTTTTTAGAAAAAAAAATAATATTAACATAATAATAATAACATAAAAAATTAATCTTTAAAAAAATTATTGAAGAATGACCAAAAGCATTAAGAAAATTATCGAAAAATCATTTTATAAGAAAACTGGATAAAGAAAAGAATGAATTCTAAAAACTTTTATTTTTTTTTTTAAAGTATAAAAACTGATAAATGGAAGTGCTGATTACTTAATAATAATGGATTTCAATAGTATTACTAATTGTACCTTTCAAATGATTTATTAATGTAAACCCAAACTTTAAATTCGTAGAAGAAGATATTCTAAAATCAAAAAATTATAATATATATATATATAACAAATCTAATATTAAGTATTTTATATTTACTCCAATAATTATTAATTGCTTTAAATAAGTATTTAAATTGCTATGAGTTTACGTAGAAACATCTTCTCCAACATATAATGACATTCTATCTTAAAAATAAGAATTAAATTTCAGCTAATTTATAAATATACAATAATTTGTATATAATTTTTTTCTACAGTACAGTCTTTTTCATATCAGCATTTATATATGTAATATATAGGGGGTTTCAACTCAGACTTTCACACGACCCTCAACCATCCATGCTCTCTCATACCGTTGATACACTTGATCACACACCTGTCAAACAAATAAATGATCACCAATATACATATTTCATTCTAAATCAGCACGAGTCAGGTGGTCTAAATTATCATCTCCACACATATATACAATCAATGCTCAGCTTATATTAAGATAGCCAATTTTTATACTTTAATGGACAGGCTTCAAACCACTCCATCTAACAACTCTTCAGCCATCCATTTCATTGAAAATCTGATGAAGGAATGCTCAAATCCCATATTAGTGCCACTCTTCTCATCCTACCCATGTTAACCACAAGTCATTCTGACCCCCTCATGTACAGTATGTGTAAGTTATGCCCATCCTCGTATATGTATGTAAATGAATTATGTCATGTACATGAGGGGTCAGGGTGACTTGTGGTCAATATGGGTAGGATGAGAAAGTTGGCATCTAAGATGGGCTTTGAGCATTCCGTCATCAGATTTTCAATGAAATGGACAGCTGAAGAGTGTGGGGTGGAGTGTTTTGAAGCCTTTCCATTAAAGTACGAAGATTGGCTATCTTAATATAAGCTGAGCTTTGATTGTATATATGTGTGGAGATGATAATCTGGACCAACTGATGAGTGTTGGCTTACCATGAAATACATGTATTGGTGATTATTTATCTTTTCAACATGTGGGTGATCAAGTGTATCAGTAGAATGAGATAGCATGGATGGTTGAATGTCATGTGAAATAATTTATATATAATTTCTTGAAGTAATATTAAATTTCCATGCACTATCTAAGAGATGGTGATCATGTGATATTTGATGATCTAAGAGATTTTTTAAACTTCTAAATTTTAACTAATTACAAAATTGACCAATCATAACTCATGCTTCTTCTTGCTTGGATGTTCTAAAAATAATCAGCAATGTCAACATTACATTTATATGAACATTAATATTTAGAAGTTTAAACATTTCTCTAGATAATGCACAGTGTCTTAATATTGCTTTAAAAATTACAAGATAAAGAGCATTGATCAATTATTTTTTAATAATATATACATATTTAATATGAAGATTTTCAAAAGAAAATCATGTATGCATATTTTTCAGGTTCTTTTATATTCATGGTTGTAATCCACTCAATACACTCTGATATTAGCAAGCAAAAACTTTATGAATTATTCTGAAATATGTTTATATATGTAGAAGACTTTGATTTTGTTGTAATAAAAGTTGTTGTAATTAGGAGATGAAATTCAAAAATGCTTTGAGAAATTCTGTAGAAAAGATTTTACAAAATAAATATTTCATTGTTAGAATCAAATCATTTAAAACATTAAAAAATTTGAAGAAGACATTACTCAACAGGACAAAAATTCTTATAAAATGTAAAAGTCTAAAGATACCATTATATAGATACTGGACTGTTTTCAGATATATATGACTATACAAGCAACTTGATTTAGATTGAGAATATTTACGTCATGTTTTTCAATTTGAGTTGATAACTTGATAGTAAGAGGGGTAAATGATTGTTGCTTGAGGGAATAATGCATTATATCCTAAAAGTTCAATTGCACTAAATCATTCACTGATTAAAAAAAACAACATAAACTTAAATCTAATCTGAGGATATTGGATATGATAACACTGGATAGGGCTTTCTTGAGTGCTATCATCTGGTGAACTATTAATTACTAAAGCTTACAGTAAGGTGTAGAGGCATGGTGGAAATAAAAAAAACTGCTAGTGGAACAAAAATATGTTGAAATTCACCACATTATTATATATTGTTTTATAAATATTCATAATAATATACATGTATGTTAGACTGAAAGGCAAAATGAAAAACTGCAAAAAGAAATTTTTTTGTATTAAATATGTTGATATTATATAATCTTATTTGATATCCTTATTTTATTATTTTACTTTTTCACATAAGAATCTTTCAATAGTAATAAAACAATTAATTTTTTGTTGCAATGCAAAAAAACATCTGATTTACTTGTTATTGTGAATTATGTATTTGGTACTTTTATTACTCTCTCAAAGTATTGGAGAACTCTTAGGATGTAATTTTTTAAACTAAGATTTTCTTCTATAATGATCATAAAATGTGGATAGAGTTGAATCTTTTCATAGAAGATTTAATATACATCATGACGATCATTTCTTATACTTCTACAAGCTATTATAATAGTAGCAACATTATCCATACAATATTGCCCCCTGTAGGGATTTAAATGTACAATCATTCTAAAATTTATTGATTACTGTAGCTTACACTAGGTAGCACTATTGTATGGAGAAAGTTGCTACTGCTTTAAGATTGATTACCAGTATAAAATAAATTGTAGCTTAAAATTGGAATTGTATCTTTTTATATATGTAGCCTTTTGTTGAATAGAGTTTGCAGCAAAATTAAATTAATTTATATAACAATTATTATTTTAATTAAATGATTCTGAAAAATAAATTTAAATTGTAAAGTTATTTAATTTATATTAAAAAATAAAAAAAAAATGTATGTTGAAGCCTTCAGCTAATGCCAAAATGTTTGTGTCTCACAATGAAAGCTTCTTTTATTTTTGAAAAAAAAAAAAAAAAACATTATTATATATAAAAAATAAATGTATTTATATTACTAAACATAACAATGAAATAAATTAAAATAGATTTGAAATAAAAAAATAAGTTTCTAATTAAATTTAAACTTTTTTTTTTTAATTTCACAAATATAACCTATAAAAAGTTGTTCATTGCAATTTATAGTGTGAATACATTAAGAGGTTTGTTTATTGTTGTTGTGATATAATATCTAGAAAGAAAACTAAATACTTGAAATACAAATTCATTAGTATCAAAAATAAACTATTAACCAGAACAATACCAAACTAAAAAATGATTCAGTCTGGGACAATACTGATATAAGCAAAATGGAATGGATTTAATTATTAGATAGTAAATGGCAACCTGAATTATAACAAGTGACTTAGACTTTTACTTTTATCTTATTTTTATGGAGAATTGCATTCATAGTTAATATAAAATATGAGTTAAAAAAGCAAAAATATACTTATTTAAAGAGAATTAGAAAGCTTCCAATATGTCAATGTGATAATCACGGTTTGATGATGTCATATGGAAAAAAATATAAATAAACTGTAAATTCTGTAAAAAAAATCATAGTTTACTGTTCAATTAAAATGTCTGGAAAAATTGGTACTAATGGATGTAGATTGTTTGTGATGAAAAATAAGGCATTTCAATAGTAAATTTTTGTTTATTCTATTCCTGTGCTGTTATTTATTCTATGGTTGGGTAATCAATAGATACTAGCTAATAGTGAACATTAAAACTATAAGTAATGCTATGCTTTTTCATACTATCACATCCTTACACCTAGATCTATAGTGCATAATGCATCTCAACCAATAAAACTTTGCCTTAATGTTATGAAGAATGTAGAAACACCTTTCTAAAATTGTTTCTATTAATTTTTATACTATAGATATCTCAATATTTTTGAGAAAGGTATGTAAAAAAAAACAAAGATATTTGAAAGAATAGTTTTTATTAATTTACATGAATCAGTATTTAAGCATACGGGAACTTACTTTATATTATATTCACCACACATCAATCAACTGACTTTTGTTATTAGTTCATTATCAATATAGTGGATGGTACAGTGTAATGAACTTGAGCATTTACGAACTATAGATTATTTGAATATTTATTTATTATTAATTATAATAAAAACTAAATCAAGGAATAATTATTGAATACTATACCCTGTAGTGTATCATTGGGTTTTATTATCTAATGTCGCATGACTTTATGACCACCATGAACTATCGTGCCTTAATGAATGAAAGTTTTTATAATGTTACTAATAATCGGTCTTAACGAATGAAAGTTTATATTATTTTACTAATAATCGAGAATTTATCAGAAGTATTAGGAATGTATAAATTGCGCAAACATTTCGCTAACAGGTAGGTATATATATATTTTAAAAGGCTAAGTATTTTTTTTAGAAAAATTACGTTTATAATTAAAGAAAAAAGAAAAAAAAAAGGAAACATTTAAAAGTACAAAATTCTAAACTATTAAATTTAAGCAAGCTCACTGACTTCCATTAGTTTTTTTTATTTAAAAATTAGTTACTGTAAATCAATGGTTTTTAAATTTGTTTTGACTTCCTCCACCTCAATTTTCCCAAGGTATTTTCAATGCCCTTTCAGTTGTATTTATATATAAGAAATTAAATGACACTAAGAAAAAAAAATCACAACTTATTAAGAAAACTAATAAATAATGAAATAATTTAACGTACATTTATTAATTCTATTATGAAACGTATTACAGTATTTTGCATATGCATTAAAAATATGCATGATCAAGTATGGCCATTTTAAAAATAAAAAAAAGAGAATTTTGCGATGACTATATAAAATCAAAATGAGAACAAACACATTTACATTTATCAGTCGCTGATTCTTTAGACTGTTTATTAGACATCTTCTGATACTGAGTTTAACATTTGCAATTTATTTGAAAGTCTTCAATACTTTACGTAATTAAATTGAAAGATATGTTAAAGATAAAACTTTAAAATTACTATAAGCATAATTAATATTTAAATTGAATGTATTATATTAGAGTGTTGAAGAAATATTTTTGCATTAACATATCGCATAAATCATTTCCTCTATTTTATGATTTAGTACTGTGATAGCATGTAAAATTATGAAGCTCACGACCCACAGACCATGGCTTTAGTATTGTTATTTCCAGTGTTCGAACTTCTTTTGAACTCACTAGTAATGAACTATTTGATTATTTTATTATTTCCTTATTCAAATATTTATAAACATTATTTCCATATCTAAAAGCATGTGTAGAAATTGTTCTGCCAAAATATACATTGGAAACCAAACAATTATTGCTGACTGTAAAACAAGATATATATATAGCTCACTTAAATACTGACATCACAAAAAAGCAAAAGATTCCTAGATAGCAGTTTATGCCTACTGATGAAACTAGTTCTGGAGAAATACATGTTTGAGATTCTTAATTTTTCCTGTGTTTTATTCATTTGTCTGAATTGTAATTTTATCAAATAATCAAATATATGCATATTTAAACTACTAAACATCACATGATCACTATCTCCTCACTGATGAAGGCCACAAGCCAGAAACTAGTCTGGGGATATTGGACAAGTATGCACTAGATAGGGATTTTATGCACAAAACCTTCTGGCATCCATTGATTACTCTAGTTGGCACAGGGTGGCACTACTGTATGGAGAGAGTTTTGCCTTGTTTAATATGCATATTTAATAATACACTTGAAAAAATAGATGGAATTAAAGTAACACCATACATAGCTAAAGTTTCTAATAAAAGATATACTGATCACCGAGTTCTTAAATTTATATTTAAGCTAATAATAATACAACAATCTTTAGCCTAATAAGCTGTTATTAGTAACATTGATATATTTATCTGAAAGATGATAGACTAAGTAATAAGTTTATATAAGAACATATACTTGGAGATTATATTATAATAACATAGAATGCATAATTAATCATTATTTATTATTTATTTATCCTTATTCATTTGAGAAGATTTGATAATATGGATTAACCAGCATGCTAGTTCAGCAGAAATGTATCTTGGAAAATATTTTCTCCTTCATAATGTTTTTATTCATATTTGAAATTGTATATCTGACAAATAATTTTTGAATGTAACAGGTCAAAAAGAATGTTGAAATTAAAATAATACCATATGTGATTGAAATTTATAATAAAAGATATATTGATTTTTAAGTGAATTTAAAGTCTATAACTTGGTTCATAATAATATTTTATATGTTTAAGAAATTGTTATTAACATTAATATATTTATCTAAAAATTGAGGGACTTAAGAGTTGTATTTTTTAGATTAAGTAGAATTATTAATACGGATAATAATCAACAAATATAATTGTTATGAAAAATCTTAAGAATATTTAAATTCTAGCTTTAAATTTAATAATTGTTATGTACACATATCCACCAACAACTTCACTGTTTTTGGAATTTCTCCAACATAATAGTCTTTATAAAATATTGCAGTACACCTGCGTTTCATTTTACGTGATAGATAGGTTCCTCAGAAAACACACACAAATGAAATCATGCATAAATAGACGTAACTTATATTGAAAAAGGAGGAATGTGGTCTGTGATTTTTCAAAATTCGCGTAAAAGCAAAGTACTGACGTAAAATTACTTTAAAATTTGTGCCAAAAAAAAAATAAGGAAATAAAATATAACTAATAAAAAATTTCAAATTTGAAAAAAATTGATACAAGACAAACTTTTTTTAACTATAATATTTAATTTTATTCAAAATAATATATTTTTATGCATAATTTACAATACAGTAATTTACATTTTTTTATACACATTTTAATTATTATCGCTATTTGGCGAAAAACACATTCGTTTCTGTCAATGATTTTCTGGTGACAATGTAATTAGTAATTAATCTTTGAGACAATGATTTTATTAATTGTTTATGAAACTAACAACTAAAAATTAAATTCTTATTTTTGTCTTTAATTTTTTAATTTTCAATTCTGTTTAAAAATCAAATTTCACATCACATTAATTTCAAGTCACCGTAAGTAATTTTTAAATTGTTAATTACAATTAAAAATCGAATTTTAATTTTTAATTGTGCCCACTGCTATTACTCACCTTTTAAAAATAAACTTGTGGACTCTAAATGATTAATAATTGATTACGTTCTTTTTTAAAAAGCAAAAACAGAATGTGATTTAAAATGCAAAATTAACACGCACAATGTTTGAAGAAATTTACATCATAATCTTGTAAAATTTAATGTGTGTACACATAAAATGTGGAAATCATCATTTTAATTTCATTATTGCATAAAATCTTACTATTATAAAGCACTGAAAATATTGAAATTACTAAGATGAAAGTCGAATTCCAACAATGTGCTATTACTTTCAATATAATGTAAGTGCGCAAAATTTATTATTTAAAGTAAAAGCTCATTATCAGAGTTCTACTTCTGGTGAAACATGAATCATGTAACTTCAAAATCATGTTAAATAAGTCTGCATAAAAAGAGACCTAGGTGTATAATATCTCTATTTTGTCATTTTTTCTCTATTGCAACCATTTATTGCAATACATTTAAATATAACAAATAATAAATAAGTGTGGAAATTTCACATATAGCTATAATGAGAAATATTTTCCTGAAAATGTAAACTCATCTCATTACATTTTTGGACTTGTCTAAGAAATAGGCAACATTACTTTTTTTTAAGTGTCATAGCATCGGTCGGGACGCAAACCCGCAACCTGGGCAACTGCCTGTAAGTGCAAGGCAGTCACACTGACCTCTTGACCACCAATGCAAGACAACATTACTTTTTATTTTCATGACAACTCTACTGGTATCATGAAATCATATAAAGTATTATATATTCATATATGGGTGTAAAATTTTGCTAAGTGATTGTTTTCTCAAGAATTATTATTTCTCATCACACATTAAATACTTTAAAAAAATAACATTCTAAACTTCATTAATCTTCTATATAATCATGGATCATCATCTATGGTTTCACTAATCCATGATTTGAAAATAATACTAAATTAAAAATAAAAAAGTAAAAGAAAAATACATACATTAATTTTATATACTGCTGCCTAAAACTTTGCATAAATCATTTCTCAATTAGACGTCTCATTTTTTGTCCCTTCAATAGACAGTTGGTCAAAAGACAATCTTTTTCATGATTTGATATTTTACTATTTACATTTTAAAATTATATATATATATATATATATATATATATGTTTAATATATATATATATATATATATATATATATATTACACACAAGAAAAAGTCTCCATATAGTAGCACTATTGCATGCAAGTCAGAGGAATCAATGAATGCATGATGGTTTGTGCATAAAATAAAATATCTATCTAGTGCCTACTCATCTAATATCCCCAGACTAGTTTCTACTGGTGGCTTTCTTTAGTGAAAATCGTTGTATCTGAGATCTAGGTGCAGTGTTCTCAGATCCAAGACTCCCCCCTGATGAAAGCCAAGGGCTAGAAACTAGTTTGGTGATATTAGATGAGTAGGTGCTAGATTTTAAGATTAAGATGCAATGTTCTCAGATCCAAGATTCCTCACTGATGAAAGCCAAGAGCTAGAAACTAGTCTGAAGATATTAGATGATTGGGCATAAATAGGGATTTTATGCAGAAAACCTGCCTGCATTCATTGATTATCCTGGTTTGCATGAGTGGGGCTGTATGGAGAGTTTTTCCTGTGTGTAAACAGCTTGTGTAAGCATAAAGAATGGTGATCAAGTGATGTTTGATGGTTTTAATATATATATATATATATATATTAAAATATATTGAAAGAATGGCTTATAGAAAACTATATATATATATATATATAGTTTTCTATAAGCCATTCTTTCAAGTCTGAAGTACAGCTTGAGACCAAATGTAATGTATAGTGGATGCAAGAGAATTATTGTATTAATACAAATTTAAAATATCTATTTTTATATATGTTTTTTTTTTCAAAATGTATTATATAATCTTTGTTAGCTAATTTTTTTTAAAACCTATAACATATAATATTCAATTGACAAACACTTTACTACTTTTTTAAATCTACAATAATACACTTTATATTTTTGTAAAATCTATGATTAGAAAAGTCTTCAAGACCAATTAGATTCAATATCATTATAAATAATTGTGAGTAATTTGAGATTATTTTTTATAAGACTTGTTTATTAAACAAATGAATATTCTCAAGATAAAGCATAAGACAATATTTTTTTTTATAAATATTGTAATCTTTTATTTCATTATCTTTTATAGAGCTTTGTCTTCTAGAAAATATCAATTGAATTCAGTCTTTTTACTTATTTTGAAGCTACTTTTAACTGCTATATACTAATAATTGACATGCATGAGATCACTCTCAATTTAAACATTCTTAATACAGATTTAAAAAATGAAATATGTATTATAATGCATAAGCATGTGGTTAAGACCTGTAGGGCCTCTACCTTCGCATTTTCAACCGCACATGCTTTAGGTTTATTGCCTTAGTAAATATTACTTACATAATCAATGTGCCTTAAATAAAAATTATTATTACAATTATTATTATAAAGCAACTAAAATAGCTTTAAAATAAATATCCTGACTGCTTTAAATTCATGCTTTCTGACTAAAGTGTTTCAGTTAACCCTCTATATAAAAAAATAAGGGAAAAGAAAGAAGACAATCAATCTTTTCTCTACAAACCAAAAAAAAAAAATATCTTAGCACTTAGAGCTTGCTAGTATATATATTTTTAATAAACCAATTATATGACAAATAATCTTGAAGTGTTATATACTATTAAGACATTGGTCATTTAAACATGACTACAAAATTATATAATGCATGTGCGGATATAGATTTCTATTACATTCTACATCTATATATATATATATAAAACAAAATAAATGTCCACTAATATCAATAATACAATAACAAAACTTAAATATATTCCAAACAACGGTAAACAATTTATAATACAATATAAATAAAAACTCGATAAAAACTCATAAAGAAATATTTTCGATTATATTCATAATCATTTTCAACTCAACTTTCAAAATGGAATCATCTAATAATATAATAGATGATTCCATTTTGAAAGTTGAGTTGAAAATGATTATGAATATAATCGAAAATATTTCTTTATGAGTTTTTATCGAGTTTTTTTTTATATTGTATTATAAATTGTTTACCGTTGTTTGGAATATATTTAAGTTGTGTTATATATATATATAGATGTGTGCACATCACATATTTATATAGTTCTAAAGGAAAGGATATATAAATGTTGATTAATGATAAATAATAATACAAATTATAAAATTAAAAAAGAAACATCAAACTTTTAGCTTTCTATACATTTATAAAGGTATAACAATAGCTATTATTTTTTTCATCCTAACATATATAATAATTACTATGAAAAAAGAAAAACAGACAGAAAATGGGGGGAGATTTGCGTTTAACATATATATATAAAGATCCATAATAAGTCGTATGGTATACTGAGGAATGCAATAAAATACTATCAAAATACCTTTTTTCCTGTATTAAATTATACAAATATTTACTACTATACAAGTTTTTTTATTTATTTATAGAACTAATCTGTATAAATTGCAAGTTTATAACAATATTCTATTATCCTTTGTTAATATCTTAAAATCAAATTTAATTCATAATTTATTAAGTAATATTTTGACATCAAGTTTTTGACAGTTGACAAAAAGACCATAAGATCTATTTTCTTTCCAATATAGACACATTTATGTTGTTCAACAATTTCATTAATAATTGTGAAAACAATATTTAGAGACTTAAGTTGCTTGCTAAAACATTAAAATTTGCAATCTGGCTTTGTGGATTGTTTAACTCATGGCTACTATATATTCTGTATAACATAACTTTTTATTGAGATCTAATACTTATATAGTATTATAGTTGTATACTTATGTTAAGAGACATGCTAAAAAAAATAATAAATCAATGAAATACATCAATATATTCAGTCTACCAAATATAACATTATGTTTTAATAAAAACATTTGAGTATATTGTTCATATCTGGTATTATGTTTAAATTGTTGTAAATAAAATAAAGTTAGTCTTAAACTAATAATAACTTTTACAATAAGATTTTAAAATTATTTTTAAAAATCAATTTTTGAATATTTTATTTAACTTTCTTCTTATTTCTGTGAATGTATTTGTTAATACTCTTCATTAAAAAAAAACAATTAGTAAATATCACTTCACATTTTTAATTATAAGTGTCAAATAAACTCAACTGACATCTTTGACACCATTCATTTTAGATAAATACAGTAATTATTATGACCCACTGGTGAATGCTGGTTCAGCATGAAAAGCATCTTGGGGTAATTTGTCTTTTATTTTATTGTTATTTATATAAATTTAAAAGAATATGTGGTAATACTGAGATTATTTAATATGTTTATAAATATGTCTTTAAAAATTATCAAATTAATAAAACATATACAATTAAAAAGTTTGTTAAAAATGAAAACAATCTTAAAGCAATGTATTTTTTTTGTTCAAAAAATATATAATATAATCATAATGGTAAGATATAGAGTAATTATTTCATGTGACTTTTTAATACATCTGTATTTATAGTACAATATGTGTTTTTATATTATGCCACTACCTTTTGTATCTTAAAGATTGTACGCTGGGAATTAAAAATTTTAATTACAGCTGGAATCGTATCATATGAGGGTGCCACTAGGAATAACCTAGAGCCATGAAATTAGAGGAATCTTATATTTGTGGCTGTTAATTTTTATACGTATGACAGATCCAGCTAACCTCCGCTTTGCAATCCGATTTTTAACATGTGTGTATATGCGACGATCATATGTTTTATTATTACATACAAGTGCTAAAGGAACAAACAAGTACACCTAAATAGGTTTCAAATAATAATACGCTTTATTATAATTTTTACTTTTCTTTTATTCAAGATTATTGATAGAACAAAACATTAATAATTCCCCCTCTACCTTCCTATTTTGTATAAACTTAACATGACTAACATTATCGTTCCTTTTTTCTTTTGTTTTTTTATATAAATAAATTTAAAAAAAACAAAGATGAAGAGTAATATGTATGTTTTGTTCTCGAAGGAACATGTCCCAGACTGGTCCGAATCTTGACCGGTGCAGAGACTAAGCAGCTTACTATTATGAGCCAGTTATTACACTAAACTCCTACCCTCTCTTTCAATATGTACTCAACTTTTAAACTTTTCATTTATGCTTTCTTAAATCATTTTTACATTCTATTTCGATGACAATTTCTGGAATTCATTCATGGGATTATTATTATTTTTAACCTCCCCCTATAGTCTTGAATTTCATCACAAGTTATTTGAAAACCCTCCGTAAAGAAAAAAAAAAAAACAACACAAATATAAATAAATTAGATATTTTAAATAAAACTAATTGGGCAATGTAAACATAAGCATTATAAATATATATATATAAATATAACAAAAAACCCTTCTATTGTCGCAACTTATAGTTCATGGCTGATTAAATACAATCCTAATTAGATATGTTTTTAATTTAGGCAATCTATAGTTCAATCAAAAAGCAAAGTTTATATTACCCTAATTGATCAGTGTCCATACGTGTTTCTTGGGATCCTTTGGGAGTTGATTCACAGTAACGAATTTTGTCCTCCAGCTAGCTTCACTTTCTCTTAGGTGGCCTTGTTTCATTCATCAGGTGGTTTCCCGGTGCAATGAAAATCTAGGAATCGGCCAGGGTTCCAGCTGGGGACAGATTTCAGTTGTTTAGCCTTCTAACATTTTATTTTCACTCTATAATAGTTTTTTTTATTAAAAAAGCTAATGATCTAAACAATAGGTTTGTCTCTGTATTTATAGTCTTTTTTTTTCCATTGTCCTTTTATCTCATCACGTTCCCAGCCAGTGATTGCATTTCTTTTAATTTGTCTAGTTTTTAATACCTTCCAACTAGAAGTCATGACAATAGAATTAATTACAATTTTTTTCTCTCTTCCCCCTTTCAGATTAGAAAATTTAATTATGAAATTGTTTCAACAAAACAAAAAAATTTATTTAATATCACTTTCGGAGTAATCTCAGTCCAATTAAAAAAATAACTAATCGACCATTTTGTCCTTTCTTTTCTTTCTGTTTTTTTTTTTTTTTTTTAAACTCCCAATAAAAACTAAATAATACCAAAAAGCCACTATATAAAAAAAACTAATAAATAATATTAGAGAAAAAAAAACTTCTATACACATGGCATTTATTTTTTATTTTACCTAATATATATGTGTATATACATTATATTTACATACATAAAGAATATAACATGAACCGATCGAAATTATCAGCTCAATATATACACAAATGTTTGTTCACAAACTTACTAAATAAAGTGTTGTCTGATTTCTTTGGCTTACTTTTAACACTTGCATTGAGTTCAGCATTCTATTTTATTTATTTTTCTTGATGTTAATATAAAAAGTAAATCTTATGATTGCTGAATTTCAAATCAATAGTTTGGATGTTACAAAAATGTAATAGTAGTTTTTAGTATGTAGATATAATCAAATGTTTGTTTTGTTTTTTTACTGATGAAACTAATACCCTGAAACTAGTCTGTGATTTAGATTGTGCTGTCCTCTAGTGTCCATAAATTACATGGTGTTAAAATAAGTAGCTCTAAAATAAAATAACCAAAGAAATTATTGATTGTAATAAAATTTTGTAGAGTGATAGTAACCCGTCATTATGTTAAGAGTTATGACCTGGAATAAAATTCAGGCCAGATAAACTGATATGATTTACAAAATTATTATCAGATTTAGAATTTCCCTTTTATGTAAATGATCATTGCAGACCTAGAGAGTTATGCAATATTGTTGATCAAATAAATAGTAATTATTTTTACTTAGAGATTCAAACTAAGTTAGAAAATGTTTAATTAATATTCATTAAGGCTGTAGCCTCAAGCACATGCGTATAAAATGCGATAGTAGGGACCTCTACAGGTCTTAAACCACAAGTTTACTCTTTGGAAAATGTTTAATTCTAAGTTATCAGCAGTTTGAAAATATGATGAATAATGTCTTATCTGTTATTGCTTCTTTATCAGGGATTATAGAGCATGGATCTGTTTGGCAGTGGCTATTTAAATCTGTTTTATCTTTAATTATTATATATAATACCATGAATTTTTAAAATATATGTTTGTAGTTTTGTTTTTACTTAAGATTTTTTTTTTTTTTTTGCGTCAATTTAAATATTTTATTTGCCTTTTTTTTTTTTTTTTAGTTAATCCTTCAAAGTGTTCATATTATTAAAAAGGATTTTTGGTAATGAGTGGATATTAGTTGACCATTATAACTAACCAACAAAATATCATCGGAATATCTGTTCATGTATGTTGCAGGTAGATAGAAGATTTATTTTTAGACCTTTTTAGTAGAATTAAATTTAAGTTTTTAAAATATTTTTATTTGTTTATCTCAAAAAAAAAAAAGTATTTCAATAATTGTTTATAAAGAAAAGTAATTTGTATATCTAAAAAAAATAATAATAATAATAATAATAAAGTTGGTGTTTAAACATAACAATAAATACAATTATGCTTTTTTTTTTAAAAAAAAAAAAAGGTATTGGAAAAAATACTTATATTCTACATTGTACAAAATACTCATGATAAATATGTGTTTTTGCCATTAGATTAGTATTTATATGGAT
This sequence comes from Epiperipatus broadwayi, assembly GCA_028023455.1. NCBI lineage: Eukaryota > Metazoa > Onychophora > Udeonychophora > Euonychophora > Peripatidae > Epiperipatus > Epiperipatus broadwayi. Next base: position 89,467 of record JAQFVV010012743.1, on the reverse strand, counting down.
ACGCACCTGGGGAGCTGAACAAATTAAGCATTTTTAATTTCGACATTCCTTTTTTTTTGGGGGGGGGGTATATGACAGTAAATTTAAATTGAAAAAAACATACAAATATAAATCCATTAAAATCAATTTTGTTACTGTCTACTAAACAGTATAACAACAAATAAGTACATGCTTATTTTTGCAATAGATATTAACTACTTCGATGTAATAAATCATTTTGCTAGAAAAAAAAGATGTAATCTGTAATATTATATAGTTTTTATACTGCAGATAAATGTGTAATTTATCATTGTAAGGCTAAAATCGTCATCCACATTGGAAAAAAAAACGGATTCACTGAGCATCAGCCCCTATTGGCTCATTCTTGCCATTGGACGTACGTTATCTATTTGTATATCCATTGGCCCATGGTGGCGAATACTCAGTCTGATTAATATAAGATGGAATCTGGACTAGTCCATTATTTAAAGGTAAATTGATATATAAAAGTAATATAAATATATTGGCATTTCTTCTGAAAACTTCCTGTCCTATATTCAATTAATAATATATAAATATATTGCAGTATTTGAATTAAAAATATAATTAAAAAATTCTATAAATAAAATATAAAGGCATAATTAATATTCGTGAACATTTTGAGATCATTTGTATAGAACTATTGCCTATACTTCAAAATTACATCCTTGGCTAGACAAAAAGATCAGAACTTCAAATACAACCATGGATCAGTCAGCAATTAAGAAAAAAATTATTTTTTTATATTGGAAAATGAGATTCAATGATGTGTTTCAATAAATTGCAGTTTTGTTAAAAATAATAAAAAAATCATGTGTTCAAACTTAATTTTAATATGCCATTTACATAAATGTTTCCCTTTGTATAGGTGAAATAAAGACCTTATAGATCACGTTTTTTAAATAAAAATTTAATATAGTTTATTAATCTCTTATGATATTTTTTTATTTATGAACCTTTTATTGTGGAATATAAATTAAAAGTTAAAAAAAATTGGTCCTGATTTAGTATGTGCTCACTGTCATTTTGAATTCTAAAGACCACCCAAAAAACACTGCTGACACTTCCAAGCAATAAATGATATTGAATAATTCATATGGATCACATGGATATGTCAGTGGTGGTTTTTGGGCAGTCCTCAGAATTCAAAATAGCAATGATCACACTCTAAATACTAAATGTTTATAACTTCTAAAATATGATGTTATTAAATAATGAATGTGCAAAGCAATGGAGTATACGGGGAGAGGGGATTCAGAAATATGATCAAACCAAGCTTATAATTTCCAAATATTAAAAGATTATGACTTCTAAAATCCAAATGTTAGAAATAATTTATGTTATTTCAACATGTGGTTATTCATTACTCCCATTTCATATCATAACCACATGTGGATTATTCAATGCCATTTATCGTTTAGATGTGTCAAAGTATTTTTGGCTGGTCTTTAGATTTCAAAATGGCTGTGAATGCAAAATAAATTGGTACTGAAAATTTTAAATAGCTAATTTTAGGGTTAATGTCTGTCCAACAATCCTACTCACAAGACTATCCAATTTGCAAATAATAGAGACTGAGTTATTATTCCCTCTAATTTTTCATTGCAACTCCTTGGTATCTATTTGCTAACAATCATTAGCTGATTACCTGAAGAAAAAAAAATCATAAGCTTGTTGAAAAAAGTCAAATTTATTAAGCCTAGATTTAAACATAAGTCATAAATATGGCAAATGGGAGCTATAAGATACCACTATAAGATCTTTAGTAAAATGTCAACTATAATAGAAAAATTAGAAGAATTGATTAGTCTTTAATTATATGCAGGATAAAATTATCAATAACATGTAAAAAAATAATAATTAAATAAAATAAATAATTAAATCACTTTACTGCTTGAGAATTCATAAAATATTTTGCACCAGAAGAAACAAAGCTGAGTTTGAATCTTCAACTCTAGAGTCTGCCATTCAGTCACTGCACTGAACAAGTAGAGCTGTAAAAATTGTATTATTACTTTACTATTTATTACTTAAATTAAATATAGAATATAATTTCAAACATTTATTTTATTTCAGACACTAAACACATGAAGGCAACAGGAAAATGGGAAATGATCCTAAAAATGCATTTCTGAATAAATGAGCATTCCTTAATAGTCAAAACATAATCACTGTCATATGTCTCTACTATTGCTCATTGTTTATTGATAATAAATTATTTCAATTAAATTTCTGAAGTACCATATTTTTTGCTTTCTATACTTGATGACTGATTTTTGATAAACATATGATGATTAAAAGTTATTTATTAGGTGAGAGATCAATTTATTATTTTTAATTCTGATATACCTCTTAAATTTAATTAAAAATTAAAATAGCCACATAAAATTATTAACAGCATCCTGTTTATCTCTGCATGGATATAAAGATAAAAGAATGTTTATTATTGGCATCAAAGATATTTATAAAATTGTTGTCCTTATGAGAAAACTGAATAAATATAGACAAGGTATGGACTATTAAAGTTTTTTATATGAGACATTGAAACTTATGGGTGCAAGACATGGATATAGAAAAAACAAGAGTGAGCAAAGAGTGCTGATTTTGTAATAAAATGTTATTGAAAGTTGCTAGGAGTAAGTTGGATGGATAAAAGAATTAATAAATAGGTTTTGGCAAAGATAAATGTACAAAAATGCCTGTTGAAAATGGTAAGTGAACAAAGCTATACTAAATAAGATATGTGGAGAGACATGTAGACTTTCTGGAAAAGAATATTGGCATTGTGCATGGGTCAAGATAAAAAATAAAAGTAAGACAGTCATGGATGGTTAGTGGACAGGGTAAAATTTGGATGCATACAAAAAAATCAGAGGAAAGAATGGCCCTTGAACTGGTTTATTCACATTTACCCATTATTGAAATGACAAATTGAATGGGCAATGATGACATCAAATTTATTCATGTAATAATATTTTGTGATTGTATTTAATAAAAATAAAAGTTTTAATAGTATATCTACTAAAGATTATATCTAGGACAAAAATAGTATGCTAGTATCTATCTTGATACATTTTCTGCAAGGTTTATTCTAAAGCTCAGGGTCTATGTACTGAATCTTCAGTTTTCAATTTTGATTCTTGAACTTTTTATGATCTACCAAGCAAGAAACCATTTGATTAGTGTATAAATTTTAATTAGGGAATAATAATAATAATCATTAATATATTTGTTTAAAGATAATGTCATCAAATATAATACATGCAAAATAGTAGTGGATGAGTAGGAACTATATAAGGATTTAATGCACAAGTCTTCTAGAATTCATTGATTAATATGACTTGCACTAGGTGACACTACTGTATGGTGAGTTTGACTTTGTTTAAGGAGAAGCCACAGTACATCACATCACATCATCATTATTACTACTTTTATTGGGAGTTCATGGTCATATGAGCAGATGGTAGGGCAATAAAATTTCTCTACAGTTGACTCTGTGGGAATTTTGGTTTACTTTACTCGAATGTAATAAATTCTGAAGCCTTGAATTCTGACTAGTGCTAAACTGCATAGACATTGAATATTTAATTGATAATACTGCATAGGTTACATCTGTTGGTATTAATTAAAAATATATATAATTATTTCTCTCTCACTGAACATAATGTTCATTTTAATTATAAATGTATTATTTCTAAAGGTTTCCTGGTTACAATGGGATTGTATTTCTTTAACTTACCTATGACCTGAATTTCAGGGCTAGGACCTTTTTTAAAATCATGCTGTGCAAATTTGAACATTTTTATTATTATTATTTAATAATTTGAATTATTTTATAATAGATAGCAACCAGCTGACTTAGAAGTCCATACAAAGATAGAAAAGAAATAAAATTCCCATCACCTATCCATTGACAAGCCTAGGAAGTACTAACTTCTTTTTTCTACTGTTTCTGATAAAGCTGTTGTTGAAGAGGCCTTTATATTGCAATGGTTTATATAAATACTGGCTGTCCCCTCTATTTTTTTTTACCAGTTATAATTTGTTTACATAAATTGGTTTTTATGTAATTTTATTCTGCTTATTGTTTTTTGAAAAATAAATATGAAATAGATTTATATATTTTATATGTATTAGATTATGTGTTTTCTCAAAAATACTCCCTTAAAATTGTTAATAGATTTAATTATAAACAGTACTATAAAACCAAAAATCTTTTAAACTTGTGATTACATATTTTTTGCATACTAATCATCATCATTTTTAAATATTATCAATATATTGCAAGGTGAAGTCTTTCCAAATTGGGTAGGAACAAGTTAATTAAACTGCTTGATTTTCCATGTGCCATATTGAATTTTTTAAAAAACTGGCCTGAGACACAATTTTCACAATACCTTCAGTTTTAATAATGTTAGATCAAAAAATATTACATTGATAGAAACTAGAAAATGAAGGAAAACAATAAGGCTAAGACAAATAGTGACTACCATTAAAAAAATAAGGTAAAAAAGAAATTGCCACATCTGACATAATTATTACTTTATTGTTTGTTCATAATTTCTAATTCATCATTAATTAAGTTTAAATTACTTCTTCAGTGATAATTGTTTTGTATTCCTCACAAGATTATTTTTCAAACCAAATATAGTATGTCTTACCTGAGATAATTTATAGCTTCAGAATCTCCAAAAGTATTCACATAAGAATTCTTCATTTTATCTTGTACCCCAAATGTTACCAAATGCAAAAGATATCTATAAGAAAAAGATTCATCCTAATAAAAGATACAAAACAAATCATTTCCAGTAGATATGCATTTGTCATCATAGCAACTGGATTCTTGCCTATCTAAAACTAGAAAGTGTAGGCTACAGTCTGTATCACTGATAAAATGAGTTTCATATCTTCATTTTATTTTTTTTGTGTACATCAGTGATGCTATCTTGTTATTGTATCACATATATATTATTTATTTGCATATACTCCATTTGTTAGTTATAGACTTGAAAATAATGTGATGAAAGATGTGGTGATACTAGTGACTCCACAGATGAATATCGAGGCATAGGCAATAATCAGAATTTGATTCTTTGCCTGCATATGCAATCTTTCTGTACATTTAATTATTAGTTTTGTAAATCATTACTTGTAAACACAAACACATCCTATAAACATAATAATAAATAATAAATTATTAAACTTTTTGAGAATCATTATTTTTATAAAATATGTGGAATAGAACACACAAAATTAACATATATATATATATATATGAATTAATATGAGCAGAAATAAATATAGAATTTATATTATACATGCACACCAATATAAACCAAAGAAATCATTTTTCAAAAAATAAATTATTAATTATTTTTATAAAATAAGTTTATTTTTATAAAATAAATAGATTACAACATATAAAATTACCATACTTATGAATTTATATGAGAATAAATAATTAGAATATATATAGACACATACTACTACAAATGCAAATTAATTCATTTTTTCAAATAATTAAAAAATATTTAAATATTATTCAAAAAATTAAAAAATTAAAATTGTATACTTACGAGCCTGATATATTCTGCTTACGTTTAGACTCAATTGAAGGCATTGTTTGTAAATCAAAGTATTTTTATTCTGATAAAAACATATTTTTAGGCTGTTAAGTATTTTCAATCTTTATCATTTTGTGGAAATTACAAAATTGATGAAAAAAAACCTAAATGTGTTGGTTATGCAAAAAATTAATAAAAAATCCAATTTTTATCACATTTTTTTTTAATATACTATTAAAAAACTATGTAAAAGATCTATAAAATGCCCATATTTCTGTTGATATCATGTTTATAGTTTTTACATCATTAAAAAAACAAAACAACATTTAAACCAATCAAATAAGATGAATGAGTCACCAGCTTAATAGCGTAAAGCAGGTAACAAAAAACCAAATTTTTTTGCGCTCTAATTTGATGTGTAAACCGAAGATAAGGATAAACTGCAAGAAAATAGTTATAGCTAGAGATTATCCACTTAATGAATAATATTTCTGTAGTATAATTTTCACTACACCATTCTTATGCAAGGTAAAGACTGATTTTTTTTCTTCTTTTAACACCTTGTCAAAGGAGGTAATCATAAATATATCTACTTAATGAATAATATTGCTGTAGTGTAATTTTCACTACACCATTCTCATGCTAGTTACGGGCTGATTTCTATTCACTTTTAACATTTTGTGAAGATATGTAACCATAAACATATGACCTAAGATATGTGATTTTTTCACATATTTTTGGTCATATTTTATTATTACACCTCTCCATAAGATGTTAAAAATGGATAGAAACCAGACCCTAGCTTACATCAGAATGGTGTAGTAAAAATTACACAGCAAAAATAGTATTAAGTGGATAATCTCTACATTAATTAATGACTACAAAAATTATTAATAGTTGTTGCGGTCACTGTAAAATAAATTTTAATATATCAATTGTCTATTTATTTATTTTTTTTTAAAAAATATTTTCAGCCAAACTTCATTTCAGCCTATTAATTTGTTCAATCATGTTAATAATATATGTTTTTTTTTTTTAATTCTCATTCGTATGGCTCACATTTACAAAATTACTATACAATTAAAAATAAAAAATGTTGCTAAAAATAGATTCTGTTTGTTTTAAAATATATTATTTGTTTTAAAATTATAATTATAGTTTTCATTCTTTTATGCTGTCATAGAATTTTGGGACCATCATTGAAAATAAATCACCAATACCAAAACCAAATTTTTAACAACCAGTTTCAGTATACAACATTCTGAAAAAATAAATAAAAATTAAAAATGGATAATAATAACAATAACAACAACAACAATAATAATAATAACAACAACAACAATAATAATAATAATAACAATAATAATAATAATGATGATGATGATGATGATAATGATAATTTAATTTTTAAGTTATAATTACTTAGTTCACAATGGAAGTGCTGAGTATTGAACATGTAAATATTTTTAGAAGCTTTGTACTATATAAACTCATTAAAAAAGAAAAGAAAATGGGATTTATTTTTACAACACATGTTTATATTCCAAGAAAAAAAAAATGGAGGAAATACTTTTTTTATTTATTAACAGAAAAACTTTCCTTTTATCATTATGGTTTTTTTTTCTTTTTTAAAGAAGAGATACAATATTAACTGAATTAATTATTAAGAATCTCATTATAAACTGCCAAATTTTTAGTTCTTTATTTTTATTGATGTTTAAAATGTGTATAAGTTTTAAGTAAAATAATATCATAAGAGTATCTATGATATATACTATATATGTTGAAATTGTTTGTGTTACATATTGTGTTATAAACAATGTGATATATATATTTCACAGTTATCTGTAAATTTTAAATACCACGATAAAGCTTTCAATGAAATAGGAAAGGAACCTCCCATCTGTAATTATTTATTTTGCTTAAAATAATCTTTTTTGAATAAATTATAACTATTTATTATAATATATCAAACATATTTGGAATCTTGATTAAACTTTTTTTTAATTACTGTATGCATTCTTACATTAAATATATAAAGAAAATCATGTGTAGTTATATATATATATTTGGTGTTACTAAATAAAAAAATGTTATAAAAAATAGTTAAAATTTTCAAAGACAATGTTAGAAAGTTCCTTACCTTTTGAAAAAATAATCCCCACTGATCGTCCACTCCCTCATAAAAATAATATCTGGATGCAACAACAATTAAGTATTGTCTTTAATAGTATCAAAAGTTCTAGCTCCTTGTTTGATGAAAAAATATCATACTGGAGTTCTTATCAATTAGTTCACTCTGGTAAATCTAGGACAGATAATCTTCTCGCAGTTGCAATCCCTCGTCTCATAAGGCTGATTAAGTTCCTGAAATTGGAACCAAAGTTTGTGGATTTTTTGGTTAAGGTCAACCTTGGAGCCTTGACTACTGGGATCTTTTCTTTGTAATCAGAGGGGACACAACATTGATACAGTGTGTACTCTTTGTAGAAGATTTGACAAGTCCATTGAACACATACTCTATCAATGTGAATGGTGGACTCGGTTACAGAATATTGCCCTACAGAGGATTACAGGATACAATTCTTCAAATGTCTACCTTAATGATGCATTCAAAAGTGGAAATTTTGGCTCCATACACCTGGCTACTTTCATAATTTTTATTATATGGAAGATTAGATGTAAGGTATTATTTGATAGAGAGTTGGCCGGTCCTATTGAAGACATTTTCTTAAAGTTATTATATAAAGCTAAAGAAAGTGATCTAATAACATGCCTTCCTAGTCTTGATGAGCAAACACGGAGTCAATTAAATACTTAGCAATGGCCATGTATATTATTTATTCATGACACTTAAACTTTACATGGCATGGGATTTATATGCCAAATGAGATCACCCCTGATAAGTAACATAACATAAATTTTACTTTTAATCCTGTACTCAACATCTAATTTAATAACTAATTAATCTTTAATGTATCAGACATGATTGTAAACATGAACTCTATATTACAATGTATATTTTACTTTTTGTGCAAATAAAGATTATTTTGAAAAAAAAAATCTTTATAAATCATTAACCTAAAGAATAATCTTATTTCTGATTCCATAAATACAGATTATTCAATTTCTTTTTTTAAGTAACGGGAAAGATTTTCTAAACTGCATGTAATCTTTTATAGCATTAGACTGAAACATAATCTGACTTCATATTAATTGGAAGAGTTCTTGAATTGTAGTATCTTTTGCATCTATTAAAATGTATAACTACAGTAATTTTAAGAAATAACTTTCTTGGAAAATATCTGATACTTATTGGGGTACTGATGCAAATATTATATAATGGGCTTCCTTAGAACTTGCTTATATGACTGCAGAAGAATGTAATCCTTCATAGAAAGATAGTTATCAGGATAAACTTTTGCTCATATTATTAAATATATCAAAAATATTACAAGCATACTCAAATCTGTTCTATGCATTTACCCTTTTTTAACATATTCTTCATCTACATACTAAATGACAAGTTGTCTTATAAAAATATTTAAATAAATAGTATTCAATAACTAATATATCTTTTTTAAATTTTATTATAAAATAATATTTTTATTTAACCTTATCATAGAAGATGAAATGTAAGTTAGTCGAGGTTTAAAATGTATGCTAATTTTTCATATATACAAACTTCAGTTTTTAAAATCAATCTTATTACTTTTTAAATCTATTTCTTAACCACTAAACATCACATAATCACCATTTTGTATACTTACACAAGCTGTTTACACAGAGGCAAAAATTCTCCATATAGTAGTACCACTCACTGCAAACCAGAGTGATCAAAGGATGCAGGAAGCTTTTTGCATAAAATCTCTATTACTGCCTACTCATCCAAAATCCCCAGACTAGTTTCTCTCTTGTCACTGATGAAAGCTAGAAGCTAGTTTAGTGAAAATGGATGTGTAGGCTAGACAGGGATTTTATGCAAAAACCTCCCTGCATCAATTGATTATTCTGGCTACTTTATAGAGTTTTGCTTCTGTGTATTTTTTTAATTGATTTATATTATTTTAATTGGAATTTATGAAATTTTTCAATTAACACATTCAATACTGACTCAAAGAGTGAAATGTCTAAAAGTAAGATATTTCCAGTGATTAATATTATGTAATATATGACTCTAATTACTGATTTATTATATAAATGAAATACTCTCAATCCAAGTCATAAGACAAAACTTTTTAGAGAAATAACAAACTAACTCTTTTTTTCTCTTTACATCATTTTCTTAGAAAGAGTTATCTGAAGCACTTTGGAATGAAAACCTGAACTTTTAAAACAATCATATTACTTTTTTAATCTATTTTTTTAAAAAACTGATTAATATTGTTTTCATTGTCATTTATGAAAATTTTAATTTACACATTGTCAATACTGACTCAAAGAATGAAATATGAAAATATAAGATATTTCCAGTGATTAATATTATGTAGCACATCAAGATTAATATTCAAACTACTGATTTATTAAGGAAATTAAATATTCTCAATCCAAAGCACAAACAAAACTTTAAAAAGAATAGAATGACTGTCTTTTCTCTTTACCTCATGTTTTATATAGTGGTTTATCTGAAGCATTTTATTAAAAAAAAAAAAAAACAATTATATTACTTTTTTTAATGATTTATATTATTTTTAATTTGCTCTTGTAAAAATTTCCCATTTAAACATTGCCAATACCAACTTAAAAAATAAAATATGTAAATATAAAATATTTCCAGTGTTTAATATTATGTAATACATTGAGATTAATACTCAAACTACTGGTTTAATTATGAAAAAAAATACTCTCATTTCAAAACACAAGACAAAATATTTTTAGCAAATTATTAATAAAAAAATTCTTAATTAATAAAGCTTCTAAATATTAAAATTATATTAACAAATAAAAATCACTTTATTAATTTAAAAGTATTTTTTCCTGCTTCAATACATAAGTTATTAATGTTCTAAAAATATTAGTAATTATAAAAATAAAATTTTATATGTATTATTAAAACTTTTATTTACAAAATGGAAATATATTTTAAACACAAAAGTCAACTTGGTTATAAATAAAATGAAAACTAAATTATAGATAAATAATTCATAAAATTAAAACAACAAATTGTATAAATTCAATAATGATAGTGTGATATTTAATTAATATAACTTCATAATGAAGCCCATTATAAATAAAATATGACAATAATATTCCATTTGCTTATTTGATAGGATATAGAATGGATTAAGACCAATATTAATCTAAAACAAAGTATCACCTTATAAAAATGGTGGGTTTATTTGTTTGTTTGTTTTTTTCAAAATTGTTACTGAACCTACTGAGTAGAATTGTTTTAATTACAGAAAAATGTCAAAAATCACCAAAGTGTTAAATTAACTTAAATACAGTTTTATTATTATCATTACTTAAAGTTAACAAATGTTAACTTTTATAACATATACACATATCTATTATTATAAAAAACTAATTAATAACAGACACACCTTAAATTAAATAAATTAAACAATATCCTAATAAGTTGTAAATAATATTGCTAAATAGTTACTTAATAATATTGAAAACAATAACTAATTAAATATCAATTCATAGAAAGACACAAACAACTGTTTTTATGATTTGGCTAAAACTTTTAAAAACTATTAATATATTGCTTAATTCATCCTTTTTTATATATATTTATATAAGGGTATACATATATCTTGAATGTATTTTATATATTTGAAATGTATTTAATAAATTTGTTTAGTTTCATGTGATTTATTCTCTTCTTAACAGTTATAATATATAGATTTACTTCTTCAACTTTTTGTATTTTTTGTTCACTTTTGAATTGAGTAACATATTTTAATTGGTACCTGTGAGTTTTCCTGTAAACCAAGATAGCAGCCCATATTTTTTATGAATATACAGCTTTGTGGGCCTATAATCTATCATATTTATGTTACTTGTTAAATTGAAACAAAATTAATAAATTGATTGTTAAATTTAAAAAAAATTGAATAAATTCTGATATATTTCATTAAGAAGCTTTATTTCATTTTTTATACTTATGTTGTGGGAAGTGATGAGATGCTCTTAACACTGTTGTACTTTAGTTCAATTCAGTGTGATTTTTGTATGCATTTGGAGGGGGGGGTGAAATGTTACAATAATAAAAATTTGGAACTTTCCTGTCACAGATTTATGATGCAGTGGACTATTTCCAAAGATACAGCATCATTTCCTCTCAAAAAGTGTTTAATGGTCATTTTATGATTTCACATCACTGACATGAATAAAGAGCCATAGAGTATTTATTTGTTTATTCATTTTTCTGTTAATAAGTTAATCCAAAAGAAAATGATTTCTTTTTAAAAATAATAGTAGTAAAAATTAAAATACAAATATTAAATATGATGTTTCATAGCAGCATTTTTTTGTAAACATGTTTGAGGGAGGTGGAGGCATTGAACTGTAGATTTTTCAAAAATATGGGCTGCCATCCTGGTTTTCAAGAAAACTAATAAGTACTTTCTAATTTAAAACAGGCAAAACTCACTATTATATTGTGATGGTATGCACCCTCTCAACAATATAAGTTAAGGCAATCACATCTCAATATAGTCAGATTTAAGGTCTTCATATAGTATGCCTCGAATGATGTGATTTAATTTTGATATAAACTATATCTGTTCCCAACAAATAACTTATTATTAATAAATTATTATATCTAAACCACATCAAATCAATTTTCACCTTAATTAACTTTAACATTATGCTCAGATTTCAAACTCAGGGAAGTTTAACAATTTACTCTCTTGGGGTTCCTATCAATATTCTAAAGTAATATTAATAACAAATCTCACTGACTCTTTAAATTAAATAAAACAAAATTGACAACTTCATTTAATTTAATATAAAAAACATAATTATTTATTTAACAATTAAATAACTTAAATTTTACAATATATAAAAAAATATTTATATATTTATCTCCTTATATTAAAAACAAATATTCTATTTACTTACGGTAGATATATTTTCTACCCTATAACACTACGTGAATTTACAATGTATATAAAATATAAGTAACCAAATATTAAGACTTTTATATTAACACTATTTTACAATAATTAGATTATACAAATAATAATCCAATCATTTGTATGTAATACCTTCATTCATTAAAATGATTGTCCATAACTTATATTTATTAATATAAAAATATATACTTCACAACAATGTTAATCATTTATTCACTTATCATACATTACACTTATTAGCCTATTTTGATTAGTATAAACAATGTAATGTCATGTCATAGAAAATAATAATATGTGAATTTAAAAATAATTCAATCTCTTACCTCCAAGTTCACTTTATCCCTTTCCCATATTAACATTTCTTAATCTATATTTAAATCTTTATTAATCATCAATAAAAACAAAAATATCTTAAATTATTAATTCTCTTTTACTATTCAAAAGAAATGAATACGATAATAAAGGAAATGAAATTAACTTTTCCCAATTATAATTTTCAAAAAAACTTAAATGGTATTTATAAAAGTTAATACAATAGTCTCAGATGTTCCTTGTGAATAAAAATCCTTCAAAGATGCAATTCTTGATTCCTTTGTTTTAAGACATTAAAGAAAATAATAGGATATCCTAAGTTGACAATTAGGTTCCTCTTTATATGTAGATTTCATCTTCTTAATACACAGTTTCTTTATTACCAATTATAATTCCATTTTAAAGATTTAACTTTTATATAATCTTATAGGCATTCAGCAAAATATGTTATTCACACATATATATTTGATTAGGCAAGTGCATTTCGTATATCCTATGATAAATAAGTGTTCTACTCACTTTACATTTTCCTTATAATGTAAAGTACATTAAATGTAGTTGAAGTTTTTATAAACATGTTCCTTTTTAAAATGAAGTTTACAATTTAAAACGTAATTCGAACCATTTTTATAGAACATGAAAATATATTCAGATTACTTTCTTTAAACAAATATTAGAAATTTCTTCTAATGAGTATTAAATTGTTCAAAATATTCTTTTAAATCAAACATAGTATAAGTTTTTATGAGGATATAGCTGACAAAAAATAGAATCCTTAGTCTTCTAACAAAAAGAATAGAATTAATATATTATATCTTGCTCCATCAGCTTGCTGAAGCATCTCGCATTCTACACTGTTAAAATACAATTCTATATTAAAACACTAAGTTAATTTCATTTCCTTTAATTCAATAAACTATGTGAACCCAAAGGTCATTTATTACCTTGTCAACCGTTTTTTCAATGTCTTTTTTTCATTTTAAAGAATGAAAATTACTAACTTACTAAATTATATATTTATATTTTCATAAATATAATAAGAATGCAAATATAATTTATACATATTGATTATATGTATGTATGAGTATATATATATACTCCTACAATATATTGCCACACACAGCAAGCTAGAATAATCAATGGATGCCAGAAGGCTTGTGCATAAAATCCCCACCTTGTGCCTACTCATCCAATTGATTACTCTAGCTTGCTGTGTGTGGCAATATATATAGTGAGTTTTCCCTGTTTTAACAACAGTTATACACAAGCATAAGAGGTGGTGGTCATGTGATGGTTATTTACTTTCTAATTTAATACAAATCACCACATCTATGTATTGTATATAACTAATGCAATATATCCTACTCTTTGCAGGAATTATGAAGGCAGAACCAATATATGACATGGCAAAACACATCTCTTTGTTTTTATGCACTTTCACATAGATGACTACATACTTATTCTTTCACTTTATTATCAACTGAGCAAAAGAGCATTAGAGAAATAAATAACTAAAGCAAGCAAGCATTGATGAAATATGCATGTGATATTTTAAGTAGATTATTCTAATCTGTAAATAGCATTTCTTTTTCAAAGCATTAGTGATAAAAATGTGAATATATTTGTCTATAATCTAATAAAAGATGAAAACACTGACTTATCATAATAAATATAACTTTAATTGAAAAATAAAGAAATGTATTAAGTGTGAAAATTGATTTCTTCTTTTTTTTTTTTTTAGAATTATTAAGCTGTATTTTTTTTCTTTTTCTGATGATTAAAAAAAAACCTACAAGATAAATAATTATTGTTGATTATTTGAAAGAAAACAAAAGATAAGATGTACATTCAATTCAATGAGGTTTTTTTTTTACTTAATATAAATCTTTTTCATATATATATATGCTTAAGTGCAGTCGTATTTTATAAAGAAGATATTATTTAAGAAATAAGAGGAGTGCAAAGCTAATGAATAATTAGATATTAGAACAATCGGTTTAATACTGTGGTTATCTAGGTATCTCCAAAAATTTCATATGGCTGCGGTTCTAATCATGGTTCACTCATGCAACCTTTTATTACCCAATTTTCATAAATTGTATCTTTTATTATTAGAAAAATGTTTATACTTGATATAGATGCTGTTGTTTCAAATTCATATGTTTAACTTTAAATAGGTAACCTAATAATGAGATTTCAAAGTAATAGAATAATTGTTTTAATATTAAAATATTTTTTATATATCAAATACATTTCATAGGACTGATTGAAATATCCTCTTATATATAAATATTGTTATTGTATGAGCAGATATTTTTCAACATCAGTAGCAATGAAACATAAACCAAGTGTGAGTAAATACACTGTACATGACCATACAGTGATGCATTATTTGCAATGTCATGGGGAATAGAGATCCTTACATGACAAAATATATTATCTATGTGCATATGCCTTCATGCACAAAGTGATGCTGACTATATTATTGGTGGTTGATATATTAATATATTTTTTGCTTGTGATAATATTCGAACTAAATATTTCTTACATTTAAATAATTTGTAGCAAAGTTTTAAAACAAGCATGAGTTATATTTCCTGATTATTATTGTGCCTGAGAAGAAATAAACCAATAAAATAAACATATCTTCCAAGAGATAGTTTTTTATTTATTTTGATCTACTATAATACTGAACACTAACCCTTAAGCTTGGAATCCTAACTTGGAAAATCTGGATTGCAATCCTCCCAGATTTTATTAAATTGCTCCTGTTCAGCACTGATTCCTAACTCATGAAAGCAAATACTTTGTTTGTTATGTCATTTTCTTCTTGATTACAGTGGTGATATTTGAGTTTACTATATTTAGTGTTATAAACACAAGACAACTTTCTTCAATTTATTTGAATGGTGATAATGTATTTATAGTTTACAATATTTTTTGATTTTTAATAAATTAAATAAATTCTGGCAAATAACTTTCAAATTAAGCAAGCAGCTGGAAACCAAACTGGTTTGGAGATAGAAATAATTCTAGATAGAGATTTTAAATGCTTTCTCTTCTGACATTTATCAGAAAAGCTTGTTTAGAGCTATTAGCACACACATTATATTACTTTTGTAGTACAAGCTTAATATATATGAGTTGATTTTCTCACTAATATATATATATATGTATTTCATTCCCACACATATATATAGTCTTAGATTTAAAAAAAAGTTGTTTATATATATATATATATATGTGTGTGTGTGCTGTATATAGTTAATAAATAATAGTTATTAATAGGCAGTAGTAAAGAGAGAATGTTATAAGAAATAATATTTAATATATTATTCTCTTATTATTAAATAAAGCATTCTATTATTTAGCTCTATTTTTAAAATAAAACAAACTGGATAGGAAGGTGTAAAAAAGATATAGATTAAAAAGATAAAAATGCACATGTGTGAGTATGGCTGTATAAACATAAAAACATTTGGATACATATTTCTGTTGTTTTTTATGTTATCTGGATTTAGATTGTCCAAAGAGGAGAGAAAAATGCTTTGACAGATAAGATAATTATTAATCTTTTTATTAATTACTATGGACTGACAACATGTGAGGTTCTAATTCATATCTCAAAATGACAGCTATTTTTGGTAGGAGGAAATCTTTGATCAGAAAGATGAAATATAAAGAATGCCACAATATTAATAGAGGCAGTTAAAAAAATGAAAGAGTTGGCAGTTAAAGGCAGTTAGCAGCAGTTTTTTCTTCTGTTTCTTTTAAGCTCAGAATGAGCTGTTGATTTTTTTTCTTTAAAAAGTTAAAGAGAAAATGTGAGACTTTTGCTTTACAAAAAAAGATCTGCATGAAAGAAGATGTGCAGCTATATAAATGAACTCACAGCAAAATTAATCTAAAGAGATGGATCAAAATTTAAACTCTTAAAAGAAGTTGGTGAAATATATAAAAAATGGTATTTATATATTTTGGCTGTTTGTGAAACAATGATGTTGCAGCACGTTTTTTGCCTTTTTTGTTTCTTGATGCCTCACATCATGGGTTAAATTCACCAATCTATCTGATGACTCATGTACAAGTCTTTAATAACCAAAGAATAGCCAAGTTTAAAACCAACCACATATGCTATCTGAGAGGCTTTTTTTGTCTCCTGGCCCATTAAAGGAACATCATCTTTGAATGGAGGGAGAAGAGAAGAAAGAATAAGATGTATAAAGCCATACAAGTAACCTCAATTAATCTATAAAACTTTTTTTAAAAAAGTTTTCTTTATATTTATCAAAAGTGCCTGCAATAATTTTTAAAATGGTAGGAACAAGCAAACCAACTAATTGTAGCTATAAATATGAGAGAGGTCTGATATTTGAACTTGGGACATAAATAAGAACTGAAAATGGATCGTTAGCTTTAAAATTTGATTAACTTTTTTTTATTTACTTATTAAAAGTAAACTTTCATTTCTATAGTCAATATTTTTTTTTATTTTTAATACATAAACATTAAGAGTTTGTTTATTGGGTGTATTTTTAATAATACTGCATAAAATTACACACACACACAGTTTTAAAATTCATTAAACTTAATTCTTCATAATCTTTTGATATTTTTTTGTTTTTATATATTGTAATAATGAAATGGTTTTTTTTAATTGTTTATTCAGTGTGATAATTGAGCAACCTATCTATGTATGCTTTATGATGTTTTTTTATTTTATTTTATCTCTTTGCATATTAAATTTGATATAGGTTATTTTTGCTCAAGATTTCAGTAATGTTTTTTATATATGTTATTTATGTATCAATGCATAATGTAAAGAGACACATTTCAATATAATATATATGTTGATGTATGACTGATTATACCAACCCATCAAAATAGGTTAGACATAGTTATTTTAAGGTAGCAAATTAAAGAGCAGGGTTTTACATATGTATGAAAGTAAAGAAAGAAAAACACACACATTGCATAAATGAAATTTTACCTTAGTGATATATATATATATATATATAATAAGTAGAAAAAATACTTTACCTTAGTGATATATATATATATATATATAATAAGTAGAAAAAATGTTGAATAAACATTCCATAGAATATTTTTATGTCAGTTTAAGTCAGCTTATTTCAAAATATGTAGTAACATGAGCAGATATATAAAATTAGTTGGTTATGCACATAGTATTAAAATGTTTTGTTTTAATTATGTATTTAATTGAGTCAATTGTATAGTTAGCAATTTGATTTATAAAAAAGGAAGAGTGTAAATAAATATAATTATACCATATTTGGTTTCCGTGTTATTATTATTAATATTGTTATATATTTTTTTCTTCTCTTGATTCTATCTTTTTAATTGATCATCATCACTCATAAATGTTAAGTAAATGTTAAGCATTGGATATTGTTTTACATATAAGGATGTTTGAGATTATGCTTGACATATAACCAAGTTTTGAGTTATTATAGGTTAATAGTAAAAAGCTAAAATTTTATGTTGTGTGCAAGAGGTTTTGACCATCATCATCAATTGTGAATATTATATTACTAGTTAAATCACCATTTAAGCATAATACTGTTCAAGTGAATAATTATAATTTATCAGAATCTAAATTTTATGATATAAGATTAGTTATGATCACCATCATTGCTAAGTAAATAGTAATAATTAAATGCAATCTTAAATGTAATTAATATGTTTAGTAAATAGGGGTTTATAAAAAGCTAAATATCATGTAGTAAAATTCGTGATGATCATTCATCATCACTGGTAAATATTGATGATTGAGCTATAATTTTAACTATAAAAGTATTTTAAGTAAATAACCATAAACATATATAAATAAATAGTACGTAGAAATAACTTGATACTAAAAGGGAATATGCCTATGTGCTTGAAAAGGAAGGTTTTTAACAAATGTGTTTTACCAGTTCTTACTTATGGATCTGAGACTTGGACACTTAATAGAAGAGCAATACAAAGACTTCAGACCACTCAAAGAAGTATGGAGAGATATATGTTGGGAGTAACAAGAAAAGATCGAAAACGCAATGTATGGGTAAGAGAACAAACAGGTGTTACTGACCTCATTGAAAAAATTAAAAGATTGAAGTGGAGTTGGGCTGGACATATTGCTAGAAGAGATGATAATAGATGGACAATTAAAATTTTAAACTGGATTCCAAGAGATTGTAAAAGACCCAGAAAGAGACCACATGTGAGATGGATGGATGAAATAAGAAAGTGTGCAGGGGTGATGTGGAGAAGAGAAGCTAAAGATCGGAAAAGATGGATTAAACTTGGAGAGACCTTCATCCTGCAGTGGATTGATAATGGTTGATGATGATGATTATAATTAAATCCCAGTTTTAACATAATATGATTTTCAGAAAGTTCCTATATGCTTATAAAGATAAATTTGTTGTTATGAGTTTATTACTAAAGCTGTGGATGGAATCATCATCATCACTATCATCATTATATAACAATGAATAATTAAATTAAATAACTAGGTTTACTGGCCATTTATGTAAGTAATGGTCTTCACTATGTTTGTTGGAAGCCATTACTAAGAGTATACATACATCTGTACATCAATATACTTGAACTGAGCTAGTAATATCTATAAATGTTGGATATATAAATTTTATGGTATTGGATCTTATAATTCTATTGACATGGATAGAATATAAGAATGTCATTTTTGTTGCTATTCATTCAAATGCATGTGTAGTAAAGAACTTACTGAATGGATTTGAACCTGGTACACTATGGACAGATAATATTTATTTAGGTTTAAAACAATCTAGTGGCACCCAGGGAAAACACATGTACTTAGCTAAACTGAATAAAAGTGATCAAGTCCCTGTTCCAACTTGATAATCTTAACGTTCTCTGATATTTTTTATAAGTTGTTGTGTGCGTGACCATGTGTGGTCTTATATATATGGAAAGAGGAATGTGAACAATTCTTTGTTGAAAGAAACTATTATTGGAGATAAGCATAATGTACTTCATGGATTTCATTTTAATTTTGTTCAGTTGCTATAGCTAATATTGGTTTATCTGATGACAATGGCTAGTGTATTTTGTTAGTTAAAATGACTTCCCAATATCGAAATATTTTAAATCATAAATGGTGACAGTGATGACTTTTCATTTTTATTTTGCGTGTTGAGAAATGGGATAATTTATTTATCTCTTTATTGAGATAAGTTCATTGTATCATACAGTTGATTAACAATACTGGAGTCTTACTTTTCATCTGACTCAACTTTTAGAGTAAACCATTAAAGACTTAGATCAGTACTGGAAGACAACTTATATATAATAATAATAATAGTAATGGAAAACTATTCAAGAAAGTTTAAAATTTTAATAAAAATAATGTCTAAGCATTGCTTTTGACCAGGTCAGTCATAATCATAGAATTATAATAAAATATAGAAATAAAAATAAATATACACATTAAAATTAAATATGTCATTTATTTGATAAAGCAATGCATGAGACTTTGTTGCATTGATATTATATGCTATAAACCATGCCTCTTTATATTTCCTTTTTTGATCATTATGTTCAATACAATCAAGATCAATATTAATAAGATAAAATTATGTCCAGATTTAATTTCATCTTTTAAAAATATAGATTTAACATAATCTGTTTTAGCATGTTTATAGAAATATCTATGTTGTGCAAATCTTGTAGCACAATTGGCATGAGATATTACATAATAATTTGCATTGCATCCATCATATTTAAATTTATAAATTATTTTTGTGATTGGTTTGGAGATAACTTATATTTAGTATTGTTTAAAACTGGATTGAGATTACAAGATATTCTAAAACTGATATTGTAATCATTTGAACAAATTGTTTTCATCTTTTTTATTTAGATAAATTAAGTATATAAGAAAAGCCAATAAACATCACATGATCACCATTTATATAAGAAAAGCTGATCCATGCATTATTCCTATATCAGTTTATAATATTATAATATCAGTTTCAGAACACCTAATCTTAATCAAATTTTAAACAATAGTAAAGATAAATTATCTCCAATCCAATCTTTACAAATAGTTTATAGAATTAAATGTAATAAACCTAAATGCTATACAGTTTATTATGGAGAATCTCATACCAATTGTTCTACAAGAATAACCCAATATAAATATTCATATAAACATGCTAAATTAGATTCCAATGTTAAATCTATATTTTTGAAACATAAAATTTAATCTCAACATCATTTTGATCCTATTAATAGTGATATTATTTGTACTGAACCTAATGATCAAAAAAGAAAATATATAGAACTATGACTTATAGCAAATAATTATCAATGCAATAAGCAAGAAAGACTAATGCATTTCATTATCATGTAAATGGCATATATATATATATATATATATATATATATATATATATATATATATATATATATATATATATATATATTGTAGTTCCATGATTATGACTGATTTGGTAGAAAGCAATGCTTAGATATTATTTTTATTAACTTTTTTAACTTTCCTGAATGGTTTTCCATTACTATTACTATTATATTTAAATTAAAAAAAGAAATTATTTATTAAACAACTTATGTATATTATCTATATCTACTTTTTTTTCAAACTCTTTTTATAATTTTTTAATATCATGCTTTAAAATGTTTGTTTGCCAAAACATAATATCCTAACTCAGGTATTAATATTCTCCATAATGTTTTTCCCAAACACATTGCATGCTCTTAGCTTATCCTTAATTATAACTATATCTCACAAAATATTTGTAATTACATCTAATTTAAATATTATTAGTGATCTTTTCTTTTGTTTTAGTTTACTGTATTAAAAAATATATACTTGTCTACTAAAATGTAAGTGTAGATTTATGCATACATACATCTTACTTTTTAATCAAACACGTTATTTACTACTTTATTTATCTATTTTTTTACTGTTTAAAAAAGTAATGATATATATCTTTTTAAAGCTGTATGTTTAAAAAAGTAATGATATATATCTTTTTAAAGCTGTATTTTTTTTCTAATTTTCTATTACCGGAATCCCTTGATTAGTGTGGTTAATGAATCTTCCATTTATACCACATATATTAAAAACGCATGAATCAAACTTAAAAACATATGGCAATAATTATAATGAATGCTGAAAAGAATAAAATATGTAAAAAATCATTTATTTACTCAAAATGTACATAGATATATTGAAATACACACAATTAATGAATTATTAATTGATTTATAGAAAACAAAGAATGGATTTAAATTTTATTTTTTGGAAAAAAATTATCTACCATCCATAATTTTGTGGTAACAATCAATTTGTTTTGTTTAGTCTTCGACAAACATTCAAGCTTCTTTCATCATGTGGATTGATCTTGCATATGAGTTCTTTTGTTTTTTTCAAGTGCATTGAATAGCTCTTCAAGATTTTTAATGTAAACTTCTTTAGGAGCCATTTCCTTTTCTCCAGTTTCATTTTCATCTTCCTCATATGCATGTTGATGTTTAGTTTCAAGAAGATCATTATCAGTTAAGTCTTTTGAATGTGATTCCAATAATTTTCTCACATTTTCTGAATCTATTTTTTCAAAACCAAGGCCTTTTCTAATTGTAGTAATTTTATCAATAACTCTGTCAGAAAGCTCATTGAAACCAAAAAAAAAGGTATTTGCACATTCTGGCAAAAGGTATTGCTATCATGGAGCTACATATAACTTCTTCCATGATTTGGGTATACTATCAACTACTTGTTTAATATCAATTTCTTTCCACAATTCTTCGAGAGTGAGTTGTCTCCAGTTGTAGCTGGAATTGTCTGAAAAAACGTTTGTCTCAAATAATATGCTTTGGAGTTAGAAATGATTCCTTGGTCTATAGGTTGTAGTAAACACCTTACATTATGTGGTAGAAATATGACCTTTTATTGTTACTTAAATCATTGAGAGATGTGGAATTCCCAGGAGCATTATATACAATCAAAATAACTTTACTATTTAGATTATTTCCCTTGCAATATTTTTCAACTGTTGGAAAAAAGTGCATAGTGAACTACTATTCAAATAAATGCTTTGTCACCCAAGCCCTTTTATTTGACTTCTAGCAATATGTCCAGCCCAACTCCACTTCAATCTTTTAATTTTTTCAATGAGGTCAGTAACACCTGTTTGTTCTCTCACCCATACATTGTGTTTTTGATCTTTTCTTGTTACTACCAACATACATCTCTCCATACTTCTTTGAGTGGTCTGAAGTCTCTGTATTGCTATTCTATTAAGTGTCCAAGTCTCAGATCCATAAGTAAAAACTGGTAAAACACATTCGTTAACAACCTTCCTTTTCAAACACATAGGCATATTTCCTTTTAGTATCAAGTTATTTCTACCAAAAGCACTCCAACCAAGTTTAATTCTATGATTAATTTCCTCCAATATGTTTCCATCTGTATTAATAATCTGACTATGGTATATGTAATTGTTAACTTCTTCTAATTCATCATAATCAATTTCTATTTTCATATTTTGAGCAAATCGATTAAACATTACTTTAGTCTTTTTAACATTTATCTTTAGTCTTACTTTCCTACTTTCATCTGATAACTCCTGCAACATTTCCTGCAGCTCTGAAGCATTATTTGCAAAAACAACTACATCATCTGCGAAATCTAAATGACTTAAATAATCTCCATTTACTTTCACTCCTTTAGTTTCCCATTTTAATCCACAAAATACTTCTTGCAGCACTGCTGTAAAAAGTTTTGGAGATATGGAGTCACCTTGTTTTACACCTTTCTCAATGTTGACTTTCCCAGTATCATTATGTAATCTAATTGTTGCTGTTGCATTTTTATAAATATTCTTTAAAATATGACAATATCCTGGATCTATACCTTGATGATCCAATGCTAAAATCACTGAAGAAATATTTATAGAATCAAATGCCTTTTCATAATCTACAAATCCAAAAGATAATGGCAGCTCATATTCATTTGTCCTTTCTATAACTTCCCTCAATACCTGGATATGATCTACTGTACTAAAACCAGTTTTAAATCCAGCTTTTTGTCTTGGTTGGTGGAAACCCAATGTTCTCTGTAGACGAGTTGTAACTATTTTAGTAATTTTTTTATATAAAACTGATAAAAGGCTGATAGGTCTGTAATTTCTAATATCTTCTTTATCACCTTTTTTTTAAATATTAATATTATTACTGCATTCTTCCAATCATCCGGTACATCTTTATCATTTAGACATTTGGTATATAACTTTGCTAAAAAATTCTATTTCTTGACCTGCTTCTTTTAATATATCAATTATAATTCCATCATTACCTAAAGCCTTTCCTTTCTTCATACATTTAATTGCATATCTCACTTCTTCATTTAAAATTCTGGGCAATTCAAAAGATGTAATAGATATAGGAGGTACTTGTTCTTTATTACTATATAATTCTTGATAAAAAATCTTCTACCAATTTCATGATGTCATCTCTCTTTTTAGTAATAATTCCATCTTTTCTTTTTATTGCAGATATAAATGTCCTACCAATATCAAAATGTTGTTTTACATTCTTGAGACTTTTATTTTCTTCTACAGCTTTCCTTGCTAGTTTACAGTTATATTTTCTGATATCACTTTCAACTCTTTTCCGCACCATTTTACAAAATTCGAGATATTCAATTCTTTTTAATGCATCATTTTTGTACATCTTCATATTCCTTCTTTTCTTCATAAATTCTCTAGTCTCAGTAGAAATTTTATCAGTCAATTGCTGTTTTTTTTTACTAGCTATCTTTGTTGCAGTTTTTAAAAGTGTATCAGTTATTTTCTTATTAATTTCATTTGAATCTGAATCATGTTCAAAATCTACTAATACTTGAAACCGATTTGTAAGTTCTAATATAAAACCATTAGAATGTTTCTGAAAATTAGGAATATCAACTGTAAATATTGTTTTTCTTAATAATTTTTGTCTCTCTAGTTTTACATTAACACATATCTTAAACCTTACTAATCGATGATCACTTCCTGTGTTAAATTTATTAAGAACATTACAATCTTGAAATATGTATTTTCTATTAGTCAAAATATAATCAAATTCTGATGTAGCTTCATTTTGCTGCTTCCATGTCCATTTCCTTTTAACATTTTTCTCAAAAAAGAATTCATAATATAAAGTTTTTCTTTTTCTGCAAACTCCACAAGTCTATGCCCTCTCTCATTTCTATTACCGTAACCAAAATTACCTACAGCACTTTCATCTTTCTTTTGTTTACCAATTCTAGCATTAAAGTCTCCCATAACAATTTTTAAATGTTGGTTACTCTGATCAAAAGCCTTTTATACATCCATATAAAAGTCTTCTACTACTTCATCATTATGAGAACTTGTTGGGATATAAACCTGAATTATCTGCATTTGGTATCTGGTATTAAATTGTATAACTAATCTTGTCACTCTGTCCGATATACCATCAATCTCTACAATATTGTTCTTCCACTTTTTATTTATAATGAATCCTACCCCACTTGTATTTCCAATATTTGTGCGTTTATAATAGAGTATTATGTCCACTTTTTAAAGCAATTGTCTCTTCACCTTTTTTCTAACTTCACAAAGTCCAGTAATGTCCCATTTAATATAAGACAGTTCTTCTTCTAATTATTGTAATCTTCCTTCACTTGGAAAGTGATCTGCAGTTGTAAGTACCTAAATAAAGTCATCCTCAAATGGCAGCCTGGGTCCGCAATCAGGGGATTCTTATCACCCTCCACCTTCGGCCACCAATCCCTTGCCTTGGTTGGTGACTTTACACCCTCCTGGGAATAAGGGCCATGCTTTATTTTTGTCTGTCATAATTGTATATATGTATTGGAAAAAAATATTTATCATTTACACAAACATTCATTCTGCCTTATCAGGCACTGAAAAGAAAGATCATGGTGTTCTTGATCTTAAACTCAGAGGTAAAAAGCCAATAAACTCACCATGCTGGCTAATGCATGTTGGTGAGCAGCCCATCCATGTTTGTATACTATATGAATAATCACATAATAATAAGAGCTGCAACGACTAGAATGTATAGAGTGGACATTAGGAATTTTCCCTGCTCAGTTCCTTTAAGGTCTTCAAGAGGAATCAAAGGGTCTCCTTTCAGTTAATAGCAAACTCCTTTCTGCAGCCTATATATATATATATATATATATATTTCTGCAGCCTATATATATATATATATGTATATTGTGCTGGTCAAAACATGCTTATCCATCTAACACGAGCTGGAACTCACCAAATGTATTTCAAACCCAGTCAGGTCCGAGACTTAGGTCAAGGGCCAGACTGAATTTGAACCCACTCTCTAAGCCCCAGATCAAACACCTAATGGATAACATAATGGTGATGGCACATGAGAATTAATTCTTAATCCAGCTCTCTAGCAAATCGGAGAAAACAATAAGACTCATGGACTTAAACATATATATATATAAACAACTTAAATACTAGAGACATTCCAAAGATCAAATCTAATATATTTAAATAAAAGGGGCTTTACTAATGAATAGTTATGGTCAATTAGTGAATTGGATTGATCTAATAATGAGACAGAAACTGATATATGATGAATTAAGAATACATTTATTGACAAGTTTCATAGATATATATTGTTATAACCATTATTTAGCAATAGATAATGCATGCAGGCATTTTTATTTATTAAGTAACATTACTCTAGGCCACTTGTACAAACAATCGTTGATAAGTTGGCAAAATAAGTTTGTTGCTATTAATGAAGCTAAATATTATGCTATATAATTAATCACTACATTCACTTCTTAGTTATGCCCTCTTATAATCAGTTCGAGTGGCTATTATACATGAAATCAAACCAAGTCTGGAGTGAAGCTTAATAATACATCTAATTATACTAAGTTTTTTTATTAAATAAGGGCATATAAAGCATCCCAGATAGCTTATGTTCGAACGGGTTTTCAAGAATGCTTCGGATCAACTCTGAAGACTGCATATTAGGGAGGTAGAGTTGGCTATAGAGATTTTACTAATACACTTGGCACAAGTAAAATATAATAATAAAGTTGCTCTGTGGATGGAAGAATAGTTTTAAGGTTTTCGTGACAAACACCGGTTTACCCAATAACCGGTCATCATGTTGCTAAAAGGGAACCTTTATTTGGTTCATAAGAAGTGGGGGACTTATGTGCTAATCTGGCCCATAGCTCAGACTTAGCTACTGCACTACCCATAAGAGAAGAAGATGGGCTGGACTTACCGTGGCTCCATCTTATATATGTATAAAAAACAGCACGAGAACATATTAATAAATTCCACATCCACCAAGCCGAACTATATTATAAATTAAATATCATATATTAAATGAACACAAGTTTATCAGCTTGATCAAAAGAGCCAACTCTTCTGTAGCATGAGAAATATGAATATGCTACTAACGGGAATATACAAACTTTACTTTATCCCGGTCAATATTTTCAGTTATCTATAATTAATAAACTAAAAGGGGGGGGGGGAGTATATTTAAAGGACGTACAAATACTTTAATAAGAATATACTTATAATTACACTCCAGACTAGTATAACTTTTAGTAATATAAATTAAGGGTTGTGAATTTGGATTTATAGACAAGTTTTATATTTAAATTAATTAATTAATAAACGACTAAATAACAATGAGTACAAAGGGTCACTATTATTTAGAAAAGGGTTCAAGACAGTGTGAAAAATGACATTTTAACAACTAATAATTTGAAGATTTTAAATTATATTTTTAAAAAAAAAACATATTTTGTAATTAAATGCACACCGTTTCGAAATGTAGGCATAATTAATAATTATTAAAATAATCAAAAGAAAACTAAATATACTGCAGTGATCAAGTTATATAGCAAAAATATTGAATTAATAAAGAAAAATTAGCAAAAGTATTACATTTTATATACTTCAAATATTATTTAGAAAACAATTTAGAAAGAGTTTACAATATTGAATTAATAAAGACATTAGCAAAATATTTCATTTTATAGAATTCAGATATTATTTAGAAAACAATTTAGAAAGAAGTTACAATAAGATGGTTATATGGTTAGCTAACCTGTATTTTGAAGAAATAATGATTATGTTGGATTTCACACAGAGCTCTGTGATTTTAATATTAAAACAGTTCTCCTATAGTTGGACTGGAGATATTCGAACTGGAATGAAGGTGAGTTCTTTGGCGGCTTATGGCATCTTCAATTTAGTTGGGAGACAATTTAAAATGGTGTTTCTGTAGCTGGACAGAAATTGGAATGAAGGCAAGTTCTTTTTAGTGGCTTACAACATCTTCTACTTATTATAAGCTGTTAGGGCGACATTGGTTGTTGCTTCGGACTTTGGGTGGATCGACTTCCGACATTTCATCACAGGAAAGCAGCAAAATTCTAGTCTGACTTTAGCCAGACATGGTAAAATTAAACAATTTATATCTTCTGTTATTAACAGCTCTTCAAAAGCAAGATGTATATCTTCCCGCTTAAAATATGGCCTATTTATATATTTTCACCAAGCCTTAACACCTTTTTGGAATTTTGTTTGCCTCGGGACCAATTGACTTTTAATTAAAACAAAATCATATAATCTAATTTCTACAACAGATAATGTCTCCGAGGTGTTATTTAAAATTATTAAAATATATAAATCATATAATTCGATTCAGATTTCACTAATTAAATTCCTTTTTATGCGTTATAGAATGTTAAAGCTTAGCAGAAGTAACGGTATTCTGATTTAATCATAAAGTCTTTTGTTGAAACAAAATCAATCAGTAAACAGATTTTGCTTTTACCTCCGGGTGTGGTCACTAATTGATTTCTTGTTTACAAAAAATTATCATTTTTAATTATAAACGGATTTTTATTTTACTGAAATAAATAACTTTTAACATATTTGTTTTTACAAAATAACAAATTGGACAGATTTAAAAAAATACTTTAGTTTCTGTTATATATATAAAACATTAAATCAGAAAACTGTTAAATATATTTTAAAGAAAATGTTTCACATTATATCTTTTTTTATTTAAACTTAAATATATGTACGAATCATTTTGCCGTTATTCCAAGGTTTAAATTATCCATCCACATACGAATATAATAACGAATATAATTAAGAATTGACTGAAAATAAAACATTTTATAATAAATTATGAGCCTTTCTACACTATAATTTTATCAAACCTGTCTGATTACAGAGTATTTTCATAAGTAAATGGATGATGCCATTCAAGTGGCCATGATAGCAAAGTTTTACCGCTCGACTTATATATAACATTTTTACATTTAAGATAGGTTCGAAACTAGTTCAGACGAGTAGGTCATTAGATCGATGGTGAAACGAAAAGAGATTGGAAGGTTTCCATTTTAATATATATATATATTGGTACTGGTATGTTTGCATTCAAATGTTCATAAAGTTGGGGTAAATGAAAAATGAGCCTATCAAAAACATTTTGCCATGAAAATTCACTACTGTAATAACACATTTACAACACATCGTTTAGAGCAGGGATAGCAAACCTTTGGTTCATGGTTTATGCCCAACCATCAAAACCTTTAACACAGCCCATAAACAGTTTCAAAAGTGTATATAAAATTGTCTCATATAAAACTTCTACTTAAGCAAGTAAATACTTAATTGATAGTATTGTACAATAAAATATTTGTTTTCTCAATTACATCTTTCTTTTCTGTCACCAATCTTTATAATAGATCTAGTTCATTTCTATGAAATGTGAAATATTTCGACTAATTATCTATATTGATTGGCCTATCTGATTATGAATTTAATATATAAAGCTGAGAACATTTTATTTGTTTAAATAGTGATTTTTGTAAACAAACATACTATCAAAGATAAAAATAAAAGTTTATTTTATTTTATTATTATTATTTTGCACTTATTTATTTTTATGGTTATACCAATAAGATAAGAAAAAATGACACAGAAAATTGGCATTTCAAAAATAATAAAACAATACATACATTTTTTAATTTAAAAAGAAATTTGAAATACAAACATAATTCATATGCTTGGAGTTTGAATGTAATATAGGAAATTTGAGCACAGAATTCCAAATTCTCTTCAGCTATCTACTCTATCTCACATACCAGATACATATGGTGACACATGTGTAAAAAAGATAAATGTTCTTCAATATGCATATTTCATGTATTGGTTATATGAAATAGAGTGGCTAGCTGAAGAGAGGTTGAAAGCCTTTGTTTAAAACCTTATATTACTTTCAAACTCCAAGTATATGAACTATGGTTATATATCAAAAATATTACACATTTAGCCTGCATCCTGCCCATGCATCTTCTGTATATTTGAATGGACAATGTCCCATACATGAAGAGTCAGAGTGACTTAAGGTCAAAATAGGCATGGTAATAATATAAGCATTAACAAGGAATTTGGACATACCATTGTAAGGTTTTCAATGATATGGATGGCTGAAGAGTTGGAGGGTGGAGTAGATTGAAGCCTGTCCATTAAAGTTTAAAGATTTGCTATCTTAATATAAACTGAGCACTGATATTGTATATATATATATATATATATATATATATATATATATATATATAAATATATGTGATATTGTATATATATGTGTGTGAGAGAGATAGAGAGAGATGATGATTTGGACCAACTGATGACTGCTGGTTCAGCATAAAATATGAATATTAAAAATCATTTATCTTTTTCACAAGTGTATGGTCATGTGCATTGGGTATATGAGATAGAGTAGATAGCTTAAGAGCTTGCAAGTCTTTGATCAAATCCACCATATTACATTAAAAAAAGAGTAAATCAATGTGCCTGATATGTATCGGAAGTATTTCATTTAATAAAGAGCACAATATTAAGAGCCCATTTATCAAAACATTTTCATTTCAATAAAATTGTTGGAAAAAAAAAACTTGAAAAAGAAGTTTTGTCAAGTAATTGACAAGTTAAAAGTACAAACAACTCAGGAAAACAAAACATAAAATTTAAAACCATTTTTGAAGGAAGTTTATAAAAGATGACATCCCTTTCTGTTATAGAATTAATGTGTCCAAAACATAAAAATAAATTTGAGAATATAAATATTTCATAAAGAATTGTTACAAGGCAAATTGAAAAAAAAATTGTCCTTGAATGTGGAACAGTCAGTAATAATAATGACATTAATTTTATTTTTAATTTATAATAGATGAAATACACAGGCTTATATATACCTGTGTCTATATATGTAATAGACAGGGTATGAGCACAGACTTTCACATGACCCACCACTCTCCACACTATCTCTTAACACTGATACACCTGAACACACATATGTCAAAAAGATAAATAATCACCAATATTAGTATTTCATGCTAAACCAGCAATCATCAGTTGGTCCAGATTACCACCTTTACACATATATGCTACAAGTGCTCAGATATATATTAAGATAGCAAATCCTCCTACTTTAATGGACAGGCTTGAATGTACTCCACACTCCAACTCTTCAACTGTCCATCCAATTGAAAATATGATGATGGAACGCTCAAAGGCCACCCTTAGGCCGAGATTGTTGTCATTTATATAAAAATTATGGCCCTCATTTAAAAAGAGAAAGTTAAAATTGGCCCTCAGTTATCCCACTGATTAAGTATAAATAAATTACATTCTTAATCAAACATAGCATACTAATTTTTAAGTCAATAAATGTGTATGGCCCTTGAATGATATTATAAATATCCAAATGATCGTTGGCAGCAAAAACTTTCCTCTCCTTTGGTTTGGTGAGAGGCTTTCCACAATTGGATAATATAACAAAACAGAGGAATGAAATCTATTTTAATGCTAATAACAAAATAATTATGCTTTGCCATTCAAGGTTTACAATTTTTGATATTTTTTTTTCTAAAAAAAAAATTTACAGCATCAACACTCGTAAATATTTCCCTTAAAATATCAATGAAAACATTGGAAAAATGTAAATTGCTCTCTATGATCTTTATTTCAATTAAATTGTTTTTTTTTCATTGTTTATTTATGGAAGTAAGTATGATTGTTGACATTTAATTTAAGAATATATTTATTCATAAAAGACCATGTGTGAAAGTTTGTCAAAATTGTGTGTTTGCATAATTTAAAAACTGTATGATATATTTAGTCTTTAAATTTAATTAAAATATGAGTCACAGAGAAAATAAAGTTTAATATCTTAAATTTGAAGAGTAATTGTCTAGTGCTCAAGAATACTAAGGGAATTTCATTAATATCTGGATATTGGAAGATGTTGAAACACCAAACTAATATTAAGAATAAGCAATAATTTTAATTTTAAATTAAACATTGAATGGTTGAACATTCAATATGGTATCTTGTGTTGAGATAAATTGTAATTAGCAAAACTTTATTTTGACTTCTAGGCAAATCTTATTTACATAAGAGCTTCTGATATCTGGTGGAGTAAAATGTAAAAGAACTGTAAGCCACTTCAAAGAAATGTAATTGAGTATACCAATAAAATTTTGCATGATGATATTTAACTGGGTAGCAAAGATTTTATTATATGTTTTGTCCAAACAGGGCCATAATATTTACCAATAAAATATGCTAGTTTTAAAAAACTACTCATAAAATGCTTGCATTACGAGCTCAAGTTGGGCAAGTCAGATTTCATAAAAGTTTATTTTTAAAAATTAATTTTATTTTTAATCTTAGATAAATAATAAAAATGATATTTATTCAATCTAGTGATACTTCTAAATATCATAAGATAGGATTGGCTTTCAGTCTATTGTTTCAAAACCTTTATTCTGAGATATTTTCTATTGTTTATATGAAAATGTTGAGCATGTAAAAATAAGAGACCAGGCTTTGAAAAAGATTTTAAAATATAAATACATTTCCTGCAATCTCTATCTTGGTGATTACAGATGAAAATATTTCTTTAAATGTAGATAAAAGAACTAAAACTTTTAGTAGAATATTCTATAAAATTTTATATTAACTATCTTCTCCTTTACTTTCTTTGCATTTCTTCATATATTTATATAAATATTGTTTACAATAACTCCCCTCATATACACTTTAATGCAAAAAATTTTAATATATTTTTTTATTTTCAATATTGTAGCTCTGATGAAGGCTGCAGGACAGTCAAAACTGTCAGGAAAATAAAGAAATATATTATAAATGTTTTGCATTAAAATATATATGAGGAAAGTTAAGGTAAACAATAAATATATATATATATATATATATATATATATATATATATATATAAAAAAAAAAAAAAAAAAAAAAAAAAAAAAACCAAACCTGTCTAACACTATACTAGCAAAAATAAAAATGCAAAACCATAAAACGATACAATACTAGATTAAATTCAAAATCTTACCAAAATCCTTACCCAACCATGGTTTCATCTACTACAAATAGACCTTCTCAAATGTTTTCCTTTAGATTGATTTTCACTTGAGAAGATCTATTTGTAGTAGATGAAACCATGGTTGTGTAAGGATTTTGGTAAGATTTTGAATTTAATCTAGTATTGTATTGTTTTATGGTTTTGCATTTATATATATGACTATCACTTTAGCATAATTTGTAATTTTTATTGTGATTATTTTGGTAAGTAAATTGATAGGTTTACTGTATTTAAGAATTTGAAAATATTATAAAAGACTATTTTTACAAACAAAATCATAAGCTGAGATTAGATCAATAAACGTATGATCAGTTTTTAATCTTATTTTGAAAATCTTTTTCAATGATTCTCTATAGGTGAATGGCTCTCAACTATCTTGTTAAAATGATTCTTTAAAATAGCTTATACAAAAGTAATTACAATTTTATTGGTTGATATTTTGTAAATCACTGTTGGGAATATTTGGTTTTAAGATTAATACATTTTGGCTTATGCCAAAGTTTGGAACAGTTTCTGTATGAATAACAATATTGCTGAACATTTTTTTCCAGATACAGTTTAGCTTTACATTCTTTATCTTTTAGAAATTCTGAAAGAATACTATCTGCTTCTGTGGCCTTTCTGGTTTAATACAATCAGGAATAAATTCAAGTTCATTGTGAAATAAAAACTTGAAATTCTGCTTTCGTAATGAATTTTATTGTTCTCTTAATCTTGTGTTTGACTGGAAATCTCAATAGCAGTGATGGAAGTATTTTTTGAGGTGTTCTTTTGCAAAGTTTTTGACTAAATCTTGTAAAGGTAAGTTTTCAAAGTCCTCTCTCTTTTTTTCTTTCATCATAAGTTACTCGGTACTTTCTGGATTTTTCTTGGAAAAATATTGGCTATAAAGAGCACAGCTTATTTTGTTCCAATCTGAAATAAATTGTCTCATTATTCTTAAGAATGGAACACTTTTGTTTTTGAATTTGTTAAATTTCTCATAAGAAAAAAAAATTGGAGAAATTCTATTAATATTTTGTTAATGATATTGATATGTTAACCCCAATCACCTTTTTTTAAGTTTTGTCTTAGAGCAGAATAACTCTCAATTATATAAATATAGATTCCAAATTATAATAATTGGTTTGTATTCTGTCAAACCAATATCGGTAAATCCCAGATTATAATAAATTATTTTTGTCAAAACAAAGCATAAATTGGTGGTAATACTTTTTACCCATCTTTCTTAATGGAATATTTATATTATTTCATATATTAAGGAAATATATAATATTTAAATTCATCCATCCCTAAAGTTGGCAATCTGTTTGATTCTCATATGATAATCTAAAAGGCTGCTAAGAATAGATATCTTCTAGAGGAATATTTGGAACTGAAGAATAAGATTAGTTTTTAATGGGGTTCATATATATTGTGAATATAAAAAAATATCTCTCTGAATGGTATCTGAAAAGAGAGACTTTTGATAAATAGATCTAATACATGAATATATTTGAATTTCTCTTATACTAAATGCCTAAGTCTCAGTTTCATATGTAATATTGTTTTTCAGGTACATAAATATATTTCCTCTAAATTTTAAGTTATGATTATTATAAGAGGTCCATCCAAGTTTAATTTTACTCCAGTGAAAGTCATATTGAAGAAGGAAGAACTCACGTTATTTTTTTCTTTTTTTAAAAAATAAAAAACTTTAGATTTGAAATTTTTTTAAATGAATGAATTATTAAATTAACATTAACTTAATGATCCCGACACCATAAAAATATCAAAATTAAAAAGAAAATGGGAATTCTAACATATTATTGAGTTTTCTAAAGTAAACTTAAATTTGACTTTTACTCATGAAAAGTAAAATATCTTATTCAAAATTAATTAAAGGTAACTTTATTCCCCTGATTAATTTAGTGGTGAATAGAGTAATGGAGTCACAAACTAATTAATTGTTCCTGGGTCCAAGAAATGTAGATTCTTTATTTGCAATGCTAAAATATCATTTAATTTCTTGAGTGATTAAAAAAAACTGTAAAGAAAAGGAGTGTTTGTTCATTTATCAAAATAATATAAGTATAATCTACTAAATTGAAAAATATGAATGTATAAAAATGCAATTCAGAGAGTGTACCAATAGCTCAAACAAGCTCTTAATTAGTAAGTGCAGTATGAGAAAATATTTAAAATCTCTATCCAAAACACTCTCATCTCCAGACCAACTGGTTTCGAGCTTATGGCTCACATCAGTGGGGAACTAGAATATTCAGATACTAGATCTCCACTGATGTGAGCCATAAGTTCAAAACTAGTTGGTCTGGAGATGAGAGTGTTTTGGATAGAGATTTTAAATATGTTCTCATACTGCACTTATTAATTATGAGCTTGTTTGAGCTATTGGTACACTCTCTGTATTGCATTTTTGTACATACAAGCTTATAAAAGTAATGTCATGTTATATATGACTTGCTTTTTTTAATTTTTATTATTATGAATGTATACATGAGGTATTTTCTATGAAAACTCATCTTTTGTATATTAATGGATTTTTTTTCTAAATTGAGAGGCTTCGCATCACAGTTCATGAAAGTATTATAATTGTTTTTGTTATTTATACATTTGAAAAAACACCACATTTTTTCATATAATAAGTAATTCATTAAAATAAGTAAATGTGGTCAGTTGAGTGTGTTTACACAATATTTTCAGTGCATATCCCTATTTGAAATAAATATCAAATATCAAATCACCTTTCAGCTATACCCCCTGTGGAAAAATGTTTTAGAGTCCACATCTCAAACCAGCTTATTCAAAAATGTACTCTGAATTAGTCCATGTTTGAATATCTTTGCAGCCTATGATATATGTTTGAATTAGCTGTTTTGAGATACAGACTTTAATATGATCTTTTACGGAGGCCATAAGTGAAACTTTCTTAACATTTGAGGTGATTTGGTATATGTTTCCAGAAAAGTGTAAAATTATAATATATAAAATGTTCATTTTTATCTCATTGTGTCTCCAATAAAAGTATATAAGATTGTTGATAACATTAAGAATAATAAAAAATATCATTTAGAATGATGAAAAATCTTGGAAATAATATTAGAACAGTGAAAAAACATGGATTTTTAGCTATACATAATTAAAAGAAAAAATGGTTTCATGAAAAAAAATCTAATAAAACTACACTTGACAAATCATAACATGGAGATAAAATCATTGATGAATTAGACTGCCAAATAAAAATAAAATTAAGAATAAAAAGAACAAATTTACATATACAGTGTCACACTTAAAGCAAATTTATCTACCCATGCTTAGAATATTGTGAATGTGTACATTTAAGTGACCTTTATTAAAACCAAATTACACCTATGATTATGTACAGAATCAGTTTCTTTATATTTATATAGGGGAGGAAGGAATAAAAATAGTCTTTCAATAATCCAATGTAAAGATTTTTCCACAGTCCTTCAAAAAAAAAAAAAAAGAGAAGAAAATTGAATGCATTAATTATTAGGTTTCTCAACTTAAGGATGATGTGATTTTAGCACTTTTTTAATCTTATTTTCCTTCTAATGAAGAAAAGACAGATATATACACATTTATTGACTAATCAATATATGACTATCTGAAACGGCTATTAGCATCTATCTTACAAAAACATTTCTAAGCCAAAAGAAAATCAAAAAAAATTGTCACGTTTCACCAAACCCCAACTTATAGGTATATGATAATTAGAAGACTATATATACATACTTCATATTCTACATTTATTTGTTTTCAAAGTATCCTTTATATATATATTTTTTAAAAAAAAGGAATTTACTGTAAGAATAAGTCGACTCTAATTACAAGTTTGATTTATATTGTTTGCGTCTTTTTTTTCATTTATTAATATTTAAGATTACATTAATACACAAAAAAATGACATAGAATTAATTTTCCATTTTTTATACTTATATTAGGACTATTATCTGTCTTCTTTGTCATCATTCTGGATTTTAAGTTGAATTTCTTGAATATATTTCTTTTTTTTTTAAAAAAAAAAAAATATGTAAGAGAAATTTGCTTAGAAAATGTTGACTGCAAACAAATGATTAATGACAGCAGTTGTATTTGTTTAAAAAAAAAAACTTGAAAAATCCAGGAATAATCGTACTAGGCTTGTATAATAGTCTTTTCGTATTTAAGATTTATAAAGGAAGACAATAAAAGCGTAAATAAAACATGGTAAACAACAAAAACATTAAATTTAAGAATAAATTTGAGCAAAAATACTTAGAGAAAAAAAAATTTAATTTTAATTTATTCCGTTTAAACGTAACACAAATTAAAACTAAACACACACTGCCAAATTCACCCACTACATCAAAAAAAAAGCGTGCAAGTTCACTATAAACTGTTTAGGATTGTTATTAACTATTTATCAAATTCCCGATGTTTATGGACTTCAATGCCTATTGACAAGATTTTCAACGTTATATACTGAAGTTATTAATTACTTTCTTCTGAATAATTTATAATGATGTTTCCGTTGGACGTAACTAATCCATCTGTAGCTAATATTCTATTTTGAGAATGTCCAACATAAGGATTAATAATAATATATTAATAAATGATGGTTTTGTGAACTGGTTTAGAACATTAATGCATTTAAAATTATATATTTTTATTAACTATAATTACTAAGTATTACAAGCATTAACTTACAAAATCGTTACCACTGGTGTTTAGTCGGAAATAAAACCTAGTAAAAGTAAAATTCAGTTTTAATTTTAATTATAAAATTGATAGACAATTGACTAATATTTGTCCAGAAATGATAAGTGTTAGTGTCGTTAATGACTGCCTAAGAATTCTTCATATTTGTAGTAATAAGAGAATGTAATCGATTACGTTATGACGAAACCAAGTTTAAGTAGCTTGTTACCATTATGCAAACAATTTATGCTAAAATTAATTATGGTAGTTGGTGATAATTATAAGTTAATAACAGGTGATGAAAATTTTGTATTCTCACTTTTTACCTTCAGCATACAGACAGCAATGTGAAAATGGATTGTTCTGTGATTAGTTAAGAATAGTATTGGATAATTTAATTTTAAGTAATAAAGGAATTGACAATTCAGTTAGTTTCAATTATAAATTCCAAGATCTATGATTGGTTAAAAATAGTTGATAATTGATTACTACAATAAGAAAAAAAAAATCAAATAGAAGTTTGTAAAAATAAAAAAAGAGAGAATTATTTTTAAAAAAATTATTACAAAAGAGAAAGTGAACGTCATCATGAATTGTAGTATGTGATAAACAATATAATTAAATGATAAAACAATTTCATCCAACTATTACATTGACTGTGGGGTTACACACGTTAGTACAATAAAAATGGAGACAACACTTATTACTTTTTTTACTATATATGGGTTATAAAACAACAATGTAAGCACATTTGGTACTACATAAAATAGTTACCTATCTATATAATGGACACTATTGAGTGAATCAAGTAAAAAAATTGAGCCTGATTTATAACTTGTTATTCACCCAAAAAAATTCGAATTCCATTCCATATTTCAATTTTGGGTAATAGGCGCTGTAGGATTATGTGTTAATAATTATATAAAAGCTCTCATTTTATTAATATGGATTTTCTTCATTTTCTTTTTTTTCATGCTATAAACAGCTAAGGCTTCAAAACAGAAAGTTGTGTTTAATATCGAAGTACAATTGTTTTTAGTTATAAGTTTATTATTAAGTATATGATCTGGATAGTATTGCATTCATAAGTTGTTATATTTTTCAATTCTGTTTTTGTTTTGCTTTTTCTTTAAAAAATATATTTTTTCAATATATATAGCTTGTCAATAAAACAATATAGTTGTGTGTATTTGCAAAAAACATAGAAATAATTTAACACTATTTAGATATATTCACTTTTGAAAAAATAAAAAAAAAAATTAAAAAGCGTTGAATGTTATTGATTTAAAAAAAACAGATAAATATTATTACAATTTTACTATGATAAAAAATAAGACATTTAAATATATATATTTCTCTAAATACATTCTTTCTATTCAAATTACAAAGAAAAACAATATAAATTTAAACATATATTTTTATTAAATATTAATTATATTTTTAGCTTTTTTTTATGTTTTAATGTCATCAAATGCAATACTATTCCCTGCATATACTTTAGAATTCTACGATGTAAATACTGATTTTTTTTAAATATAAAAGATTCCATCTATTGATCAAAGCTGTAACAAAAGCATGATAAATTTTATATGAGTAAATTTACATGTAGCCTAGTTGAAGAGTAGTAATTAATTTATTGAGTGCACAGAAAGCATACGTAAATACTTTAAAAAGGCTTTAACTTGTGTTCAATGTGCTTTAAAATTCATAATAATCAAGCATATTTTGTTAATAGAGACCTTCCAAACCAAGCAACATTTATAAAGATAAGAGTGGTCATCTTATCTTTAACCTAAATGTCCACTTATATAGGCAAATCTGAAGCATCTTGATTTGGAAGTATGAAGTTGTTGTTTTCTCCATGGTTTAAGTCCACTATTTCCTTTACAAATTAACATATGCAAAATCTTGCAATTTACAGCAAGTTAATATTACGATCTTAATGTTGGAAATTCTATAAACTATTGAAGAGTAGTAATTAATTTATTGAGAGCATAGAAAGCATATGTAAATACGTTAAACAAATTTTAACCTGTGTTCAATGTGCTTTAAAATTTATAATAATCAAATGAATTTTTCTGGTAGCTGTAAATTGAAAAATTTCACATATGTTAATTAGAAAAGGAAATAGTGAACTTAAACAGTGGAGAAAACAACAACTTCATGCTTCAATATCAAGATGCTTCAGATTTGCCTATATAAGTCAACATTTAGGTTAAATGTAAAATGTCCACTCTTATGTTTATAAAAGTCACTATCTTGTGTCGTGGTTTGGCAGGCCCCTCTTATTGGCAAAATATGCTTGTTTATTAAGAATTTTAAAGTGCATTGAACACATGTAGCCTAGTTCTAACTTTTATAGGAGAGTCCAGTTCTTATTGATTTTCAAGTCTATGCAAAGGAAAAATTTTAAGTTTAATTTCAAAATAAACATTTTGCCAACATTATGTCATTTCACATCTTGACTAATGAAGCAAACACTATTAATAAAGTTTTCAGAATATTTACTTATTAGATTTTTCATCTAATGCAAAATGCCCATTTGCATTAGTAGATGTTCATATGCATATTTGTGGGTATATATATATATATATATATATATAGTCAATAATTTTTTCAATGGTTCATTACTTTATATATATGAAAATAAAAGATATTTTGGGTCATACAAAGTATTAGTTTTTTTGTACAGGTTGCCAATGTTTGATGAAATCACATTCAATTTTGTCAAGATTAAGGATATAATAAAAAACTGTTTTGTCTTATGTAATAATGAGATTGTGATTCGTGCATGAATTAAAGAATGTTCATTACTAACATAATTTTTAAAAGTACGAATTAATATGAGCATTGAGTATGATATAGATATATATTTATTTATAAATTAATAATTTTAATTTTAACACAAAAATAATAATAAATAATAGTAATATATATTAAAAATTAGTGCAATGTTTGCTGCTCTAGGTTTAAAATTATTTTACTAATCCTTGCCTCCAATGATGTCTCCACAACATGTAAAGAGTTTAATATTTGAAGCCAAGAGCGATACTTATTTTTAATAGCTGTTACAGTTGAAAATATTTTTTTCACACAAGTAGGCCATTGTGAATGGAATCAAAAATTTTAAGACTTTCTCACATAATACTGGATATTCACTTTTTCCAGAAATCCAAAAATGACTTCTTGAAGATGAGTTAAAATAAAGTTTGAGACTATCTTCTGATGATAATTTGATTAAACTTTTTTTTTCTTTCACATTTAAATTGCTTTCTTCAATATTTGAGTAAAACTTTCTGGGATCCTCTTTTTTTGGATAATAATGTTCAAAAGATTATTTG
Source organism: Epiperipatus broadwayi (assembly GCA_028023455.1). Lineage (NCBI taxonomy): Eukaryota > Metazoa > Onychophora > Udeonychophora > Euonychophora > Peripatidae > Epiperipatus > Epiperipatus broadwayi. The sequence continues at coordinate 47,932 of JAQFVV010012743.1, read as the reverse complement.
AGTGACTGCAAGTGCTGTTGAACAAGACCTATTATCTATCAGTTGATATCTTCTTTTTTTTTTCATATATTCATCCAGATTTGGAAACCTTTGCAAATCTTCATCAATTAATAGTGTTTTCCATAACAATATTTCCTTCTGAAATGCGTCCGCTTTACTTCGCAAAGTAAAAATGTCTGAAAGTTGTCCTTGAATAGATATGTTCAACTCATTTAACAAAGAAAAATGTCTGCCAAATAAGCAACCTATGTTACCAATTGTCATTGGAAAAGAAATTTTGGAATTTAGAATTACTTTGTTGATGAAAGAATAGTTGTATTTCTTGTCGCATATTAAACAATTGGGTTAAAACTTTACCCCTTGACAGACAACACCCCTCAGCATGAAGAAGAAAATGTTTATGTTGTGAGCCCATTTCATCACAAAGTGATTCAAATAATTGAGAGTTTACAGCTTTATGCTGAATTTCATTTATAATTTTAATTATATCAGACAGTAAGTACTTCATGTAATTCTGGAGATAATCATTTTGTGGCAAGCTGTTCTCAGTGTAAAATACAATGAGTAAAAATTATATATATATATATATATATATATATATATATATATATATATATATATATATATATATATATATATATATATATAGTCTAACATCTATTATATTTTAATACTTCCAGTTCAGTGTCTGGTCATACTTGCAGCCCCATCAGTATATATTCCTATACATTGTCCTCATTCAATTTCATGTTTCAAAAAATAATCATTCAATACATCAAAAATTTCAGATCCATTTATTCTATCCAGCAAGTCAAGTGAACATAGAAATTCTTCTTTTAAATATCCTTCAAAATTAAATCTCACAAAGAGAAGAATAGATTTGTTTGTTATGTCATTTGATTCATCAAGTTGAATTTCATAAAATGTTGCATTTTTGACCATTTCTACCACTTGAACTTCAACATCTTCGGCCAATTCTTCAATTCTGTATTTCACAAATCTAGAAGACATAGAAATTGCTTGCATTTTTTGGGTGGTTTTATTTCCCAAAACCTCTTCACAAGTTTGTAATAAGTAAGGTTTAATTAGTTCATTTCCAATTGTATAAGGTTTTTTTGAGTTCACTATTTAAAGTGCCATCAAATAAGATGCTTTTAATACAGACTTATCTTGAATTGTTAGTTTTTTTTAAAGAATTGATTTGCTTTTGTAAATTTTCATATAATCTTTGAAAATATTTGACTGTCTTATTAGCTAAATCTGGATGTTTAGTCAGTAAATGTTTAATAAGTTTTGATGGGTTTGTAGCATCATTGGATAAACTTACAAAACATAGGACACAAAATGGTCATGGATCAAATTTAGTTTTAGGTTCTTATATAAAACCATATTTCAAATAATCATGATCATATTGTCTTAAAACTTTAATTTTTTTTTCTTCACCTTCAGTTTTATCTTCTTCCCTACTGATGCTTGATCGTAATGAAATATGTGAGGGTCCTATTGATTCTTTAACTAACTCACATAAAATTTTAAATCCTCTATTGCTTCTTTTCACCCATTGTAAATTTTTTTTATTATTTATTTTTTATCCTAGAACCTCATATATATATATATATATATATATATATATATATGTATATATATATAAGCAATAAAAAAGCTCTAAGAACAATAGAAAAAAATTGCTGAAAAATAAAAGGAACTTTATTTTAGATAGATTACTTTAAGCTTAAAAGAAATGAAGAAAGATTGCATGAACATAAAATAAAATTAGATACAGATTGCAGGTTAAAAGAAATTGTACAAAAGATTGCTGAAAGATAAACTGACTTGTAAATTATAATGCCAGATATGCTTAATGGATTTTTTAAATGCAGAAAAAATTTTACTGTTTAAATTTAAACATTAAGCTATTTTAAGGAATCAAACAAAGAAATAAATATCTAAAGCACTAATCACAAGTGAATGGAGTATGAATGTAAGTAAATTAAACACCAGATAATAATCGTTGTAAAAACGCATTAATCTAATGGATTGCTGCTATCCTATTGAAATAATTAATTTAATGGATTGCTGCTACCCTATTGTTTTTTTGTCTAATGGATTTTTCCATTACCCTATTGGAATGTTAATAATGATATTATTGTATATGAAGCAGGAGAGAGAAAAAAGTATAAATAGTGTCAAGCTTTGGTGGTCGAGTGGTCAGCACAGCCGCCTTACAAGCAGTTGTCCTGGGTTTGAGGATTCGCTTCCCGGTCGATGCTTTGATCCATGAGAAAAAGTATAAATAGTGTCTGCTGAAAAGAACAAGGTCTTTTGTGTCAGCTTTTCCTTACTAATTATAATGCTGTTGTGTTCTACTGTTTCAGGAATTAACCTAGAGAAAAAAGCTGAGGAAAAAGTGTACCTATTTTTCTGCATTGAGGGATGTGTTTCCCAGAGTCATGCCTCTGTAGATGAAAGACAGCCAGATAGGAAAACTTAACAGACTGCACCAGTTTTATATTATTTGTGTATGTTTGATAAGACCCAAATAGTATTGTGCATAAAGGAACTGTGAGTATAAACTTTAGTTATTCACTTAGGTCCACCCCTAATAGTGTGGAAGTGCAGTTTAGCCTGTGGTTATATTAGCATTGAGAGTTTAAAACTTAAAATCAATGACTCAACTGATTGTTTGTAAATTAAACAGTGCTCGAAATGCTACTGAGTTAAACTGGTTAACTATATGTTAATAATGTGTATATATTTGTAAATAAATATTTTTAAATCTTTCTTAACATTGTTTTTTGTAATTATTAAGTTTTAGTTAATTGTGGGCAATCAGCCTTGTAGTTGAATACACAACAGAACCAAACAAAAATAATATATTTCTAATAATTTTAATTGCTTAAGTATATTTAAAATATTATGTATAATATTAAACTTAGTTTTAAAAATGCAAAAAAATATTTAGCTATTGATAAGTACAAGATTTCAAATGTCCATGCATAGAGGAGTATAAGTACAAAGTAGAAATTAATTTTTTAATGTTGATGCCAAGTACCACTGACATTTAAAGAAGTATGTAAACATATATTGGAAAGATTGAAAGAATCATGGTTATGAATTATAGAGTGCTTTACCTTAATTGTATATTTATATACTAATATGATTCATATGACTGCATAAAAAACCAATGATGAAACACATGCAAAAGACAACAATATGCATTCACTGATACTGAAGTAAGGGGGGAATCATAGACAAAGAAATAAAATAAGACAGTTTGAAAGATATCGTTGCTTCCAAGAATGTAACATATGTGTGTGACCCAGTCGTGCACACTGCAACTATAGCTCTGAAATATTAAAACATTTTGTATGTTTTTTTTGACTAGATTTAGTTATATTTTTAATCCATTTTATTTTATCAATTTAACTATCTACACATTTCAAAAAAGATAATATAATTTCAGATACATATTTATATTAGATACGCATATTATCAGCTGATATTTTTGTTTACAGTGTCTATGAAAGACAAAGATTTTATATCCATATAACCTGCAATATAAATTACATATTCATTTTATACAAGAGGTAATGACACTTAATTTTTGTAATTATATACATATAAATGTCTTATCTATTTGCATATATGTAAAAAATATTAAAATTAGCATAAAAATATTACTTTAAGAAAGTAAATTTTAAATGGTTTACTTGTATTCAGCATTAAAACTCTGTTAAGTCAGATTTATTAGATATAAATATAAAGAAATACTTAAATGATTGTAATATTGGACTTAAAATACAAAATAAATTAGAATATTATATTAATATAATTTTTGTGTAAGTTTTTTGTAATTATTTGTTTTTATTTTGAGTTATATGAAAGTGAAACTACGTTTGTATTTACACGTTTTATTTTATTTTTTGTTAATATAATGTTCATTTTATTTCATAAAAATAATTGAATATATAAATACATATTAGTTACATTTTATATGTGTAATTTTCTAATTTGTATATACAAAAATTATTTAAGATTTTTAATGAATATTATTATATTCTTTAATAATTTTTATAGATGGGTTTTCCTTCAAAATTCTTAATAAAAATTTTGAGTTTTAGTTCACCAAATTAACAAGGTTGTACCATAGTTAAATTTGATGCCTAGTCAATTACAGAGAATTTGGTATTCTTATTTTGTTCCTTTTTCTATGGCACTGACCGAATAGGGGTTAATTAAATGCCTTTGAGGTAAATGTTTTGCAAGTCACAGTAGTATTTTGTGACAAATCAATTAGCAATATAATGTTCTTTTTCTATTTTATATATAATAATACAGCTTAAACAAAATTGATTTTTTTATTTAAAAATTTTATTTAATGAACTTAGCAAATTTAAATGATGTTTGAATTTCTTTGTTGAAAATTAAAATTATGCCATGAAGTATCAGTGGTCCATAGGACACAGGTTGCTGATTGCTGTATTATATGATTGTCAAATCAGAATAGGAGGAGGATTAACAAAAAAAGTTTGTATTTCCCTTTGTTTTCCAAGCTGCTCATTTATTAAAATTGATTTTAGAAAAAGAAAGAGATAAAATAGAGGGCTTCCTTAAAGCTGAACTATTGCTGTATTTAATCCCATTTATTTAAACTGTTTGGCCATTTTAAAATTTCAATAAACTCTCTCATAGTTCTTAAATCATATTTTTTTCAATGGAGCTAATATTTTAATATTATCAAAGTTAGGGATGTGACCAATTTCTAAAAAATGTGATGGAAAAGCTTATGTTATCAACTTCTGATTGAAGACATTTTATACTTCCTAACTCTGATATCAATATGCCTATTTGATTACCCCACATACTTCTTTAGTACTGTGAATATGGAATTTCAAAAACAACTTGATGTTGTAAAAATATGTTTACTTTTATTGCTCGTGGGAAAGATAGTCTTAATGTTGAAATTAGAAAATCAACTATATCTTATCAGTGATCCTGTTAATAGATAAAACAACTCTAACAAGTTAAAGAATTCTTAACTTTGCAATTTTGTCTCTTCTTGTTATCAATACTATGTGAAGCCTTACATATAATATTTTCACTGTAATCATTAATGAGTAGAATATTTTTAATTTGTTTGATTTCTTAAACAAGATGGTATTTTCAGTCAAACTATATCCTCTCATCAAAATATATATATATATTTTTTTTTGCTACAGAAACTATATGAGCAAGATGGTGATGAGAATCAAAATTGGGATATATATTTGTCTGGGTCTATATTCAATAAACAGATATTGAAAAACAGTCAGGTTATTAAACAATTAAAATATATAGAAAAGAAAGGATTTTGTTATTTTCAACTTCCTTAATATTAAAATGTCAACCATTAAGAAAAACAAAAAAAGAATTCAAAGCATCAATATCATAAGGCTATGTAACAAATGTATTATCCAAATATCTGAACAACATGGAAAGTATTTATAAGCTGCATTCAATACTTGATTCTCAAAATTATTCATGAAGATATTAGCAACTACACATGACAATAATAGACTGTTGAATCCACCTCAAATTTGCAATAATACAATTATAATTGTTTGATATGTAAGACAAGATGTTTAATTAAATTCAATATAAACAATGTTGAGAGATATCATGGATACTTAAAATAAATAAATATTAATCAATGCCATTTTATTATATTATTACCATTCATGATTAATTGGAAATTCCCAAGGGTATTAAAACGGAAACCTTGAGATTCTTCTTTGTGAAGACTAAACCACTAAACATCACATGATCACTATTTCTTATGCTTTCTCAAGCTGTTAAAAAAGACAAAAATAGTTCCACTCAGTGCAAGTATAAGAAATGGTAATCATGTGATGTTCAGTTGTTTAATACCAATTCTGCCTAATAGGATAATAGTGCATATGGTTATTAAAAAAACCAAAGACACCAAAATGTATGGGTACTGAATTGAATTCAGACCTATATGACTATATAAGCTAATGAGCTTGGATTGAAAATATTATATTTTCAATTTTAGACTCATAGTTTTGTAGTAAAGAAGAGATAAAAGGGGGCTGCTGGAGGGTTGCATTAAATCCTAAGATCTATGTGCAGTGCTCTCAGATCCAAGACACTTCACTGATGAAAGCCAAAGCTAGTAATTAGTCTGGGGATATTGGATGAGTGGGTATTTGATAGGGATTTTATGCATAAGCCTTCTGGCGTGAATTGATTACTTTGGCTTGCACTGAGTGGCACTACTGTATGAGAGTTTTGCCAGTTTTTTGTCTTTGTGAAGATTACTTAAACTAATTTAAATTGGCCACAATATCATCTCATTGAATTTGATGCTAAATTTGCAAATATCAATTATCCATTCAATCTGTCCTAATAAAAACTCATAAATCAGATGGATATTGATCTATTTTTATCTGTTTAAAGCCATTAGATAAGATATAATGCAAAATATTTAAATCAGTATGAGATTTTATCAACTCTTAAAATAATTACATAAATGATATAAAACAATCGTACTATTACATATTTTATTATATAAATTGATAAACTTTTCCTAAATGAATTGTAATTAAATTCTAAGTGCTTAGAATACTAAAATAAAAAATACTTCATTGTAGGTATGTTTAAGTTGAGCTAAGAATTTTTGGTGTCTTGGTTATGATATTATAACATAGACATCAAAAATGCTTAGCTCAATTTTAGATATACCACACTGAAGCTTTTCTTAACCAAGACATTGAAAGTGCTTAGCTCAACTTAAGTTGCATATACCCTGATGCTTTCTTTTATCTTAATGTTCTGAGTGCTAACAATCTTATAACAAATTTACAATAAATTAATATTAAAAGAAATACTTTGCTACTTTGTACATGATTTTGTTGTTGAATCTCACAAATGTTATCATCCATGGAAGCTATTGTAATATGAACTGAGGAAGATGATAAAGTTTGTTCCATTTTTGTTTGTTTAAGGCTGTTAGGTGATAAAAGACAGGATGTTTAATTATATATAATATAAATGTTACCAAAATATTTCATCACCTTCTAAAATAATTATATATTAATTGACAGCATTTAAAAATCCTACTACACGCATATATGGGCCTGTGTGTGTGAAATCAGAATGGTTTTGTAACACTAAACATCACATGATCATCATTGTTTATTCTTACATGTGATGTTTACACAGAGGCTAAACTCTCCCAATACAGTATTTCCACTCGGTGCAAGCCAAAATAATCAACAGATGCAAGAAGATTTGTGCATAAAATCCCTATCTAGTGCCTACTCATTCAATATCCTCAGACTAGTTTCTAACTTATGGCTTTCATTAGTAAGTGTTGCATTGGATCCTAAGATCTAGATGAATGCTTCTCAGATTCAAGGCTCCTCACTGATAAACACCACAAGCTAAAAATTGGATGAGAAGGCATTAGATAGTGATTTTGTGTCCAAACCTTTTTGCATACATTGATTACTCTGGCTTGCAATGAATGGTAATACAGTATGAAGGGTTTAGTCTCTGTATAGATTTTTTTGCAGAAATCCCATGGATCTATTCTTTGAGTAGAAATTTTTTTATGATCAATAATGAAAAATCATGTTTACAATTTCTAAAAGAATCCTATTATTTAAAGTTTTTTTAAAATAAACTCACTCCATAGACACCAATGTTTTTTGGGAAATTTAGGCCTCTGATGTTTAAATAAATATGTTTATAAATGGATTTTCAGTGTTTAATCTCTTATTATATGTATTGGATTTTGTCTCTTTCCCCACATTTCAACTTACTTTATATCATAAATAAACAGGAAAAACAATGCCCCAATAGTACAATAAAATACCAAAAATATAGACAATCTTTATCAATAAATAGACATATTAAATGAAAGATAAAGTTTACATCTTAATTTTAAGCATAAAATTGGTTTAAAAAATATTTTATTATATATATATATATAAATTTCTAGCAGTGCTTTGTCATATTATATTCTAAAGTACAACATGTATCTAAAATATTAAATAAAGCACTTGCTAGAAAGATTCAAACAAAATATTTACCAAAAATTAAAATCCTTGAATAATTTTCTATTTCAAATTTATGAATTTAAGCATATTCATTCAAAAAAATATAGTCATATTTTTAAAATATAAACGTGGGCACTGATTGTAAAAGATTTAATATCATGAAGCATAAATAGAAAAAAAGGTGAAAAATCAAAATATGTAAATTCTTATGCACTTATGTGAGAAAAACTACAGATATATTTGGTCTTTATAATATTTCAAATCTATGTGTAGTATTAAATGAAATATAATATTTTAAACTAAAAAAAAATAATATTCACTTATATACTCATTGAAATGTGATTCCAATGAATAAGTTATTGCAAAAACAATATATATATATATATATATATATAAATAAAGTTTGATATCTGTATTCGTTTATATATATATATATATATATATATATATACTGCTTTTTATTTAAAGGTTTATATATATAAACCTTTAAATAAAAAGCAGTAGTCCAAATATCTTTCCAACATTTTTTTTAAAAGTTTGAATAATATTCCACTTGTGTTACACTTTAGCTAACAGTATATAAACCCTCATTTTTAGTGAATTGTGAACTAGGCTGTTTATGGGCTAACTACTGGAAAAATAAATCCTAAGCAGATGAAAGAAATATTCAGCTCAAATTCAAAATGAAGTCATCAGCAGGTTTAATAGATATATGGTTACTGCAATAAAAGATCTTACTATGTATTTTTTTAATGTCTACAGTTTTTTTTATACTTGTTTAACAAACAACATCTGAAAGAAAATTAAACTTTCATTTAGCAGAAAATTTCTAACTTAAATGATTAAATAAAAAGAGAATGTTTTATTGCAAATTGTTTATTTACTGACCATAAACTATATAATGTCCTAAATGGTTAAGAGCAATAGTATAATGGCAGACTTTGGAGCTTAAGATCCATAGATCACACCCCAGCTGTTGGGCTTCCAGTACTGGGTGTTTTTACGAACTCCTAAGCAATAAAGTCATTCAATTAATGTTATTAATCATTTCTGAATTTTACACTATAATAAAACTTATACAATGTTATATTTGCTTTTTACACATTTCAAATTAATTCCAGTTAATTTATTATACTTTTTTAATAATATAATAAATTATTTGAAATAATATTGGTAATTTATTTCTGATAAGTTAATTAAACTTTATTATAATACCATTAAGTTGGCTCATCCTCATTATTTATCAATTATCATTTCATTAGCAGCAGACTTCTCTCTGAAAATTTTGTTATTCAATTATAAATGAGAATGCGAGTATTACTTGCATATTAAATAAGTTCATTAACTAATGTTATTAATAATAAAAAAATCTAAGAAAAGCAACGGAGTATATAAATGCATTTAGCATTGCTCTTCGCACCAATTATTTATAAAATCAGTATGTTGGCGACTGAATTTACACTTGTTCATAAAAGTTATTACATTAGTTTTAACTTAATATTTATTAAATGAATTGTTTACAAAGAAACACGTAGATAAAACAAAAGTTATGTGAAACATAAATTATAAAGTATATATGCATAAACAATAAGCTCTAAATAATTATGTAATGATAAAGTCGATTTATCAAACCGCAATCTCAACTAGGTAAATGTATAAATAATTTGTCACTTATATCGATATATAGATAAAAATAACTACCTCATAGTTATACGTTATTTTATCAAGAAAACAAAATTCATCATGTGACCCTGTAGATATAACATCAATTCTCCATGCATTGGCGCGGTGATATTTAATATTCAAATAACACGTGATTTTATTGAAGAGAAAAGGAAATCGGAACTGTTGACAAATGCTTATATATCTTAAATACATTACGTAGTTTTTAAAAAAGCCAAATATTATTTAAACCATTAAGCATCACATGATCACCATCTCTTATACTAGCACATAATTGTTTATAAATAAGGCAAAACTCTCCATAGAGTAGTGCCACCCTGTGCCAACCAGAGTAACCAATGAATGCCAGAAGGGTTGTGCATAAAATCCCCATCTAATGCCTACTCATCCAATATCCCCATACTAGTTTCTGGCTTGTGGCCTTCGTCAGTGAGGATCTTTGGATCTGAGAGCATGGCACCTAGTCAGTGAGGAGCTTTGGATCACTCTCAGATCCAAAGCTCCTCACTGACTAGGTGCAGTGCTCTCAGATCCAAAGCTCCTCACTGATGAAGGCCACAAGCCAGAAACTAGTCTGGGGATATTGGATGAGTAGGCATTAGATGGGGATTTTATGCACAATCCTTCTGGCATTCATTGGTTACTCTGGTTGGCACAGGGTGGCACTACTGTATAGAGAGTTTTGCCTTGTTTATAAATATTATTTAACACTATTGCATATTTACAAAAATTAAAAAAGGGTCAAAATTTTTACTTCATCATTGACACCTTATAGAAACATCTGAAAAAGATAACTGATCCCACCCCCAAAAATGTATTTCTTGTTGACTCAGCATATTTCAGTTGACCTAGTCACAGTTTCTTACCTTTCTTACTAACTTGTGAATATATATCAATTTAAATATCTTGCTAGTTATTTAAGTACTGTGACAAACTACTGAGGTGTTGTCAAGCATTGATGGCCTAGCGGTTAGCATAGCTTCCTTCCAAGCAGCTGGCCTGGGTTCGCTTCCCAATCAATGCCAAATTTCATGCATTCTCACATTTACACCACTCTTTATAGATAAATAATTCAACAATCATTAATTAATCATTAGTTAGGCTAGAGAACTTTTAACCCAGATATAAAGTTCAAATTAAATTTAAGATAGATATATCTATTTTTATTATATACAACTACAAGGCATCATTAATCTAGCTTCATTTTATCCTTTCTATATTCTGAATTCTTATTTTGAACCAATTAAAAATGAAAATAAGAATTTCATCTGTTTGAATTTTGGATTTACAGTATACTGATAATTGTTCTATTTTTGACTATTCAAAAGTCAATCTACAGAATGCATTTCATGGTTTGAAGGCAACTTGTAAAGTCTTTGGTTTAATAATTAATGTTCAAAGTACTTACTTTGTTTATAATCAGATAGTAATGAAAATAAGATCCTCAGCAACTTTTATCCTGAATGATTACTAACTTGTGAATATATATCAATTTAAATATCTTGCTAGTTATTTAAGTACTGTGACAAACTACTGAGGTGTTGTCAAGCGTTGGTGGCCTAGCGGTTAGCATAGCTGCCTTCCAAGCAGCTGGCCTGGGTTCACTTCCCAGACAATGCTTTGACATATAAATAAACAATTGAGGTGCAGCATGTATGCTAATGTGCTTACCCTGTTTTTAACAAATTAAAAGAGAGAGAGTAATTAGCCACAAAGGAATGACTTTTGCAATTAAATTGGTTATAAATAGAATTATTTTATCTAATTTATTGTATAGAAATATGATTTGAGCATTGTACCAATATGATATAAAGTCATTAGAAAAGTTTAATATGAGGGAACTCCACAAAAATTTAATAATACAATCGAAAGACCATAAAAGTCAACAATAGTTTTTTAACTTGCTGGATGTGAATCTATAGAGACCATTGTTGTAAAATCATGTCTTCATTAGCTTAAATATGCAAAAATGAATGATATAAGACTTCCTGAAAGGTTGTTTTATCAAGAACTTAAATATCATTTTCATCGAAGTGATAGATCTGATGATACTGTAAACTTTTTCACAAAAACATCCTAAAAAAGTACAATGCCGATCGTTTCCATTGGGAAGATATGGCAGAAAATAGATCACATTGGAGAACTACTATTAGTCATAGTGTTAAAGTATTATAGAAAGAATAGTTTCCTGCTGAAGAAGTTAACTAGTTTGGAGTGTATATTCAGGCGAAAATGATACAATAATTTTAGTCTAATTTATTAATAATAATCATTATACTAGTTATGTAAAAAGGATATCATAAAATATGTCATTATAAGAAATTTGATTTTATACATAAAAGTATAGTAATTTAATTTATGGAAATTCCAAGATTAAATTTGCATTTATAAGCCTTCAAGAATTGTGAACACGTTTCTAGGTGTTAAATTGTATTGGGAAGATAGGATTTTGTTTCTTCTTTGCATTTAATTGATGTTATTTAAAAAACAACAACAATGTAATGGACTTGGGATGGGATTAATCAAATATGGCATTTTAAGAATCACTCAATAAATTAAAACTAGGAAAATTTATCTAAAATTTGGGAAATGTCTTCTCATAATGTTTATTAATGTAGTGAGAAAGCAAGTATTAAATGTATAACTGTTTAACCCCAAGGCAAAACTCTCCATACCGTAGCACCACTCAGTGCAAGACAGAGTAATAAATGGATGCAAGAAGGTTTGTGCATAAAAGCTCTATCTAGTGTCTACTCATCTAATATCCCCAGACTAGTTTCTAGCTTGTGGCTTTCATCAGTGAGGAGCCTTGGATCTGACAGAATGGTGATTATGTAATATCTAACTTATGATAATGTTTAAGTAAATTCAACAGTCAGGGCAGTAGAGTAAATGTTCAATAGTTTTTTTCATCTCTTTTACACACACCTTAACTAGCATCTAATATGGCAAAGCCAATCATTTTTATCTATAAATCTAATAATGGTAACTTCATTTTTAAAACTGTTTTACATTGTATATTCCACCATATCTATACCAAATGGTCAACCCAAAAGTGATGTGGAGATGCTTACTTAACCTCCAATTAAAATCAGTTAAATATCTAATTATAAATCATGTCTATTGGGTGTCTGACTAGGTTAGATATTTGTGGAGTTGATTAATTGATAAAATTAACAATTTTCAACTTTATTTAACTTTCTGGTCATAAGCATGGCATAAAATAAATTAACTATTTTTCATAAGGCTCTTCATATTTATCACAATTTGGAAAACAAATGTTTAATTATTATAATTTAATGTACAAGTACCAATTCTGCACTCATAACATTGATTCCATCTACTTTTGATAAGGGCATCAAGAAAAATTAGAAATTAATTATTAGGCTAAAGATTTTTATATCATTTCCAATCAGATGTAAACTTTAAATCACTTAAAGCTTTTTAGTCATGCATAAATCATGGAATAATTAAACTAAATCTAGATCTTCTTTTTCCAATGGATCTTTTTAGAGATATCTAAAATGTCCATTTTTATAATTCTTGTAGTATATGTCTAGAAGCAGTCATTTTTTTAGATGTCTTTATTCTTGTGTCATAAATGTGACTACGGAATGAATATTTTAAATATATCTAATAAATTAAATATTTACTAATATGTCTTATTATACAATTTCTTATTACATTTAATAATTTATGACAACAATAAAATATGTGAACTTTCTATTCATTTATTTCTAACTATTCTAATCTAAAAAGTAAAATAAGAAAAAACTATCTCAAATTCTTACATTTATCAATTGAATAATATGATTTAAAATGTTTTTATGTATGTTTTTCCATTATATGTATGATAAAGAGATTATTATTCAGCAGTAGAATGTTTACGACTGATATAACAATGCACTTTTGATGTATTTACAGAAAATTTTAGATAAGGTCATTTCTTTAAGTAGCAAAATTACCTAACTTATTTTATGGCATCTTCTTATCCCTAACTCTGGAACTATAAATATGTGAGGATTTAGCAAATCATCCTTTTTGCCTTTGTTGATTTTTTTAAAATAAAAATAATGTTAATATTTAGGAAATAAAATAAAATTTGATAAAATCTTCTCTTGCACCAATCAGTATTACAATTCTTACCTGTTATACTGCTTTCTTCTTTAAATAAACCTGAATATGTTGATGTGAATGTTTAAACTAATTAATATGTTTGGTGCTGTTTTGATCTTCAATCCAGTATTGAATAAAAGTAAATAATCAGTTAATTGCTTGGTAGATCTTATGGCATATAAGCATCCGAGTGTCAGGTTGGAGCACAATATTCCAATTCAATCAGATTTATTTATTTATTTCTTCTGGTAATCAATTTAAATTCCTCTGCTCGTGAGTCCACATCCCTATCACTTTGCTAATATGCACAGAAGATATAAAGCTTAATGTATTAATTAAAAAAAAACATATGGCTTTATTGTTTAGGAGTGTATCAGCCTTGCAAACACCAGAATTAGTCCTGTAACCTTTCCACTCCCATGATGAACCCATACTAACTACACCAAACCACGAAGGGTATAGATTATTTAATTAACCACTACATCTTGATATACTTGAATGTAACCAACATTTATTGTCATTGATACAATTTGTCTTTATTTTAGGTTATGTCCAGCTCAATACTCAAATAACCAGACTACATTAGTAACTTCTCTGCATTAGTCATTTGTGAGTTCTTTCATTATTCACTGTTATTATATTAGTAGTGACTTAATTTATCAAAACTATAAGACATTGATTGTTTCATATCTGAATAAGTACTAGTGGCAAATGGAAGGGTTAACGATTTCTGAATTAATTCCCAGATGAATTAAAACACACATTTCAATTTTATAATTTGAATGAACTATTTTGCTCAAACTATTGATTAAATGGTTAAAATGTTCATAGGTAACTAACTGATTATTTAATTATTATTTCTATATTTATTGTATGCTTTATTATATGGTGCAGTCATACAGTGTCAGATTGTGGTGTCCAATGTCATTGAATCACTCTCTAGTACCCTCATTTTGAGTGCTCAAACATGATTTCTCAATAAATAAAGTATTCAACTATTATTATTGTTATTATCATCATTATTGTTTTTTTTATATATATTTAGCAGCTTTTTTTTTAAGTGTCATAGCATCGGCTGGGATGCGAACCCACAACCTGGGCAACTGCCTGCAAGTGCAAGGCAGTCGCGCTGACCTCTCGACCACCAATGCAAGACTATTTAGCATCTTTGTACTAGTGATTCTTACTTTTTTTTCGTTCAGAATTTGACTTGCGAATGTAAATTAATATGAAAAATAGATTAATTAAAACAACAACTTATTTTTAATGCAATCTAACCTGTTTAGGTTTGTATTATTTTGTTAATATTATTCCATTTAAATTAAAATCATTTCTTATTTACCACAATGGAACAATGATGGAGTGAAGATCTAAATTTTATTGGGTCAAAATGTCACTAGAACATCATACCCTGAATGAGTAACCATTTGATTATTAGATTTGAGAGAAACAATACAACTGACTTATGAAATCAGTTTATCTGCAGTTCTGTATTGATTTACTCATCAAAAGAAAACTTGGTAATCTTTTGAAAGTATTAATAAGATTTTACTTTTAAACTTTTCTTCAAATGAATTAAATTTAATTTGGAAATTCTTGGGAGCATGTTGTAATATTATTTATAATTCGGAGATGCTTTAGGGTATCATAATTTATATTTAATCATTGAAAAACAGTCATCATTTAGTCGATCCCAATACCAATAATAATCAACAATTCAACCTGTTGTCAAGGCAACCTCTTTTTATCAACAAATATAGAATCCCACCTTTATTTATGGTCCAATATATTTATGTAGACATTAAAAATTGCAAGTTGACCACAGAGATGGATATTATTGATACAATGTATAAATAAATCTTTTTAAACAAATAAATACAAACTGTTCTGAATGCAGTCTCATAAAGAGTCAATTATGTAATTATAATTTTCAAATTGTACCCAAAATAATAAGTGTAGCATTGAGCTTCATTACATTTATTACTTATATTTGTGCTAGTTTAGGTTCAATTTAAATTAATGTACATATATTTGCAGAAAAGCTATTTTAGAAACATCTCCTCACTATAACGGATGCATTTGTATTCTGAATTTTTCTTTTATTGCACTTAAATTTTAAGATGAAATTACTTTTACTGCAATTTTTTTTAGTAAAACATATTAATTCTTTGTTAATCATTTTCTTCTTCTCAAAAGACTATTTTCACATTTATATGTTTATCTCTCTCTCTCTCTCTCTATATATATATATATATATATATTGTAACGGGATATATATATATGTGTTACATTTTAAATTCTAATATGTAATGTTTTGTAAATATCTAATACTGAATTAAAAACACACACGTTCAAAATGCACAAATAACGAATTATTAATTTATTAATGTATGATTTAAATATTAAAATATGCTTTAAAAAAGATTATAGAATCGAAACAAAGATTCTAATCTTTAAATAAAGTATAACATAAAAAACCTTTTTTAATAATAGTGAAGATTTTTTTAATTATAAAAAAATTACAAACAAATCCTTAAGGCAAAATCACAATTAAAGAAATGATTACGAAATAGATAAGAGTTCCCACCCAGAGATAGAGACACAGACCTCAGTGGAAAAATTTACTTAGCCAAAAACCCAAAATCTACTTGGCCACAAACTGAATTAAACAATCAAATAGAGATATGGAATATGTTTGATGAATCCTGCATTCCAGAGATAAGGTACCAAAGTATTATAAAAAGAAATCCAAACGAAATAATTAGTTAGTGGAGAATCAAAAAATTAAAATTTTGAATTCATCTGTAAAAATAATTTTAAAAGTTATCGCCATCACCAAAAAAAAATGTAATTAGCTTCATCATGCTTCCTTTGGTGTGGCCGGCCGAAGGCAGCTTTCATCTCCATGGATCCAAGGATCAAACCACTGGTACCATCTTCAGAAAACATCGTAAATGCATCTTTATAAATCGTCATCGCCCACAAGAAATGGATCTTGTATAAATTTGAATCTTCCTCATGAAGGAACGAGCACGAACAAAGGAAAGTATAAATTTATAAATGAAACATAAACTCTCTTAAGTTTAAAATCTTCAAACTTTATGTGTTTTTAAAATGAACTATAGACTTTCTTTCTGAGCAAACCTGAACTTCTATCTTTCTATAAACTTTGCGATTTTAAACTCTTAGCTAAAGTTTTCAACATAATCTTTAAAAAAAAAAAAGTATTGTATTTTATTTTTGGTTTATTCATGTTTAATTAATATCTGTTTGTAATAGGGTAGGGGTTTGAGATTGCAAACTTAAATTTAAAAATAGAAACGTATATCGTTATTTGTGCATCATTAAATTTAAAAAGAAAAGCAGGTTATATACATTTGCAGTAAAAAAATAAGTTAAAATATAAATGTTATCTTAAAAATGATTTTAAAACCTTAATTAAACTAAAGATTTTTGACTTGAATTAAATTAATAAAATGATTTAAATGTTAGTTGAGTGTAGATAGCTGCTAGACAATTTAAATATGTTACTTTTTTTGATTTCGGACTATTTGTTTCGTAGTTGTGTCAATGCTGATGGAGAGATATATGGACGTTTATATCAATGTAATGTGAAGTGTGTTAGCACCTAGGGCTACGAGTCCAACTGAATGCATGACCCCAAAGAGAGGTAGTCATATCATTGAAATGGACGCAGAGGTTTTCCTACGCCATTGACCCATTCCAGTTCTATGGATTGAGAAGATAAGTCGGCAAGATAAGACCGCTCTCTCATTCATAATCAGCGTTTTTCTCTTATTATTACATACATGATTCCTTCACCAGATAGAAGCACATTCCTATACTTGTTGAAGCGCATGTTTTCTCCAATAATATCACATTGGTCAGATGCACATTCCTGTCACGTGATTCTATGCTAACATGTTCACATTGCATTGGTTGCTGATATATATCTGGAAGCGAGTATAGGTGTGGCTGCAGATTTTTAGTCTGGAGTCAAGTGATTTGAAAATTTGTAAATGTGTCTAGGTAGCTCATTTATACTCAACATTTCTAAGATTAAGAATAAAAGTTAAAAACAAATAAATAATAACTAATGAAACAGAATAAAACAACTTTCTTCTTTTGTTATAAAAATTATTTTGTTAAGATAGTGTGTTATTAATTATCTATGTAAATAAAATCTTTTTGTGTTATTAAAACTGACAATGCTTGCTTTTTTTTATTCTTTATTATTAAAAATATATTTTAATAAATATATTAAGTTTCTGTGTCCACTTGAGCTAGTGACTTGGGCTGGCGGTCGTGGTCTTAACAGCACGTATCTGTCGACTTTATAAATTTTCTAGGTTCAAAGTAGCCTAAAGGTCCTCTGTCGGCTGATGCAGTAAGGCTGGATATTTCATCATTTTCTCTGACCATTATAAATGGCTGCCCAGCGTGTGGCATGATATTCATTAACCACAAATACCCTGATAAAATAAAATAATTTAGGAGATAGTGCAAATAGCACCCTGAACATCAGAATAGTTATAGTAAGAATAGGTTAGGATAAGATGTGACTGTCAGGTATAAATATGATCATCAAATAACTTTTATATTTGAAAAAGAAAAGGAATGATTTAGTAACTTAAAAAATACGAATACTTTGAAAATTAAGCCAGTAATATTTTTTTTCTGAAATGAGTAAATATTTTTTTGTATTAACATAAAGTTATAGTCCAATGTTTAATAAACTCACGAATGCCTTAAAAATTAAGCCAGTTATATTTTTTTTTTTAAATAAGTATCTATTTTTCTGTATTAACGCTAAGTTATAGTTTAAATATTGTGTAAAAAAAAAAAAGAACGTTAACACATTATTATTGCCAATTAGTATTAACTCTAGGTAAAGACTTTCTTTTATCATTTTTTTAAATAAGTTCGGTGATATGTAACAGGATATATATATGCATTACACTTTAAATTCTAATACGTAATGTTTTGTAAATATTTAATACTGAATTAAAAACACACACTTTCAAAATGCACAAATAATGAATTATTAATTTATTATGTTTGATTTAAATATTAAAATAAACTTTAAAAAAATTATAGAATCGAAACAAAGATTCTAATCTTTAAATAAAGTATAAAATAAAAACTTTTTAATAATAGCGAAGATTTTTTTAATTATAAAAAAAATTACAAACAGATCCTTAAGGCAAAATCACAATTAAAGAAATGATAATGAAATAGATGAGTTCCCACTCAGAGATAGAGACACAGACCTCAGTGGAAAAATTTACTTAGCCATAAACCCAAAATCTACTTGGCCACGAACTGAATTAACCAATAAAATAGAGATATGGAATATGTTTGCTGAATCCTGCATTCCAGAGATAAGGTACCAAA
The DNA here is from genome assembly GCA_028023455.1 of Epiperipatus broadwayi. NCBI lineage: Eukaryota > Metazoa > Onychophora > Udeonychophora > Euonychophora > Peripatidae > Epiperipatus > Epiperipatus broadwayi. The sequence goes on along the minus strand of JAQFVV010012743.1, from coordinate 28,679 downwards.
GTACTGCTATGTATTAGTATTGCATTACAATATCAGCAAGTAATAGAAAATTAAAAGTACAGCATTATAATATATCAGCAAGTAAAAGAAAGTTAAATACTTTAATGTACATGTCTAAAGATAAGAAAAGAGATAAGCATTTCCAGTTTTATCCAGCTCCCTCCTATGCACGGGAAACGCACGAACCTCAGAGAAATAGCAGTTTGGAACGCGGACCCGAAGCAAGACAAGGCTATCCCAGACTCCTGTGCATGAATGAGAAGAGCAGTATTTAAGGCCCAGTGAGAAACAAGAAAATTGTCATGAGATAGCAGTGTAACCAGAAGACGGTATGCCGACTGAAAGCAGAACTCGTGATCCAGTGAACTCCGCCACTGAAGGTGCCAAAGCGGACCTAGGGATTTATAGAAGCCATCCATGCTTTATTATTACTTATCGTAAGCCGCAAGGCCAGATCATGTAAGCCTATTATTAATATATCAAACTTGTTGTAAATATGTTAATATCGTTTTGTTGTAAATAAATATTTATTATTAATTATCGGTAGTTGAGATTATTTAGCTCGCATGGATTGTGAGAAGTGGGGGAGAATATTACAAGTACTATAAAAAAAAATCCAAACGAAATAATTAGTTAGTGGAGAATCAGAAAATTAAAGTTTTGAATTCATCTGTAAAAATAATTTTAAGTTATTGCCATCACCAAAAAAAAATGTAATTAGCTTCATCGTGCTTCCTTCGGTGCAGCTGGCCGAAGGCAGCTTTCATCTCCATGAATCCCAGGATCAAACCACTGGTACCGTCTTCAAAAAACATCATAAATGTGTCTTCATAAATCATCATCGCCCACAAGAAATGGATCTTGCATAAATTTGGATCTTCCTCACGAAGGAACGAGCACGAACAAAGGAAAGTATAAATTTATAAATGAAACATAAACTCTCTTAAGTTTAAAATCTTCAAACTTTATGTGTTTTTAAAATGAACTATAGATTTTCTTTCTGAGCAAACCTGAACTTTTATATTTACTTTGCGATTTTAAACTCTTAGCTAAATTTTTCAATGTAATCTTTAAAAAAAAAAAAGTATTGAATTTTATTTTTGGTTTATTCATGTTTAATTAATATCTGTATGTAATAGGGTAGGGGTTTGCGATTGCAAACTTAAATTTAAAAATAGAAACGTATATCGTTATTTGTGCATTATTAAATTTAAAAAGAAAAACAGGTTATATAAATTTGCAGTAAAAAAATAAGTTAAAATATAAATGTTACCTTAAAAATGATTTTAAAACCTTAATTAAACTAAAGATTTTTGTTTTGAATTAAATTAATAAAATGATTTAAATGTTAGTTGAGGGTAGATAGCTGCTAGACTAGCTTAAATATGTTACTTTTTTGATTTTGGACTATTTGTTTTGCAGTTGTGTCAATGCTGGTGGAGAGATATATGGACATTTATATCAATGTAATGTGAAGTGTGTTAGAACCTAGGGCTACGAGTCCAACTGAATGCATGACACCAAAAAGAGTTAGTCATATCATTGAAATGGATGCAGAGATATTTCCTGTGCCATTGACCCATTCCAGTTCTATGGATTGAGAAGATAAGTCGGCAAGATAAGACCACTCTCTCATTCATAAGCAGCGTTTTTCTCTTATTATTACATACATGATTTCTTTGCCATATAGAAGCACATTCCTATACTGGTTGAAGCTCATGTTTTCTCCAATAATATCACGTTGTTCAGATGCACATTCCTGTCATGTGATTCTATGCTAACATGTTCACATTGCATTGGTTGCTGATATATATCTGGAAGCGAGTATTGGTGTGGCTGCGGATTTTTAGTCTGGAGTCAAGTGATTTGAAAATTTGTGAATGTGTCTAGATAGCTCATTTATACTCAACATTTCTAAGATTAAGAATAAAAGTTAAAAACAAATAAATAATAACAAATGAAACACAATAAAACAACTTTCTTCTTTTGTTATAAAAATTATTTTGTTAAGTTTGTGCATTATTAATTATCTACGTAAATAAAATCTTTTTGTGTTATTAAAACTGACAATGCTTGCTTTTTTTATTCTTTATTATTAAAAATATATTTTAATAAATATATTAAGTTTCTGTGTCTACTTGAGCTAGTGACTTGGGCTGGTGGTCGCGGTCTTAACAGCACATATCTGTCGACTTTATAAATTTTCTAGGTTCAAAGTAGCCTAGTGGAGCTCTGTCGGTAGATGCGGTAAGGCTGGATATTTGGTCACTTTCCCTGATCATTTTAATATATATATATATATATTAACTGAAAGGAGACCCTTTGATTCCTCTTGGAGGCCTTAAAGGAACCGAGCAGGGCAAATTCGTAATTTCCACTCCATACATTCTTGCCGTTGCAGCTGTTATTACTATGTGATTATTCATATAGTATATGAACATGGATGGGCTGCTCACCAACACGTATTAGCCAGTGTGGTGAGTTTATTGGTTTTTTACCTCTGAGTTTAAGATCAAGAAACACCATGCTCTTTCTTCTCAGTGCCTGATAAGGCAGAATGAATGTTTGTGTAAATGATAAATATTTTTCCAATACATATATACAATTATGACAGATAAAATTAAAGCATGGCCTTATTCCCAGGAAGCTGTAAATTCATCAACCAAGGCAGCGGTTGGTGGCCAAAGGCGGAGGGTGCTAAGAATCTCCTGATTGTCGACCCAGGCTGCCATTTGATGATGACTTTTTATTTAGGTACTTACAACTGCAGATCACTTTCAAGTGAAGGAAAATTGCAAAAATTAGAAGAACTGTCTTATATTAAATGGAACATTATTGGACTTTGTGAAGTTAGAAGAAAAGGAGAAGAAACAATTGATTTAAAAAGTGGACATATACTCTATTATAAAGGCACACATATTGGAAATACAAGTGGAGTAGGATTCATTATAAATAAAAAGTGGAAGCACAATATTGTGGAGATTGATGGTGTATCAGACAGAGTGGCAAGATTAGTTATACAACTTAATAGCAGATACCAAATGCAGATAATTCAGGTTTATGCCCCAACAAGTTCTCAGTGATGAAGTAGTAGAAGATTTTTATATGGATGTACAAAAGGCTTTTGATCAGAGTAAACAACATTTTAGAATTGTTATGGGAGACTTTAATGCTAGAATAGGTAGACAAATGAAAGATGAAATTGCTGTAGGTAATTTTGTTTATGGTAATAGAAATGAGAAAGGATATAGACTTGTGGAGTTTGCAGAAAAAGAAAAAAACTTTATATTATGAATTCATTTTTTGAGAAAAATGTTAAAAGGAAATGGACATGGACACATCCAAATGAAGGTACAGCAGAATTGGATTATATTTTGACTAACAGAAAATACATATTTCAAGATTGTAATGTTCTTAATAAATTTAACACAGGAAGTGATCATCGATTAATAAGGTGTAAGTTATGTGTTAATGTAAAACTAGAGAAACAAAAATTATTAAGAAAAACAATATTTACAGTTAATATTCCTAATCTTCCGAAACATTCTAATGAATTTAAATTAGAACTTACAAATAGATTTCAAGTGTTAGGAGATTTTGAACATGATTCAGATTTGAATGAAATTAATATGAAAATAACTGATACACTTTTAAAAACTGCAACAAAGATAGCTGGTAGAAAAAAGCAGCAATTGACTAATAAAATTTGTACTGAGACTCGAGAATTTATGAAGAAAAGAAGGAATATGAAGATATACAAAAATGATGCATTAAAAAGAATTGAATATCTCAAATTTTGTAAAATGGTACGGAAAAGAGTTGAAAATGATATATGAAAGTATAACTGTGAAATAGCAAGGAAAGCTGTAGAAGAAAGTAAAAGTCTCAAGAATGTTAAACAACATTTTGGTATTGGTAGGAAATTTATATCTGCAATAAGAAAAAAAGATGGAATTATTACTAAAAAGAGAGATGACATCATGAAATTGGTAGAAGATTTTTATCAAGAATTATATAGTAATAAAGAACAAGTACCTCCTATATCTATTACATATTCCGCAATTGCCCAGAATTTTAAATGAAGAAGTGAGACATGCAATTAAATGTATGAAGAAAGGAAAGGCTCCAGGAAATGATGGAATTATAATTGATATATTAAAAGAAGCAGGTGAAGAAATATAAACAATTTTAGCAAAGTTATATATCAAATGTCTAAATGATAAAGATGTACCGGAAGATTGGAAGAATGCAGTAATAATATTAATATTTTAAAAAGGTGATAAAGAAGATATTAGAAATTACAGACCTATCAGCCTTTTATCAGTTTTATATAAAATTTTTAGCAAGATAATTACAACTCGTCTACAGAGAACTTTGGATTTTCACCAACCAAGAGAACAAGCTGGATTTAAAAGTGGTTTTAGTACAATAGATCATATCCAGGTATTGATAGAAGTCATAGAAAGGACAAACGAATCTTGTCATTATGTTTTGGATTTGTATATTATGAAAAGGCATTCGATTCTATACACATTTCTTCAGTGATTAAAGCATTGGATCATCAAGGTATAGATCCAGGATATTGTCATATTTTATAGAATATTTATAAAAATGCAACAGCAACAATTAGATTACATAATGATATTGGAAAAATCAACATTGAGAAAGGTGTAAAACTTTTTACAGCAGTGCTGCAAGAAGTATTTTGTGGATTAAAATGGGAAACTAAAGGAGTGAAAGTAAATGGAGAGTATTTAAGTCATTTAGAATTCACAGATGATGTAGTTGTTTTTGCAAATAATGCTTCAGAGCTGCAGGAAATGCTACAGGAGTTAGCAGATGAAAGTAGAAAAGTAGGACTAAAGATAAATGTTAAAAAGACTAAAGTAATGTTTAATCGATTTGCTCAAAATATGAAAATAAAGATTAATTATGAAGCATTAGAAGAAGTTAACAGTTACAAATACCTTGGTCAGATTATTAATACAGATGGAAACATAATGGAGGAAATTAATCATAGAATTAAACTTGGTTGGAGTGATTTTGGTAGAAATAACTTGATACTAAAAGGAAATATGTCTATGTGTTTGAAAAGGATGGTTTTTAACAAATGTGTTTTACCAGTTCTGACTTATGGATCTGAGACTTGGACACTTAATAGAAGAGCAATACAGAGACTTCAGACCACTCAAAGGAGTATGGAGAGATGTAGGTTGGGAGTAACAAGAAGAGATCGAAAGCGCAATGTATGGGTAAGACAACAAACAGGTGTTACTGACCTTATTGAAAAAAATAAAAAATTGAAATGGAGTTGGGCTGGACATATTGTTAGAAGAGATGATAATAAATGGACAATTGAAATTTTAAACTGGATTCCAAGAGATTGTAAAAGACCCAGAAAGAGACCACATGTGAGATGGATGGATGAAATAAGAAAATGTGCAGGGGTGTTGTGGAGAAGAGAAGCTAAAGATCGGAGAAGATGGATTAAACTTGGAGAGACCTTCATCCTGCAGTGGACTGATAATGGTTGATGATGATGATGATAAAAAATTAAAAGATTTTCATAAATTTTCTAACGTAAATATTAATAATGACTTAGTAAGATTTTTTAATGTACTTTTTATGAAAAATGTTATCTATGATCTGACCATTTGACGGAATTCGGTTTGCAATGTTAGGTTTAAATCCATATTATGGCATGGTTGATTAACTTAACTTAAACATGAAACTTTTTGAAGTGTCTTTGAAAATTACCATACACTAATATTTTTAAAAAAAATTGTTAGAAGCTTTTTTTTATTTTAATCATAACTTCTTTTTGTAAATATATATTTTTTTTTTCAAATAAAATTAGTTGAAAAAAGTTAATTAAATTAAAACATTTGTATTTGTATTGTCTTTTCACACAATGAATGCAGATTCCATCTTGACTATGATTATCTATGATTTTTATATTTAAATTATAATTATCTGCAATTTAAAAATAAATACATTTTAAAAAATAGAAATTAATAAAAAATTATTTTTTTTACATATTATTTTTTTAGTTTACAGCAAATATTGTACATACAGATACATAAATATAATATTTCATCAACATGGGTAGGATGAAAAGTTTGGCACCTATGTGGGCTTTGAGGGTTCCATCATCAGATTTTCAATGAATTGGACAGCTGAAGTGTTGTAGGGTGGAATGGATTGAAGCCTGTCCATTAAAATATGAAGATTGGCTATCTTAATAGAGACTGAGCATTGATTGTATATATGTGTGGAGATGATAATCTGGACCAACCAATGAGTGCTGGTTTAACATGAAATAAAGATATTGGTATTTTTGTCATTTTGACATGTGTATGTGATCAAGTGTGTCATCAGTATGAGATAGTGTGCATAGTTGAGAGTCATGAGAAAGTCTGAGTTCAAATCCCCTATATATTACACATTGGAGTGCAGGTATGAAAAAGCATGTACTGTATAAAAAATTCATCTATTAATATTTACAATAAATAATATTTTTAAGTAAATTGTTTCGAAAAATTGTTTGAGAAATGTATGTTAGTTAAATGGTTCGATTTTATTTAATGCTTAAAAATATAGAATAAAATCATGGGCTAAATAACTGTAAGAGTATACACGTTTAAACATGTATTTACATTTTATACATATGCATATACATAATTGACAAGGATTGCATTTTAAATATACAGTTTTTTATTACAAAATTCCAGTTATTTTTGAAGTAACTTTCAATATAGATATAACTTAAATAGAAGAAAACTATTTTTCCATATATGTGCTACAAATAGATAACACTCCATTGCCAATAAATATTAAAAAAAAACAAAAACAGGCAGTCCATTCATTCCTAAAAGTCCCTCTTAAATAAACTAACACTTATTGGCTGTGCTGCAAATAGAATGCAGTCTTATTTAAAAGCTAGACCGTCAAATCAACAAATTTCTTATAAAGATTCAACTTATATATACCAAAGAAGAGACAGTTTCTTACTTTTAACTTATATATATATGAAATAAAACATATAGATCAGTGTATTAGACTAATTATATTATAAAATATTAATAACTAAGTACACTATCAGTGCCGTAGATCAAATTCATAACAATTAGCTACCAATATAAAAACTATTTGATGACGAAAATTCCAGAACATGTTCATTTGCACATTATTAAATCTCTGATTCAAAATTTCTTTAGAATTAGCAGTATACCAGATTTCTTAATTCTTGTTTTTTTTTTATTCTATTCATACACACTATGTTAATTTTCCAATAGCAACAGCCATTTCCACATTCCTTTTTAGGATCAAAGAAAAAAAGAAGTTAATAATTAGTTTTCCTTTTTTTTGATATTGACAAACATACTTCTTAAGACATGTAGCAATGTGAATTTAGTTTCACAGTGGTAAATGGCTGAACAATCAATACACAATATATTAAATAAATTAAAGCTATATCAGATCTTTAAAGTATCACCTATGCTATTTCATCAATCACTATATGATAAAAAAAATCAAATCAATCCTGCAGACATGATCGGTACACTAACCAATATTTATCGGATCTTTATAAAGATCTGGATAAATAAATAAACATTATTACATTGTATTTTGAAGTAGTATGTAAAATGGTAATAGTCAAAACAATATAAATTCACTAGGCTGAATATATCTTCTAAAACAACTAATTTAATAACTGACTCTACATTCTTCATAATAAATCAAAATTGTTAACAGTATAAAATGTTTGACATCTAAACAATAAACGGATTTTTTTTTCCATCTAAACTTATAAGAAATAAATATTTTACTTTTAATGAAAAAATCAGTTTAATAGTATAATTCCTTTAAGACTAACATTTTTGTTAAAACTAGAAACCTTTTTGTATTAATTTTATAAAAGTTGCAAAAAGATTTATCCTCTTTGGTTGAATGGCCACTGTAGCAAAATTTTCCCTCCGTTTCCTGTCTGGCGCCAATTTTTACGTCCCGTTGTAACTTGTAATATGACAGTTGTAAGCAAGATAAATATCTATTAGATGAGTGAAGTATTAACTTTATGCTATACAGTTATTATAAATTTCCCTAAAGAATCAACTCTTAAACATTATCACTTCTATCATTTATCAATAATTTATTACGATAAAACATTTTCTTTCTATAGCTGTTAGTATATGCACAATCTATATTTAAAATCTATTTTACCTTATATATTATTTACGAGTTCATTAACGCTTAAGATACTCAATAACGACTTGTTAGAAAAAAATCTATTAAGATGATAGATATCAATCTGAAATTTTCACTATCTATAAATCAAATAATATCAATGTCATAAGTGAATTGTTATATAAGTAGTTTCTTTTTACCTGAAATCACCTGTAACAAGTATTAGCTATTAAAAAAATGGTACAACCTTTTAAATCAATTATCCATTGTAAGGTCTTTCCAGCTGGCCCACATCGAGGGATAGTAAAGGAGAAAACAACATTACATTTATTAGATTTTTTATAGTGAGGATTTGCATACCCCTCCCTCCTACTATTAATTTATAAATATTGTAATATCTAAAAATCCTTAAGATTTGTTTATGGCATATGATACGAGTGTATTGGACTCCACAAATACAACAAGTGTCTTCAACCCTACAAATATTATTTCATATAGTAACAGAAGTAATCATTTGTTCAATTACTTCAAGAAATACAAATTTGATAACACAGTCATGCTACTACAATTTATGCTATAATTTTTTTTGTTAAAATATTCATCAATAGAAGAATGATAATAAGATTAGAAAATCAGAGATTGGTCAATATGCAAGCATCATTCAGCACAACAATGATAGATAAACTCTGGAATTTTAAGAACACCCTTTGATGAAATTATTAAGTATCATCTGTGATGACTTGATTTCAAACTTAAATTGTTATTTGGAATTAACAATTGATGATAGAAAGAAGTTAAGCCTGGCCAGGAACATTCATGGTCAATAGATCCTATACCAAATTATTTCTAGGAGGTCTCTTTTCTGTAATCTCAATGGCTTGGAATATACTTTTAACAAGAAGTCAGTTTTGAAGATATTTCTTACATTAGCCAAGTAGAATATAAGGTCCACCATCCCTCTCTTTTCATAAGTGAATGAAAATTTATTTAGAAAATAGTTTTGTCCAGAAACATTTAAATAATCTATAATTAGTGATTATCTATAAGTAGTGACTCTTTAATTATAACACTTATGTGCTTTGGTATAATTCATAGAGTATCTGACTTTGGATTCAGAGATTCCATGACCAATTCGGGTGCTTACAGTTTTGACACTCAAACTTCTTATGAACTCCCAAGAAATAAAGTCATTAAGTCTTTTATATTTAATTATAAAACATATATTCAAATATAAATAAAATATCCACAAGATATATCTAAATATGCTTAAATATATATATAATAAAGTTTATTAATCAAACAACACAATCATGGATCTTAATAAAAATATAAAGTCACATGTATCAATATACAGAGAAAATTGACAAACATGTCATGCTACACAATATTTCATTTTTAAATTAAATGTGAGATACCACTAGAGAGAGAGAGAAAGTGAAATTTTTGAAAAAAGCAAACCACACCTTGTCCTCCATTAGTCTAATTATTATATATAAATTATTATTACAAGCAAAAATAAATATTTTTTTCAAGATCCAACAATAAAGTCAGTTTGATTTGATATTATAAGAAGAAAATGGAGTCTCAAATTTAGACAACTTATAATTGTTATATTCATCTGTTTCATAAATAAAATTAATCAGCCATTAATCTATGAAAATTTGGACAAATACAAATTATGTACCACATTGTTAATGACTGTTATGGCTACAGTAACAAAAGTGAAGGTTTTGCTGATTCTGTCTTCTTTTTGGAATAGCCACAGATTTCTTTATCATGTGTTGGTAAAAATGAAGCTATCAAAAAAAATCCTTGCATTAAATAAACAAATATGTACATTTATTAAAATTAGAAATGTATAAATCTAATCAAAAACTAATCACGATAAATTCAAAACATGAAATAAAGTTAGTTAATCAAATGAAACTAAATGTAAAAATTAATAAAAATATCAAGTCATCCATCATGTCAATGCTCAGAAGAAACCAACAGTCATTTTATCACTATAGGTGATATTAGAAATAAACATTATTATTTTGACTGTACATCCCCATGAAGATTCTATTAAAGTGGAAATATATATATATATAAATAAAAACTTGGAAATATACCTATTTGTATATCATAATACAAATTACAAAAATGATACAAAAGACAGTATCCTGTATTCATTTGTCTATTTATGATCCATTATAATAAAACCACTTTTAAATCAAAATGTTTTTTTTATTTGGTTTTTAATTGGAAATTTATCTTGGTAAAGATTTTGTATTGAATCAGTGAACAATTGATAGGTCTGCAATTTTTAATATATTATTCATCATCTTAAATCTCAGTATTGTTACTTTATTTTTCCAATCATCTGGTAGACAATTGACATATATTTTTGTCAACAAATTTTCTATTTCTTCATTTGTTTTTTTTAGAATATCAATTATAATTCTCTCATTTACTGAAGATTTTTTTTTCTTTGTGAATTAACTTGATGTCTCACTTCTTCATTTCAAATGCTTGAAAATTCAGAAAATGTAGTAATTGTAATCACTACTTTACTTTACTGTATAATTCTTTGTAGAAATATTCCACATATTTTATGATATAGTCCCTCTTTTTGGTAATGATTCAATTATTTTTTTTAGTACTACAACAATTTTTCTTACAATTTTAAGATGCTGTTTTATACCTTATAAACTTTTATTCTTTTCTATTGTTTTTTTGCCAATTACGAGTTATACTTTCTTATATCATTATTAAATTTTCATATCATTTTATAGAACTCAAATTCTTTTTAATGTATCCTTTTAAAATATTTTTATATTCCTTTTTTTGTTCTTACACATTCTTATCTTAATCAAAATTTTATTGTTTAAATATTATTTGTATATATTATTTTATTTGCAGTTTATAATAAAATATCAGTTATTATTTTATTGATTTCAGTTAAGTTTGAATTAACATCAAAGTTTGATAATATTTTTAAAAGGTTATCAACTTCTAATTTAAGTTCATTGAGATATTTCTGATGATTAGAAGTATTATCTGTTAATACTTTCTTGTTTTACTATGTTATTGTCTTTCTAGATTTGTATTGACATGTATCTTACATTTAAATACAACTGATCCCCTACTTTGAACACTTTTTACAAAAACCTTTTATTAACCTATATTCATGCACAATCTTATATTTCAATTGTCCTACAGCCTTCTTCAGAGCTATGAATTTTATTTTATGTTGTTCATAGCTCTGAAGAAGACTGTATGACAGTCAGAATGTAAGATTGTGTGTGAATATAGTTCAATAAAAGGCTTTTGCTAAAAAGTTTTCAAAGTAGTGGATAAATTGTATTTATACAAGATATTACAGCAAAATAAAGGAAGTAGTGAATTTGGTGATATCTTACATTTAATAAATCAATCATCACTTCCTATGATGAATCTATTAAGAACATTATAATATTGAAATACATGTTTTATGTGGGGTAATATATAATCTAATTCTGCTGTAAATTTTTTTGTATAATTCTATGTCCAATTTCCATTTAGCATTTTTCACAAAGAAAAAAATTCACTTTTTTTATAAAAATTCCACAAGTTTGTGTCTTTAATTATATCTATCACAATTTACCGACTGTATTTTCATTTTTCAATTATTGTCCATTTTTTGCCATGACAGTTTTCAAATGTTGTTTGTTGTAATATATATATATATATATATATATATATATATATATATATATATATATATAATGCCTCTTTTTATATCACAATGATAATTGGTGGGACACAAGCCTAATTTGATAACTTTTATTATGACAGATAATTAATCCTTTAATTCTTTATGATATCTCATTAATCTCCACAATCTTCTATAATTTTTTTTTATATTTATAATGAATCTCACTCTTCTTGTGCTTCCAATATTTATATATTTTATTATAAAGTATATGTCAACTTTTTCAAATCAATTGTGACTTCATTTTTTTCCTGTCAAATCCAACTCAACGATTTGTCTAATATATGTAATCTTCCTTCATATGAAAATTATCTGCAGTTTTATTATTAAAATAAATGGTCATCATCGAATGACATCCTGAGTTTGAAATCAGGAATTCATAGGACTCTTCATGTTCTAACACAATCTGCAGCTTTGTCTTGTAATTTTACAGACTTCTGGAAAAAGATAAATAATTTTTTTTAATAAAAAATATAGAATATTTTATTCCAAAATTTGATTACAGTTTATAATAGAATTAGACATAGGATACATTAAATGGTATTCAGAGAGATAGAAGTTCAATATTGACAGATCTTGCCTGCCACAGCCTATAAGGACTAATATGATGCATAAAAGCAAAGGAATGAGCCTCGGATTTAGTGTCTTGGTGGCAGGTGACTAAGCTTGCATGTCTCAAAATGTAGATAGTTCTAAACTTTTGTCCATTCAAAACTTTAGCTTTGTATATATAAACAAACCCTTCAGAATAGAAGTCAATGTCACAATACTCAGGGTCTGGGCAATAAGCTTGAGGAGGCATGCAAATCATAGTCAATCCCAAAGGAATGCATGAAAATCAGCCCCTAATCTTTTCCAGGATAGGTGATTTCTATTCAGGTATGAAAGGGATCAGCTTTAGGGAGGCAAATCAATTGGCTTCCAAGTGGCATCATAGGTGTATGAGTGGGCCAAATTCTGGTCCCTCTTTCAAAATTTTCCCATTTTGTTAATATGTAAATCAAGTGAATGCTCCAGTATATGATTAAAGGTGAGCCAGCACTGGGTATATCATAGCAAGAATAATAAGAATGTTAATGAACATATCTTGGGATAGATCCACACAGTATATTGTCGATGAGAGTAGATAAATAAGGCATTTTGTTATTTAGTGTGGAGACTATAAGATCTCTGTAGGATTGAAGTGAAACACAGTGGCAGAGGAGGTGAAGAGAAGTTTTCTCTTCTATGAGGCATAGGGTTCGAGTGAATCTATGCTTGAGAATCCTCTGCAATGTACAAGAAATTGTTTAGTAGGCAAGGTATTGAGTTTATCTTCAACAGGAAGTCAAAGAATTTGGGCTCAAGGAACCATTGCTTAAATTTCTTGATTAGCAGATGGTTGTTGAGCCAGAGGAGAGTTTATCATGCAGAAACATCAGGATTAAGGATGTAGTAAGCTTCCCAGAAATTGATTTTCATTGAGGATGGATTGTTAGGAATAGTAATAAATTTGGAGATAAGGGGTGTGAGGGTCGCCAGCCAACTAGTGCTAATATGGTGAGGTTTGTCTGTGGGAGTGATCTCCTTAAAGGGCAAGGAGTGGATACTGCAGGAACATTCTGTAGAAAGAGTTGTAGGAATGAAATATAAATGTATTTATGGAGTGTAGGGATAAACCATTGAGTTTTGTGTGTTTTTGCCAGCCTCCCAAGATGATAGTTGTACTTTTTGCCCCTTCTAATCAGATCAGTGCACATCTTGGGTATCTTTCTGATGAAGACTTTGGTAAAATTGACTACTGGGGTGATATAAAATATTTCTAGGGAATATTAATATATTGATAAGGGAGGACTTGGAAAACATGGTCATGGAAACATAGGAAAGGAATGATGTGATTTTCTGTGTAGATTGAAATAGCTTATCTTGGACAGATCTCCTCATGGCAAAAGTGGATTCAAATATAAAAAAGCCTAAGTTTTGTCTGTCATCATTATAATTATCTAAATAAAAAGCTCACTCAGAAGAATCAAAGAGTTATTTTTGAGTTAACAACTTTTTTTTTTCTGCTCATCAATTATTAAATATTTCTAAACCAATAATGTATATTTATAATTTAAATATTTTTCTCTTTGCTATATAAATAAAAATCTTTAATTATATTTCTTGCTTTATTTTTTCATATATTAACATTTTTAAGGGTGTAGTGGAAACCTCACACCTTATTGCACTCTTTCAAATGCATAAATGCCTAAACTTCCACTGCTAATTTCTACGCCCCTGTTCAAAAATATTCCTGATTTTTCATTATTTTATTTTTCTCTTTATTTCTCGACTACTTTAATAAGATATCTATCAACTTTTTTTCCTATAGTCCCCCCCCCTCATTATAAAGGTATATACTATATTTTCAACATTTCTTTGCTGCTTTTATTGATTTTTTTTCCTGCTTAATTCATCATTTATGAATCACACTCAACTTTGGATGCTTAATATATAAATTGATGAATTTTTAATTAATCAATTATTATTTTCATAAAAAAAATATACTCTAATACAAGGACGTCACCATTTTCTGTCCTGATTCATATAACCCTTTGAAAACCCAATTCTTTTTTTCTTATTTGAAAGAATCTCCAAAAATGTTATCCATATTGCAACACTTTTTACAGTTAAATCTTTTTTATCTGAAGTATATTGATAATTTTATTTTGATTCTTTGTTCAACATTTAGAATGTTTAATACATAGCCTAGGCAAAGGTGATTTACTACCTTTGTTTATAATATTTACTAAAGCATTAAACCTAAAGCATGTGCAGTTGAAAATTCGAAGGTAGGGACCTATACAGGTAAGCTTGTGGTTAAGACTTGTAGAGGTCACTACCTTCGCATTTTCAACAGCACATACTTTAGGTTTAATGCCTTAGTAAATTCTACTTATGTAATCAATGTGCATTAAATAAATTTATAATTATACCTTTGTTTATATATATACATTGAGCTATGTTTAATTTAAATTTAATTTATTGCAAAATTGGAAAATGAATTACAAAATGGAGTTCTTAATTAAAAGAATAACAGGTTGTTTTACAATAGCATGTTGAAACCGCCAGAGGGCATTATTTCTATGCTAGTGCACAGAAATATGCCATTTAGGTGGCCTCCTCTGCTATCGAACGTTCTATTTCTAACGCATAAGCCTAGAAATAGTCCGTTGATATGGGGGAGGGTACCAGATGACTGGGTTTATTTCTATGCTAATGCACAGAAACAAGAACATTTAGCCAATCTTGCCACAGAAGCTATCGAGTCAGCTTACAGGTCAGATTCGGGCTAAGCATTTCGGACTAGCGATTATATTTCACTTTTGTTTACAGTATTGTCTGAGGGTGGCTGGAATTACAATTTTTGAAACTATTTTAATATTCATTAAGACCACCTCCCCCTCTATCTCGCATGTTATAGGAAGGTCTACTAACAATTATCAGCAGAGTCTCATGCTTACCTAGCCCCCATTTCCTGCTGGAAAAATGGGCCAAGTGTAGTTAAAAGTGCGATTTCCATCAAATCATGCTCTAAGTCGTGTTTTGTGCAACAACAACTATGAGCTGATTAATCGAATAGCTGAAATAGGACAACTTCTGCTGCTGAATGTCAAAGAAAGAACAAGGATTCTTCTCTGACTGCTGGAACTGGCAGTTTATCAAACAAAACACCTTGAAGCTGCATGCCTGATGTGTTTTTTTTTTTGCCTGAAGAGCCCAAAAAGTTGCTTTTAATTGCCGTATAGATTGATGTTTTTGGGGGGGAATTACCATGAAAACTTGGTCAATCTTCGAGTTGTTGGCATTCCGTTCTGTTAGCAATTGCAAACACCCTTCCACCCCTCTCCCAAAGTTGGACTTTGGCTTGTAAATGTTACCGTTAAATGGGCAATAGATTTATTTATCAAAATAAAAACAAAACAAAACGAAAAAAAAAAGAAGAAGTAGTTGAATTGGCTGATTTTTTGTTTGTCATACAATACCGAACTGAAAATAGAAAAGGGTTTAATGAGAAGAATCAAAACAAACAAAAAATCAGTTAACTACTTTTTAAAAATCATTGGTTTTAATCGATCCATTTTTTTTTTTTTTGTTTGGGGTAGCCTAAATAGATTTCATAGCCACTGTACTTTTATTTTAAATGTGATAAACAGCAACAACCAAAAAAAAAAAAAAAACAACAACAACAACAAAAAAATACGTAGACGGTAAAAAAAAAAAAAAAAACCCCATCCCCTTTGAAAATATAAATAATGAAAAGAATCAAAAGCAAAAAAAATGAAGTACTTTTTTTTTGTAAATTCATTTATTTGTAATTTTTTTGTTTATGCATTTGTTTATTTTTTTTGTTTTGGTCGTGTTTAAAAAAAAAATTTATTTGATATTACTTTTATAAATGTGATAAACAAAAAAAAAAAAAAAACCAAAGCCAACAAAAAAAAAAAAAGAAAAGAAACCCGGCCCCGGCAACATTACATTTATCTTTGTTTACAAACCGAGCCTGCCCTCTGGCGGTTTCAACACGCTATTGTAAAACAACCGAATAACACTTTGCATGTTGGACATAATTTTACCTATTAAAATGTTTATAGAACAAAATATTTCTTATTTGAATTCCATTTTTGAAATTCAAAAGAAGTATAAGTTAAACATCATTAAAAAAATAAATTATGTCTTAAAATTCATAATTAAAATGAGTATTAAAATTTTAAAATAAATTTCATTAGGAACATTATAAAAGCCATTAATGTTAGTCATTAGAAATTATTTCCACCTAGCTATAACTTTTTATGGCTTGTCTTTTTAAAAATAAATATTTCCAAATAAAGACTAATTATAGTCATGCACATTTTTGATTTAAAATACATATTTTACAAACTTCCAAATAAAGACTAATTGTAGTCTTGCACATTTTTGATTTAAAATACATATTTTACAAAAATATTACAGAAATAACCTTAAATAATGAAAAATTTGAAAAATTGTCCCAAGGTCATCAATCCTCCAATCAGAAATTGTCACTTCTATTGAGAGCAAAATAAGGCAAGCCTGGCTTTTTCTATATGCAAATTATATTCTAATTCCTAAAAGTTCATATCATACTGCAATCTTCAAATTTATTTTTCAACTAATAATTTAAAAATGATTTTAATGGGAAAAAATATGTATGTTAATCTATATCTCCACAAAATAATGAAGAAAAGCCATAGTGATTGGAGTGTTCACAATGCCCAAAACATATCAAAATAAGGGAGTCAGTAGCTACTAAATAATAACCCAATAAATCACATGACAAATTTACGTAATTTAACTTGCGCTTTACACAAAAAAGTGAAGCTTGTCTCAATCTTCTTACAAGTTATATGGCTAAGCGCTTTCAGAGACCTTGAGTTTCCATAATCATAGCCTACTGTTAACTGAAGTTTAGCTGTGGTTTATGTACAATTTATGCAATTTTTATAATGACCATTTTCTGGAGATTGCAAAGCACGATTCTTTCCAGTTTATTGCACAATTGTCATTTGCAATAAAGCACACGTCTTTAATTTTTTGTTTCATATCATTATGTTCAGTGCACAGTTCCCTTGCCATAGTGGGTTCAAACACATGGCCTGTTGTTTTTTGGTGCTCAAAGAATATGGATCTGTTTTCATCGTTATTTATAGATCTCCTGTACAAACAATGATATTGAGATGTTCTTGTTGTAATGTTGGCATGGGATACTCCCCATAATATGCCACTCTACATCCATTGCTTGGGCATAAAAATTTATAAACTGCTTGGGCTGTTTGATCAGAAGGTATTTTGTTTTTGGTATTGTTTATCATTCTGTTTGTTGATGGTGGGGTGTGGAATCCTAGTTTGAAGGATTCAGAAAATATTTTACAATATTTCCTAGCAATTGATGGTATGTAAGGTAGCATTATTCTGGGTTTATTGTTTCTGACCATGTCAGTTTGTAATTTAGTTTGGAATTGCCTGATCTTTTTATAGATAATGTTGTGTGAAAATCCAACATTTTCTAGATCTTTAATATAATTTGTGAGGTTCATTTTTCGGTCAGCTTCAAATTTACATAGTCTGTGATTTCTGTGCAGGAAGGGAGTCCAGCCAATTTAATTGAGTTGGGTGAGTTCGAGTTTGGATGTATTAATCCTCACATTTCTAGTGGCTTAACTGTCATAGCGTATGTAAGTTGGTGTGGATCTCTATGAACTTGAATATCTAGATAATATGCTGGAGGTTTTCATGTTTTCAGTTAATTGTTAAAGAGGTTTGTTTTTGTAGCTCTTTCTGAATATCCATTATTATTTGTTCTGGTGCAACTATGAATACATAGTCGACATAACATGTATATATTAAGTTTGTTCAATTGTATAGTACTTATATTTGCCTTTCAAAATGATTGAGGAAAATACTAGATATTATCCCACTTATTGAGAAGTCCATTGGCCATCCATCATTAATTTTAAACCATTTACCATTAAATGTGGCCACAATATTTTGATCCATCCATTTCAAAAATTCTACTATGAAATTTAGCTGCTCTTGTGGGCAATTATTATTTGTGAGTTCAGCTATAATAATGTCTATTGAGCTTTTACGGTTAATTGACCCGTATAGCTCTGTTACATCCAGTGATGCCATACTAAATTCAGGTTTCATTCTGGCTTGTTTAATTTTATTAATGAATTCAAATGATGAGTTAATAGCATGTGCCATAACCTATTTTTTCGAGGAGCCATTGATTTATTATTTTTGTGGTATTGACGTAATGTGCTCCGCCGAAGTCTATCATCAATCTTAACGATGCATTAGGTTTATGTAGCTCAATGTTAGCGAAGATTCTTGGGGGCATAGATGCAGATGGGTTTATATGAAAGTATTGGGCCTTTGTAAAGGCCTTGTTGCATTTTTTGTGAAGTATAGATGCTATAAATTTCTTTTTATTTACTTTATTATTGGATGTAACAGAGCTATATGGGTCAATTAACCATAAAAGGTCGATAGATATTATTATAGCTGAACTCACAAATAATAATTTTCCACAAGAGTAGCTAAATTTCATAGTAGAATTTTTGAAATGGATGGATCAAAATATTGTGGCCCTATTAATGGTAAATGGTTTAAAATGAATGACGGATGGCCAATGGGCCTCCCAATAAATGAGATAATATCTAGTATTTTCCTCAATCATTTTGAAAGGCAAATACTGACTATGTATTACACAATTGAACCAAACTTAATATATATGCGCTATGTCGACGATGTATTCGTAGTTGCACCAGAACAAATAATAATGGATATTGAGAAAGAGCTGCAACACAAACCTCTTTAACAATTAACTGAAAACATGAAAACCTCAAATATATTATCTAGATATTCAAGTTCATAAAGATCCACACCAACTTACATACACTATGACAGTTAAGCCACTAGAAATTCAAGGATTTATACATCCAAACTCGAACTCACCCAACTCACATAAATTGGCTGGTCTCACTTCCTTTCTGCACAGAAATCACAGACTATGTAAATTTGAAGCTGACCAAAAAATAAACCTCACAAATTATGTTGAAGATTTAGAAAATGTTGGATTTTCACACAACATTATTTATAAAAAGATCAGGCAATTCCTAACTAAATTACAAACTGACATTGTCAGAAACAATAAACTCAGAATAATGCTACCATACATACCATCAATTGCTAGGAAATATTATAAAATATTTGCTGAATCCTTCAAACTAGGATTCCACACCCCACCAACAACAAACAGAATGATAAACAATACTAAAGACAAAATACCTTCTAATCAAATAGCCCAAGCAGTTTATAAAATTTTATGCCCAACCAATGGATGTAGAGCGGCATATTATGGAAAGACCTGTGCCAACATTACAACAAGAACATCTCAACATCATTGTTTGTACAGATCTATAAATAATGATGAAAACAGATCCTTATTCTTCGAGCACCAAAAACAGGCCATGGGTTTGAACCTACTATGGCAAGGGCACTGTGCACTGAATGTAACGATATGAAATAAAAAATTAAAGAGGTGTGCTTTGTTGCAAATGACAATTGTGCAATAAACCGGAAAGAATCGCGTTTTGCCATCTCCAGAAAATGGTTGTTATAAAATTTGCATACATTTTACATAAACTACAGCTAAACTTCAGTTAACAGTAGGCTATGATTATGGAGACTCAAGGTCTCTGAAAGCACTTAGCCATATAACTTGTAAGAAGATTGAGACAAGCTTCACTTTTTTGTGTAAAGTGCAAGTTAAATTACTTACTACTCAAAGGTGAGGTAGAAAACTAGTAATTTATGACAAATATACATATTTTTTTCTTATTTTTTAATATATATTTTGTCTTTAGATTAATTTATCCAAAGAAAAGTTGAATTGTGGATGTATTTATAAATATGCAAATGTAGCATAATCATTTGCTCTGTAAATCAAAAACAATAGGAATGATTATATGATGTAAGAGTTGTTGGCATAAAATTTAAAATTATTCTTTCTAGTAAAGGTACTGAAATGTTTATAAAAGATGAGAAGATTCTATATAAGCTTTATTAGAAATATATATAAAAAATATTTTCTAAAAAATCAATATATTTTTTGAAAAATAATATTACATAATACAATGAATTACTAGTAGAATAATAACTCTTGCTTCAATAATAAAGTGATTATATTATAACAGGCAAACCTCTCCATACAGTATTGCCACTCAGTGCAAGCCAGAGTAATCAATAGATGCCAGAAGGCTTGTGCATAAAATCCCTACCTAGTACCTACTCATCCAATATCCCCAGACTTGTTTCTGGCTTGTGTCCTTTGTCAATGAGGAGATGTGGATCTTAGAGCACTGCACCTAGATCTCAGATCCAAGTCTCCTCACTGATAAAGGCCACCAGCCAGAAACTAGTCTGGGGATATTGGATTTTATGCACAAGCCTTCTGGAATCTATGGTTATTCCAGCTTGCATTGAATGGCAATACTGTATGGAGAGTTTTGCCTGTTTTAATAAGTTATAAGCAAGCATAAGAAATGGTGATCATGTGATGTTTATTGATTATATTATAGGTTGCTCTAACCAAGTCTTATCACTTGATTATTCAAAAATCTCCATTTTTTTAACAGGCCAAAATTAATTTGTATATGTATGCATATGTATGAATATGTTCTATAGAATAAAACAATTTCACAATAATACAATTCACAATTTAACAAGAATAAAATATTATTTAATAACTAAACAAAAGAAAATAATCAGTGAACTTTATTTTCCAGGTAAATTATTTTAATAAATTATTAATTTTAAATAGACTGGATCTAATTTATTATTCCAACCAGTTGTTCATGCTGTATAATGAAACAAGAGAAGAGATTATTAAATATTAGATATGAGCACTAAATAGCAAACGGGCAAAATTTTAGTTTATAAGAGTTGATATAAATTTTCCAACCAATGAACTGAATAGAACTGTACTAAGTTTATGCATAATTTATTAAATAACATAATTTTTTTATTATTATTATTTAGTTTTATGAAAAATATTTCATATTTAGTTCAAATAAACGTTGAATTGGGTGTATGTATGTGTATTTATATATATGTTAAAATATTTGGTATGTGTGTGTGTATGTAAAGGCTGTTTAGTCTAATTGTTAGTATGACAAGATTATGATTCTGAATGAAGCCATTTTTTCAGCTTGCCAGTATGTTTTCAAATTAAAGATTGCAATTTAGAGTCTAATAATCTGATGAGAATAGAAGCAGTTAAATCAATACCCTAATGCCTCTGCTGTACGTTTACTTTTAAGAGACTATTTCTTGTTCTTCGTAATCTCACAATAATATGAACAGATTACAGGCGGTTCTCTACTTTCATATTGTTTTACTTTGTACACTTCATTATTTTGTATACCTTTTGTATTTTAAATTTTTATTGATACATATGACAAAACATACATACTTTTATGGAATGATTCTCCCCCCTACTTCTCTGACATTAATCACATCCATTTTCAGCATCTCAGGTTGTCTTGAACAGGGACATTTTGAGTTTAGAACCTGTTGATAAATTGTGTCTTGTCAGTTTATGTTAGAAAGTGGGTTATCACTTATGTACATTTCTCTTTTGGTGAAAAAAATTGCCCTTATTAATTCATAAACTCGAATGAAAAATGAAAAAAACATCAGTGTTTACATGAGTATAAAGAAATCAATGTCTCATAATATTGATACAATTAAGACAAAGATTGGGAATATTTTGCTTCAAACGATTGTTGTGTAATTTAAGCCAATCAAGCCAACCGACAGTATGGTCAATGATGAAAATCAAGAACAAACTTTAGGAATATGTCCAAATTCAAACACAGTCAACATAATCTTCATCATGTTTTTAAACTTTTTAAATATTGTTTGTCTAGTTCTTATACACATATGATTGTATTGTGCATATTTTATTGTATTTAAAATCTTTTTTTTTCAATAAAAAGAAAACAATTTTACATAAAAAATATTTTTGAAGTATGAAAATATATTATACATTAAGAAATATTTAAACCTTTTTTTAATAAATAAAAATATAGTATTTACAATATATATATATAAACCTTTTTGCTCTTTTTTTTTTACATTGCTCTATTTTCCAACATTTCAACTTTCATACACATTTCAAAAATCAATTAGTTGTGATAGTAGATAACTGCCTATATTGTTATTTTATTTTAAATGTCTATACTAATAAAGTTCTTCATCTAAGCATTGTAAATAAAATATTGCATTTTGCAACTTTTTGTAGTTATAATTTTATAACCATAACCAAGTAAGTTTTCTTTTTCTGTTTTTAATTTTAAAGTTTAATCTAAGTAGTAGCTTTTTTGGATTTACAGTAAACTAAACAGAACATTTTTGCAGTAGTTTCTTTAGATATTTAATTTTGTATTTTATAATTATTTTAGATGTAGGTATATTTTTTCACACTTATTCATAATTGTTACCAATATTAACATATGTTTTATCATATTTATAGCAACAAAGTTCATTTTTTTCTTGATAAACATTTTACAAACGTTCATTTGTGTTTTATTAACTACTTCATTTTATCTGTGACTTTTTAAAATTCAAATCATATTTAAAATTAGTCTAAATCAAGATAACCAATTTTTAGAACATGTGCCTTAAAATCATTAACAACCATAATCACAATAAAATTTAAACAAAACATAACTTTTATGAGTCATGACAGCTTTATTTTTGAAGGATCCTATAAAAAACATGCACCTAGAAGATATTATTTTTGAACAACTAAACTAAACAGAAAGTAATTAAAAAGTAAAAGCATTCTATTAAACAAATATACAACCTTATATTATTGTTGTATTAAAAAGTAAAAGCATTCTATTAAACAAATATACAACCTTATATTATTGTTGTATTTATATATTGGACTATTTTCGTCATCTAATATTATGTATTGAATGGATTTAGAAATAGTTAAACTTAAATTTTCTAAAGACAGCAATATTTAATATTAGATGGTAGAAATATTGCAATATATAAATACAACTAAAATGCCTACTTCACAAACCTTCAGAATACAGTTTATATTCTGTATTTATATATTTAACAAATACATTAATTCAAAATGAAATAACTAGCCAAAGTACAATTAAAAAAAATTCACAACACAATATACATAACACAATATACATATGTACAAATTACCTTCCCACAATTTCAATTTTCATTCCAACTTCTTTTAATATTTAAATAAATTTTAAACAAATTAATAGCTTCAGAATCATAAATCTTTATTAAAAGAGATTCTTTAATTGCATTCTTTTTTTCATTATTTTCAAAAAAAGATAAATGTAATCAGAAGAAATTAAAATTTTATCCATTTATATATTTAAAAATAGAACATATAAATACTATTATTAAATGTCCTGTGTTTAGCTTACAGTATGTGTTCTTAATTGGTTATTTGAATAGTTATATTGTAGTGAAAATCTATTTTAAAAAATACATGGAAAATCTCATTAAAAATATTAATTTATTTTAAAATGTGTGACAAAATTATACTTATGTAACAAATTGTGTAATTAGAAACATTATAAATCTATGCATTATATTATGAATGAGAACATTTGTATTTATATTTTACAATTTATTGTAAATATGACATAGTATATATATATATATATATATATATATATATATATATATATATATAATAAATAAAAAATAAAATATAAATATAAAAAACATTACAACAAAAGCTAAACTAGTCAATATAAAATCAAAACTACCCCAAATCTAAAATTAAACCAGACCAGCATAAAAATAATATTAAAACACAACCCAAGGTTTCACTGCTACAAGCAGACTTCTCAAGTGTAAAGAACTACAAAAAAACCACACATTATATATACTATTAAAAACTACCCACAAATCCATTCACTTCCCATCCACCCTTAATATTAAAAGAACTCTTAAATAAGTTAATTGCTTCAGAATAATAAATTTTCAATAATAAAGACTCTTTAATTCTTCTTTTGATTTCATTTCTCTCAAAGAAGACAACCTTAGCTTAATCAAAATCAATAGTGTGGCCTGTATCTTTTTCATGGACATACAAAGCAGAACTAAGATATCTATTTTTAACTCTACTTTTATGAACCTTTATTCTTTCATTTAAACTCAAACTACTCTGACCTATGTAAACCTTCTTACCAAATAAACAAGGAATAAAATATACCACACCAGGAATAGTCTTTCTATCAAAAACTTCTTTTGTATTATTTCACTTGCTTTACTTAAAATAAGAAAGAATTTGACTAAGATATATAACCTTTATGTTTTATTTTTACAATTATTTAATACTAATACTCTTTGGCTGATCAAAAGTAAGGTCAGCATAGACAAAGGGTTTAAGACAGTTTTATGGTCTATGTGTATGGTTGCTTATGATCAACACTACTGTTAGTATTATGATCACATTAAGATTGTGGTTAAATCTCACTTTCTATTATCTAAAAGAGCATAAGTGTCAATGCCTATTGGTCTTGGATGAAAGTTAAACCAAGTAATGTTTTTCAGTTGTCATAGTACTGTTTAATATTTATATATTGATACTTATTGAGTACAATTGAATCAAAATAGATATTATCTTTATAAGCCTGTGAGAAAAAAGTTAAGAATTTGCTTAAATTGAAGTAACCCAAAGGGTTAATGCCTAATTATCTGGGATATTGATGCCCAAAACTGCAGAACTGTTTGATGTTTCAAGAGCATTAAGTTTCAAGGCAAGAACTATATTAGAAAAAAAAAATGAAATATATACTAAATGCAGTCTTATTGTTAAAGTAGAATCAAATGATAAACTAAAATGAAATAAATACATGATATATAGAAAACAGTATCCAATAAGAGGAGCTGTCACACAAAAAAATGATAAAATGAAAACCAGTAAAAGGAGAAGCCACATATATGAATACTCCAGTGAGTTTCAAAGCAAATTTTTATGTGTTTTATAGTAGAACATTTATGGATTTATTTATTTAGCCTATGATTTTTTACATAGTTTAACTCTTAACAAAATTTCATAATATAACTTGCAGCCATTATAAATAGTAGTTAGATTTATTAATAACTATATTAATTCATTCAGTTCTACCCATGTAGCCACAGATATGTTTATCCAAATCTATATAGATCATAGGTTATTAAATTCCATTTATGAAGGAGATGAGTGCACTATAATTTATTTTGAATCTGTTGAAATGTTCTACTAATGATACTCCAGTGACATCTAGGAACATTAAATTCAGTTAAATTTACTAGTGGATATGGTTTCAAAATATTTGGAATTCATAAAAATAAAAACACTATTTTTTGTTAAATTTTTTTGATTACAGATTTTGATTAAACAACCAGAAAGATATCTGAATTTGAGGTGAGATTTAGGTGCAAAACTATATCTTAAATTATTAGTAAGTCTAATCTATTTAATAGTTATGTATATACTTGGCAGGATAACTTTTTTCTGATATTTGATGGAGGACTATAATCTCCCTTTTCAAAGTCATTATTTTTTATTGAAAATGCTGTTATGTAAAAGCAGTACTATATTGAACATAGAAACTTGAAAATAATTTATTGGACACACATCATATTTTTGGAAAAATATTATTACCCATTTCCTATGCTAAAAAATTTATCAGAAATTTTTTACAAAGATTCTATCAATGTCTTTATTCTTTCAGCTGTTAAAAATTATACTATGAATGTCATAATTTGGGCTGCCATATCATAATACTATCTTGTTCTCTTCTTTCCTCAATATGCTAGGTAACCTTGGGTTCCCAAAACCATTTAATTTTAAAAGAATTTATTGATATTGTTAATTCTTAAACAACTGAAAGATTAATATTCTCCAATTAATATCTCTTAAAGAGACTTTTCTCAAAGAAGAATTAATTATTTTTTTAGAAACTATTGAAACAATACGTATTTTAATAACATATAGACTACATAATTATTATTCAATTTTGTAGGTCTCTATAATATTAAGTTTGTAATTGATAAAATAAATATATAAGGAACTGTACACATAACACAAAGTGAAGTATGTAAACATGCCTGCATCAGTTGAATATCTCATTTAATTTAAAAGTTATTAAACTTTCTTTTAGACATATATTTATTCAAAAATGTTTATAATATTATACAGTGGAAGGAAGTTTGATGATATAAACTTTGTAAATTATTTTAATAATTTTCTTTTAACACTTAAATGTATGCACACTAAATAATAGTGGTTGTTTTTACTCAAGTAAGCTTTAAGCAAGTATTGCTGTTTCAGTTTACTAAATTTTTTAAATTGTTTTTAATTTTTGCTGTTGTAAAGTAATTTTAATATATATTTTTGATTTTATATATATAATAACAACATTAAATTTATTGAACTTTACATATAATAATAAATATAACTGTAATTAGCTATTACATAGAGTCTTTCAAACCACATAAATACATTTGATTATTTCACTAATGCTCCCCAACTGTCTTCGAATTCAAAAACATAACGAAAGAATATGTTATCAACTCAAATCCTAATGTTAAATTCATGGGATTTGAGTTGATGACATTTGCTTCCATTAGGTTTTTTGAATTTAACTACAGTTTAGGAGAGTTAGTGAATTAACCAAAATTACTTCTGCAGATTGAAAGACTGTATATAATAGTTAATTATCATTATATTTATTATTTTTTTGCTATTACAATAGTTTTTTTAAATTAAGATATATATATATATATATATATATATATATATATATATATATATATATATATATATATATATATATATATATATATATATATATATATTTTGGCCATTACAATTTGGTCACTAGCCAAATTTATAGTAATGTGCATGTAAGAAAGTGTAAAACAAAATCATCATCACATTTTTATATAACCATAAAGGAAGTTGTAGGGCATCCAAGTTCAAACCCTACCAGATCAAAATCTTAAATGCTTTAGACAGAAAGAGTGGGACAATGATTATATGCTTTACTTGTTTGTGTGTTAATAAATCTCAAAAAGAGCAGTACACACATTTAATATTTAAAATTTTAATTTTTCTTTCAAAAGCAAAGTTATAACGCATATGTATAGGCAGTGTATGTGTAAGCTATTTAATTGTTTTATATTTCAAATATTAAACATTTTAACTTTCTTTAAAACTAACCTATGCTTGATCAATTTTAATGTCTTATTCTATGCTTCTATTTTGCTTTTCTATAATTATAATTGGGATTTAAAGTTACAGATTTAATTAAATAATAGTGTTATAATTACTAAGCTAGCAATTATATTATTTAATGTTAGTTTATGAATGATTTGAAAGAATGAAGGATATGTGTACATTACATACAGAAATTTACATTTACTAAATATTGAAAGAAAAGGAAGGATTAAATCTGTCAAATTATTTTTTTTTGTACAATTTTATGTAGAAAGAGGAAATCGGTTTAATCAGATATTTATCTTTGTAGCAATTTTTTTTGTAAATGATTGTTTTTCACTTTGGGAGCTTATAATGGGTGAGAGCTCTAATTTTGAAATTGTCTTATCTTAAGTTCTAAAGAAGGAAGCTCAAAGATTGAAAATGTTACGTAAATGTAAAAAAAGAAAGGAAATAAGGATTAAGTCTATTTTTTTTAAAACAAAAGTGTACAGAAAAAAAAATAATTTGACAGATTTAATCCTTCCTTTTCTTTCAATATTTAGTAAATGTAAAATTTCTGTATGTAATGTACACATATCCTTCATTCTTTCAAATCATTCATAAACTAACATTCATAAATAATATATTACAATAAGTAATTATATTCCTATTATTTATTAAATCTACAACTTTAAATCCCAATTATAATTATAGAAAAGCAAAATAGAAGCATAGGAGTAAGACATTAAAATTGATCAAGCATATGGTTAGTTTTAAAGAAAGTTAAAATGTTTAATATTTGAAATATAAAACAATTAAATAGCTTATACATACACTGCCTATACATATGCATTATAACTTTGCTTTTGAAAGAAAAATTAAAATTTTAAATATTAAATGTGTGTGCTGCTCTTTTTGAGATTTTATTAACACACAAACAAGTAAAGCATATAATGTTGTCCCACTCTTTCTGTC
>JAQFVV010012742.1:793350-839848 GCA_028023455.1 Epiperipatus broadwayi | reverse complement strand
ATTTAAAATTCTGGTCAGATTCAGAGGATAAAATGGATATATTAGGTACTTGTTTTTTATTACTATAGTATTCTTGATAGAAGTCTTCTACCCATTGCATGATGTCACCTCTCTATTTTTAGTTTTAATTCCATTTTTTTCCTTATTACAGATATAAATTTCCTACCAATACCACAATATTATATTACACTCTCTAAATTTTATTTTCTTATATAGCTTTCATTGCTGGTTCACACCATTATACTTTTTTATATAATTTTCATTTCCACACCAATCTTTTTCAATGCAATCATTTTTATATATGTTCATATTTCTTATTTTTTTCATAAATTCTTTAGTCTCAGTGAAAATTTTATTGGTCAATTACTTTCTTTTCTTCCAGCTATCTTTGTTTCAGTTTTTAAAAGTAAATCAGTGGTCCTCTAAAGCTAATTTTTATTCAATTATAAATTATGTTCAAACTTTTATTCTCTTCTACAGCTTTCATTGCTGGTTCACACAGTTATACTTTTTTCATATCATTTTCAATTCATTTCCACACCATATTACAGAATTCAAGGTATTCAATTTTTTTTTAATGCATCATTTTTATATATCTTCATATTCTTTATTTTTTTCATAAGTTCTTGAGTCTCAGTGAAAGTTTTATTGGTCAATTGCTGTTTTTTTCTACCAGCTATCTTTGTTGTAGTTTAAAAAAGTGTATCAGTTATTTTATTAATAATTTTATTCAATTGTAAATCATGTTCCAAATGTGCTAATTCTTGAAACTAGTTTATGAGTTCTAATTTAAATTCATTAGAGGTGTTTCTGAAGTTTGAGAATATCAACTGTAAATATTGTTTTTCTTTGTGCTTTTGTCTTTTTAGTTTTGCATTAACATGTATCTTGTCTTACTTGTGATGATCACTTCCTGTGTTAAATTTTCAAGAACATTACAATCTTGAAATATATATTTTCAGTTAGTAAATATCTAATCAAATTCTGCTGTACCATCATTTGGATGCTTCCATGTCCATTTCCTTTTGAATTTTTTTCTTAAAAAATTCATAATACACCTTCTTTGTATTGATTGGCTACTTAGCAATATTTCACAATAGCGATCATCATCAATTTGTACCTACTTCAATTTGTAATCGATTATTCACTATAATGATCTGCAAAATTTTTTTGCCAGCCATCTTGAATTTTTGTGTCACTGATGACATCAGAGAATAAATGTTTCAGAGTTCATTTTTACCCAAAAACAAAGTACATTACTGTAATATGTATACGAAGTATTGGCTTTGCTATAATTGTATAGCACATACAATATTTTATTTATAAAACATAATGTTAGTGCTGCATTCAGTATTTTGAATATAGAACATATAAAAAATATATATATATATATATATATATATATATATATATCATCATCAACCATTATCAATCCACTGCAGGATGAAGGTCTCTCCAAGTTTAATCCATCTTCTCCGATCTTTAGCTTCTCTTCTCCACAACACCCCTGCACATTTTCTTATGTCATCCATCCATCTCACATGTGGTCTCTTTCTGGGTCTTTTACAATCTCTTGGAATCCAGTTTAAAATTTCAATTGTCCATCTATTATCATTTCTTCTAGCAATATGTCCAGCCCAACTCCATTTCAATCTTTTAATTTTTCCAATAAGGTCAGTAACATCCTGTTTGTTGTCTTACCCATACATTGCGTTTTAGATCTCTTCTTATTTACTCCCCAACATACATCTCTCCATACTCCTTTGAGTAATCTGAAATCTCTGTGTTGCTCTTCTATTAAGTGTCAAAGTCTCAGATCCATAAAGTAAGAACTGGTAAAAACACATTTGTTAAAAACCATTCTTTTCAAACACATAGGCATATTTCCTTTTAGTATCCAAGTTATTTCTACCAAAAGCACTCCAAACATCAAGTTTAACTCTATGATTAATTTCCTCCATTATGTTTCCATCTGTATTAATAATCTGACCTAGGTATTTGTTTCTATTAACTTCTTCTAATTCTTCATAATCAATCTTTATTTTCATATTTTGAGCAAATTGATTAAACATTACTTTAGTCTTTTTAACATTTATCTTTAGTCTTACTTTTCTACTTTCATCTGCTAACTCCTGCAACATTTCCTGCAGCTCTGAAGCATTATTTGCAAAAACAACTACATCATCTGCAAAATCTAAATGACTTAAATACTCTCCATTTACTTTCATTCCTTTAGTTTCCCATTTTAATCCACAAAATACTTCTTGCAGCACTGCTGTAAAAAGTTTTGGAGATATGGAGTCACCTTACCTTACACCTTTCTCAATGTTGATTTTTCCAGTATCATTATGTAATCTAATTGTTGCTGTTGCATTTTTATAAATATTCTTTAAAATATGATCGGAAGATACGTCGATGTAGGGAATGCTTTAATCACTGAAGAAATGTGTATAGAATCGAATACCTTTTCATAATCTACAAATCCAAAACATAATGACAACTCATATTCATTTGTCCTTTCTATGACTTCTCTCAATACTTGGATATGATCTATTGTGCTAAAACCACTTTTAAATCCAGCTTGTTCTCTTGGTTGGTGGAAATCCAAAGTTCTCTGTAGACGTGTTGCAACTATCTTGGTAAAAATTTTATATAAAACTGATAAAAGGCTGATAGGTCTGTAATTTCTAATATCTTCTTTATCACCTTTTTTTAAATATTAATATTATTACTGCATTCTTCCAAAATTCCAATACATCTTTATCATTTAGACACTAGGTATATAACTGCAACCAGTCAAGATTCTACTTCTTCAGCTGCTTCTAAATATATATATATATTTATATATATACATATATATATAAATATATATACCTATATATATACTATATATATCTTTATATTATATATAATTACTGAATCTGTAATACTGTATACATATAGAAAAATTAAACCTTATTTACAATATAAAATAAAGTTCTTTATTTTTAAATAAAGTATAATTTTTCTAGACATTCAACACTTATATTAGATTATGAAAACTGGTTTTAAATCAAAAGAAAAACTTTTAAAAGATAAGTTTAAAAAGAACCACAGATTGCATTTAATTAATAATCTTTATACTTGAATTGGGGGGGGGGGGGGGCTATTACTTTACTAAAAATATACAATAAAAAAAAATAAACCTAGCTATGATTTACCCCAAAATTCAAAGTTGACAGACTTTTTTTACTTCTAAAATCAAATTGATTTTTTTCTAAAGTTGACTGCTTTAGTATACGCATTAAGTATTTTAGTTACTTTGGAGTACAGTAATAATATTTTATGTTCAATTAAATAATTAATGCTATTATAAGAAAGATGTGTTTTTTAAATATTTAAATCATTGTTAAGCATATGCATTAAAAAACATAAATGAACAGGAAACATTATACAAACTGTTGGTATTTTGTAAAAATAGCATGCAAGTTTGTGCACTCTACAAAAACTAGAATTTATTCAGAGAGTCGTTTTTAGATCATGCACTGATAACTGAGGAATTTAATTAATGTAATGGCACATGATAATTCCAAGAAATATTTGCTGAATGCAAATATTTCTAGATAAATGTTACCTTATTGGACAATATAATTAATTACTGCAGTTATTAGAAAGCCTATAAAAAGATTGTAACAACTACGTCAGGTCAAGTATTTGGGTGCATCTCCAGTAGACGTCTTGTTCAATTCCAGTAGGAGACATCTAGCGTCAGTGCTTCGGTTAAGAGTTAGTACCCAGTGAAAATGTAGTTCACAGGTATAGCTGAAAGGGCCCACAGAGATTGGGAAAACTATAGCCTGGGGAAACTATCCGAATAGCAGCTGAATAAGAGTTGAGTTTCCAGCGGTTTACACATGGAGTTACTGGTAGACTGTTGCAGAGATAGAAGCTGTAAGAAGATTAAGGTCAGTTGCAGTGCTATAATATGAAGTATTCGTGTGTAGCTAAACTGGACTGGGGCTAAGGTAGCGTAAACCTAGCTCATTGTGAATCATTTTTGTAGCAGCCATCCTGAATGAACATCGAGGGAATTGAACATTAGCGAACTGTAGAGATAAAGTTTTTGCAGACTATTTGCTATTCGGATTGCTTAAAAACATTGTGCCTTAATGTATATAGACATACATATGGACATAACAGTGGCACAGTCACATTTGGAACCTGTGAGTAGCGAATAAGTTTTGCACTACAACAATTTTAGCTGCAGATGGAGAAATCTGGTGAAAATGGAAATCCCAGTGAGTAAAACAATAGAGTGAATAGCTAAGATTTGCTGCCAAGTTCGGATATAACAATGGTGAAAGTTTGGAAATAAAATGCTTGCGCAGTCAACATTGGAAGCTGAGTCCCATCATGCATGCACAATCACCGTTGAACATGTAACTGGTGAAGAAGTTCAGCAGCAGTTTTGAATTGTGCATTTCTGAGTGAAATAACAGGAAATATGTTTCCTCCAAGTAGGAATAGAAAAAGAAAACACCAAGGAATTGCAACAAGAGTTTTTCTGTAGTGGGGGAAGGTGTTGTATTTTGTAAAAATTGAATGCAGGTTTGTGCACTCCAGAAAAACTAGAATTTATTCCAGAGATTGTTTTTAGATCGCACACTGATAACTGAGGAATTTAAAAAATAACATAATGGTGGTCGATTATTCCAAGAGATATTTGCTGATTACAAATATTTCTAGATAAAGATGTTACCTTATTGGACAATGTGATTAATTGCTGCAGTTATCAGAAAGCTATAAAAAGACTGTTAACAACTATGTAAAAAGTATTTGAGTGCATTTCCAGTAAAGTTCCTGTTCAATTCCAGTAGGAGACATCACACATCAGTGCTTCAGTTAATAGCCAGTGCCCAGTGTTAATGTAGTTAATGGGAATAGCTGAAAGAGCCCACAGAGAGGGTGAAGACTGTGGCCTGATGAAACTGTCCAGATATCAGCTGAATAAAGAGGTTGAGTTTCCAGTGGTTTCCATGTGGAGTTACTGGTAGGCTGTGCAGAGGCGGAAGCTGTAAGGAGCTTAATGTCAGTCACAGTACTTTATTACGAAGTGTTCGTATGCAGCTAAACTGAACTGGGGCTAACGTATGGCGTAAACCTAGCCTATTGTGAACTGTTTTTGTAGCAGCCAACCTGAATGAACATCGAGGGAATTGAACATTAGCGAACTGTAGAGATAGAGTTGTTGCAGACTATTTGCTATTCTGATTACTTAAAAACATTGTGTCTTAATGTATATAGTCATACATATGGACATAACAACTGTAATACAAATATTTAAAAAAGCACTTCAGTATAGATTTTTTTTTCATTACAATGAAAAACTTCTGTGGAAGAATATAAATACTTTTAAATTCAAATTTATTTGCACTTTCTCTTTTTTTTTGCTGTTCTGTACTTTTTGAAGTGAAAATATGCATTTTTTTCTAGAGATATAAAACTATTCTTTTTAAATACCATATTTAGTCATCATTGCCATGAAAAAATCAAGAAGATCTTTGAGCTTGGAAACCAATGTGCATATTTTATATCGATTGGAAATGACCATTTTTTCTCCATAGACCTCCATTATAAATACGTATTATGTATATGATATTCTTGTTTAACGATGAGTTTTGCAGGACCACTTGCGATCGCTAAGTGGGGTAAAGGTGTAAACATATATTTCCCCCACTAATAAAAAATAAGCTTTCAAGTAAAAACAAAAATAATATTAACAATAAAACTTACTACACATAAAAAAATAATTTTAATCCTTGATAGAAATAAAACACCATTTTATATCTGTTAAAACTAATTACGTAAATGGTCTCTATTAATGGTCTTGATTTAGTTTGTGCTCACGACCATTTTAAAATTTAAAAACCACCACTGATTTATCCAATTGATAAATGACATAAATATTGAATAAAAATATTTTAAATTCATAATTTATAAGTTATAAACTAATAAAAATAATATGCTTTATTTTATTAACAATTTTTTTTAAATTTACCTTCATAAAATATCTGAAATATGGTGCAAAGTGACAGAATTTGCAGAGAGGTGGAAGGATGGCTTGACTGACACAAAGTATCATCCAAAAGTTGCAGAAGTCTGATCAAACCAAGCTTATAATTTCCAAATACTAAAAGATTTGATATAAAGCATATTATTTTTCCTAGCTTATAATTTTTAAAATATGAATTTAAAGTACTTTTATTCAATATTTATGTCATTTATTGGTTGGATGTTACAGCAGTGCTTTTTGCTGGTCTTTACATTTCAAAATGGCCATGAGTGCAAACTAACTCAGTACCTAATATTTTACAGACCATCAAGTGAATAAAGATCATTTTTATTATAATCTTTAGAATTAAGTCTCATTGGATGTCTAACAAAAAAATCAGTAATGGCATTGTGCTGGTCATTAAAATTTTGAATAATATGCTCAGATCTTAAATATTATAAAAATACTTTCATTATAGAAAGTCATGATTTACATTTATACTATATATTAAATATTTATCATTAAGTTTATAGCAATTTTTGTCTTTTATGGTAGCCTTGTTTTAATTATACTATTTATATGTCATATAAAATACAAATAGTATATTTATTTCACCATTCCATTTTAATATATTTAAATTACCAAAATCAGTTATAAATTCAATGTAATAAAATATGTGTTCACACAACTTTTATGAAGTTCTATTTATGCATTAATTCTATAGGTTCAACTACTTTAAAATTTTCACTTGTTTTTTTATTATTAAAAACAAAATCCCTATATGGTATTCAAATTCAAATGCAGGTATTTACAATTATGATAACAAAAGTATTTCATTTTAGAGAATTTCATCCCCAAATAGTAGTAATAATAATAATAATAATAATAATAATAATAATAATAATAATAATAATAGTAATAATAATAATAATAATAATAATAATAATAATAATAATAATAATTGTTATCATCATCATCATCTGATCTTGTAACTGTAATTTCTTTTAAACAGAGTTCATCTATTAAAATTTTTTTCTCATTATTATCAGAAAAATTATCCCTTATAGAAGTACTGCTTCAACTAATCTGTTGCTCTAAACATTCAATAACTTTTCTATGGATCTTTATCAAAATATTATTTCATTGGCACCGCAGTTGTGTTTATATATCCTATTAATTTTAAAATTACTTTATGAATAGAAGTATTAGCTTTTTCAGCTACCAACTGGAATTTATATTTAATATCAATGAAAAAGACCTTTATTAATTTTATTAGCACAAATTGCTAACCCTTACTTAATTTTATAACTAAAGCTTTGAAAGATTTAACTGCTTTCTTAAAAAATATATATTTCATTACAAAAGTCTGGCAGTTTCTACTTTCTACAAAAGATTCATTTACCTCAGCATAAAACTCATCCAATTTAGTTTGAGATTCTTCTAATTTTTTTATGAAATTACCTTGCGAGATTCTTAATATTTTTTATCTGATTTTTCTTGCAATTTCTTGAATCTTTTATCAGTTTTAGCCTGTGATTTACAATTTTTTTTACAAAGTTTATGGAGAATTGTCATCATGATATCTTGATAACATTCAGATCTGACAAAATTCTTTCCATTCTAGTATTTTCCATACTAATTTTTTTTTATATTCCTAGATAAATTAAAATAACTCATATATCAAAATGTAAAAATAAATTAACCTGTAATATTTAAGGTAAAAAAACACTACATCTCAGATATATAGGGAAAGAGAAAAAATAAATAAATTGTTTATTATACAGAATATGCAATAGCATTAATATTGTTTTATATTAAATTAAAATGTAATTCTATTTTCTATTTAAAATGGTTTGTGAAGTTTATTGTCTAACATATATTTATACAATTATGCTCAATATTAGTTTCAATACAAATATCTTTAAATGAAAATTGTCATCAAATATTTTACATGCCTTGAAAGTTGAGAAGCGAAATTGTAACTATAAACATTTAACATTATTATGCTCATGACTTGGGCAAGCCAAATTATAACTATAAAATTTTGAAAAATGAAAGAAGCTGCCTGAAGTTTTTTTTTTATAACAATATTTTAGTATCAAATCTAGAAATTATAGTACATAGGTATGAAAGCTGCAATATAGGGGAGATAGGATATATTTTCACATGCATAATAAAAGTGTAATGTTGTGATGATGTCAAATTGAAAGAAAATAATCCCTGTGAGTATATGTAAAAACATGTTTTTTATCACAAGATTTTTTTTTCGTAATACTTCAACATTTTCAGTTACTTTTCATATTTTGCAGTACTGTATTTCCAACAACTAAGTATCGACATAACATGAGCTTATAGGTGCACACATTGGACAAGCAATGGCATTGTAATATCTGAGATTGCATCACTAAAATCAATATTGACAAGGGGATGTGAATGTTGGGTGGCTTATGTAGGGAAACAGGTGAATGTTTTATTATGAAAATCAAAGACAGGACAAATGGAGAAATAAGTACCAATGAGGGACAGCAAGACAGCATTTGGATTTCTACTAGAAGAATTCATGTGAAGAATACCAAAATTATGGTTTTGTAATATTATTTAATGACATGAAAGAAATGTTTCTGCCAGAATAAATAAAAATTTAATAAAAGTGTAATAATTAATATGTATTATTTTGTAGTTTTTAGTTTAATTTTTTTATAAAAAACATTTCTTAGCTGTTTTATAAAAATCCCAGCATACTTTGCAATCATGTGGTTTTATTTTTGGAATGAAAATTTTTATTGCAGATCTATGGTATATATCAAAACATTGGTTTTTAATGTGTGAATTTGTTATATATTACATGGTAAGTGTTGTAGGAATAAAGTTAATGTATTTTTACCCAAATTTCTTAAAAATCAGAATGATTTAGTGTTTATTTGGCATGCATTTAAACTTACTATTTTTTTTGATTAATGTCATCATTATTGTAATATCACATTTTATTTTTTATTTTAAATGTCATTAGTTGCAACTTTTTTTTTTCAAGTGATATTTTTTTTTTTTTTGGAAACTTGTTAATGCTGAAATTTTATTTTAAATGTCATTCCTAAAAGTTTTTTGTTAATGTTGCAAGTTTTACTATTTTTTTTACTTTTACTTATTTTTAGTCCTACAGCATGGAGCATGTATTAGATCTACTTACTGCACCTGTTGACATTCATATCAATCTCCTGATATCTTTGTAATTCTTGCCAAAACATCAGGGACAAGATCCATGTACAAATTCTTTTTTTTTTATGAATAATGTCATGTACAAAATCTGTGCACACATTATTTTGGTCAGGTCACAAGATTACAGTTATTAGCAGATTGATACAAATATGAACAGGCACAGTAGGTCTAATAGATGCTCCATGTTGCAGCTTTAATACTCAAGTACTAAAATTAGGAAGCAAAAGTGCAAGAGTAAATTTGTTCTACATGAGCAATAAAAGTCTTGTAGGGAGAAAATGTATCAAAATAAAATTTACATGAGGAACCCAAATGTCACTGCTATGGTGAAGTAAATGAAATTTTATTATAGCCAAATAGCATTTAATTGAACTAAGAATGTGTGACATAAAATTTAAACAAAATATGTTTCATATAATATGTTTAAATATATTATATGTGCATGTAATTTATAAATTAATTAATATATTTTATGTAAGCACTAACATGGGTCTTCTCAGATATATTTTTTAGCACTATGGCTAAATCTAATACTCTTCCATATAATATTTCTCTCTACTAAATGCTTCTTATTAAACAAAATATCAGGTTCAAATATGTACAAGACTATTGAACTATTATGCATCAATAAATTATATACATTATATATTTCAGCTCATAGTATATATATATATATATATATATATATATATATATATATATATATATTGAGATAGTATTTTCTGCCATCTCGTGTATACATACATATATATTTAATTTTGGAGTTAGTTTAGTTATTTCATTAGTTTATAAGTAGACTTTTATAAAATCACATACACACACACACACACACATATATATATATATAATGTATTATCTTATATTTAATCTATTAAAGTTTTTTTTATCTCTCTAAGAAACCAGACTTTCAAGTTTGATTTTAAGATAAAATAGTTTTCTTGAATTATAAGGTTCTTTTTATTAAAATTTTTTTTTCAAATTCTTGGAAAAAGGTAGGAAGAAATTAGAAAATGTTGCAATAAACTCTATTGTTGAAAATCAATTTAAATACAAATTGAAATTAAATGTATTGTAAATGAGTCTATCTGTTGTATATTCATTAGTTAATCAAGAACTTTTAAAATTAAAAATTCCTAAAAAAAAGAACAGACAATCAAGTGACAAATTTTTGCTAAAAATAATCAAAAGATAAGAATCCTATTTGGAAAATAAAATTATTTAAAAATGCAGATAAGAAGGGGGGGGTTGAAGAAGAAAAAGTATAAATTATGGAGTATTCTTTTGCTAAGTAGAGGATAATTATTAATAAGATTATTAAAAACTTTCCATGAAAAATATTGCTGCAAATTGCTATAAAAATATTTTCTGGCTAAACAGAATCAATGATTTATCTTTCTGAGAAAATTTCTGTCTTCTGAGATGCACCTGATGTAGGGGTCCCCAACCTTTTTGCACTTAAGAGCACATTCTATTATACCAGCCAGGTGGCGGGCATCAATTATTTTTTCAATGTAAATTTATAGTTGGATATTGCTAATAATACATAATGTACAAAAAAATATTTATTTCAAAAATAAACTTTTAACATATAATTAATGTTTAATAATTTGATTACAATATAACACAATAATTTATAAGAAATTGTAAAAATTAAATTTGTTTGTATCAGATAAATAATTTTTTATCGTGTTCGATAGTGGCGAGCACACATAAAATGGTCTGCAGGCACCATGCAGGCACCATGGTGCCCGCAGGCATAGGGTTGGGGACCCCAGACCTGATATATGCTGAGAAATTTTCCATTTCTGAAAAAGTGTGAAGTTAGCCAGCTAGCTGAGGGTGTTTCAGAAAGAACAATGATGATTCATACAAGAAGTTTCTGAAAAATGTCAACCCAAGAACTTTAACCTTCTGATTGAATTTGATGGACTGATAGCCATCCAATACTTTGGAAATGGATGGTCAACACCAATTTAATCCATTTTAACAGCACATTAACAAGTGGGGAATTATGAACTGTATACAAATTGAATTTTACCACTGTATATAGCAAAATACAATTATAGACTGTTATTTTATTCATGTAAGCTACTTAAGAGTATAAATGTTTCAACATCTAGTCAATAAAATAGATCTTTATAATAGAATGATTTGAAATAAATAGGTTTTTATATTTATTTCATTTTTAATTTTACTTGTATGTATGTAGATTTTTGATTTCACAAATGTGAAATGATCAATCTTTGAGAGATAAAAGTAGGTTATGGTCAAGTTCAGGTATGGCCATAAGAACCAAAGACACTTATGCTGTAATTAGCATACATAAAAACAAAATTGATGGACATAAGACACATATACTTATGCATCATTTAGTGGTTAAGATTAATTTATTAAACCTTAGCAATGTAGAGATTTTGAGTTAAGTGAGATACACTTAACTCATTATTATAATATGTCTAATCTTTCATTTTTATTTGGACAGGAAGCCATTTAGAAAGTTGGATCTTAGTAATGTCATATATTAGTGAAGGGCATATTTTTCTCAGAAAGATGATAATTAGAATGTTAAAATAAGGTTATAGTTAAACAGTTGGTAAGAAAATGAGCTAATTGGAAAGTTTTTTATTTTAAAGATCGAGTAATTTCAGTTTTATTTTGGAATATAAACCAGGTTAGATGGGAAAGTGAAGGGAAATCAAAAAGGTGTAATAATTATTGTACACCTAGACTTCACTTAGTGATTGGCTACTTAGCAATATTTCACAGTAGCGATCATCATCAATTTGTACCCACTACTTTGATTTACAATCGATTATTAACTATAATGATCAGGAAAAGTTTTAAAAAAAATTTTTTTTGGCAGCCACCTTGAATTTTGCATCACTGATGATGTCAGAGAATAGGTATTTTAGTCATTTAACCCAAAAAAATAATTGACTTATAGCAAATATAAAATAAAAGAAAAATAAACTTAGCTTATGTTATAAAAAATAAGTACAATTAGATTTTTTTTCTTCTTAAAATAAGTTGATTTTTTTTTTCTAATGTTAACTGGTCTAGTAATGAGTTTTTATGTTCAATTAAATAATTTATAATTAAACATTGTTTTTTAATTTTAATAATTTCTCATAAATATTAAACATAAATGTACAGTAATAGGTATTGTAATACAAATTTTAAAAAAATGCACTTCAGTATGGTTTTTTTTCCATTGTGATAAAAAACTTCTGCAGAAGAATATAAAAACTTAAATTAAAATTTAGATTCGCTTTTTTTTGCTGTAGTGTACTTTTTAAACAGAAAATACACATTTTTTTTCCCTAGTGATATAAAACTTTTCTTTTTAGATACTGTAAAGTTAACATGTATACTGCATTCGATAAATTTTTTTTTTAATATGTACTTTATTCCCAAGTTAGTATAATTTTTTAGCTTTAGGAACCGCTCAATTTTTTTCCCATAGACCCCTATTATAAATACTTATTCTGTATACAATATTCTTGCTTAACAATGAGTTCTGGAGGACCAGTTGCCATCGCTAAAGAGGGTAGAGATGTATATTCATACCTATGTGTCTGTTTATTTTATTATAATAATAATTGAAAACAATTGTATCCTTTGGAGAAAAAGTTTACCAAAATTATTAAAGTCCTGGAAAGATTATGCTATAAAAAGATTATGTGCCTGTGTTACATATACACCTGTGTCTCGTTTTACATGATAGATAGGTTCCTCAGAAAACACGTGCAAACAAAATAGTGCAAAAATAGATGTAACTTACATTGAAAAAAGGGGGATGCGGTCTGTGATTTTTCAAAATTCACGTAAAAGCAAAGCATCAATGTAAAATTACTTTAAAATTTGCGCAAAAAAAAAATAAGGAAATAAAATATGACTAATAAAAAATTTCACATTTGAAAAAACTTGATACAAGACAAACTTTTTTAAACTATAATATTCCTCAACAAATTTATTTTACAAGAAATAAGCTATTAATTAAATTTAAATATAAGTCTTCACAGTTGATCTGAGAACAAGCTATTGTTATATTGATCTCCAATTTAATGATCATGGCATGCAGCTTTCCATTATGAAAGACATTAATATATGTTCAAAAGAATGCCATTCAAACAGATTATTAGAAGAGTTTGGTTAATACACATTTTAGATTGAGTATTGTAAAAGTAAATGAAGAATCTAATTATTATATATGTGGATTATGATATTGCCTCTAGAAATGCAGCTGAACAATTGTTTGAAATTTTTTTTATTAGTGAATGTGAGATAAAGAATATTAAAATTACTTTAAAGAAGTGCACTAAAGCTATGAAGGAAATTAGTTTTCTGGAGCATGTCACTGAAATTGAAGATAAAATGCAACCCATCTCTTTTTAGTGCAATTTTTATCTGAATTTACATACAATACTGCATAATTGTTGCAACTGCTTAAATATATGAAGAATGGAAGTGAACAAACCATCACTCCTATATTAAATTGAAAATTTTAAAATACATTGTTCTATATTATTCTGATATTGATAAAAAATATTTATAACAAAATTGATAGTTGTATGTATGGGTTAATTAAGTCACCAACAAAAGCTGCTGATATATTTTCTCAGTTTTATGCTAAAAAGTGTTGAATTTTATTATTTCATAACAGAATGAGAATTAAACTGAGAGACTGAAAACTTCTCATGAGCTTATGACTATCAACAGCCAATCAGATTGTAAAACACTGAGACAGAGAATTTAACAAGAAAAGGGTGGTTCCACCCTCTTCTTTACTAGTCTTTCTATATATCCAAGCCAGTCTAAAGTACTTAGATCTGAAGGCATGAATCTTAAATATCTTCGCACTGAACTTTACTGAATTCAAATTACAAACACATAGCATGAAATCTTTCGATTTACTATGCAGTAGTTTTTTGATGTTATAACTTGCAGCAACATATGTAAATAGTATTTATTTTATAAAGCACAGATGGTATTGAAATTAAACCGAGAGCTGCAAACTTCTCAAGTGATTATGACTATCAACAGCCAATCAGATCATAAACACTGAGACAGAGAATTTAACAAGAAAAGGGTTGCTGCAAGTTATAACATCGAAAAACTACTGCATAGTAAATCAAAAAATTTCACACTGTATGTTTGTAATTTGAACTTGGTAAAGTTGAGTGTGAAGATATTTAAGATTCACACCTTCAGATCAAAGTACTTTAGACTGGCTTAGATATATAGAAAGACTAGTAAAGAAGAGGGTTGAATTACCCTTTTCTTGTTGAATTCTTTGTCTCAGTGTTTACAATCTGATTGGCTGTTGATAGTCATAAGCACTTGATTTGCAGTCTCTCAGTTTAATTTCAATACCATCTGCACTTTATAAAAAAAATATTATTTACATACGTTGATGCAACTTGTAACATCGAAAAACTACTGCCTAGTAAATCGAAAGATTTCACACTGTATGTTTGTAATTTGAACTCAGTAAAGTTGAGTGTGAAGATATTTAAGATTCAAGCCTTTACATCTAGGTACTTTAGACTGGCTTGGATATATAGAAAGACAAGTAAAGAAGAGGGTGGAACCACCTATTTCTTGTTAAATTCTCTGTCTCAGTGTTTATGATCTCATTGGCTGTTGATAGTCATAAGCACGTGAGAAGTTTGCAGTCTCCAGTTTAATTTCAATACCATCTGCATTTTATAAAATATTTACATATGTTGCTGCAAGTTATAACATTGAAAAACTACTGTGTAGTAAATCGAAAGATTTCACGCTGTATGTTTGTAATTTGAAAACATATTTAATATTCACACCTTCAGATCTAAGTACTTTAGACTGGCTTGAATATATAGAAAGGCAATTAAAGAAGAGGGTGGAACCACCTTTTTCTTGTTAAATCTGTCTCAGTGTTTACGATCTGATTGGCTGCTGATAGTCATAAGCGCTTGAGAAGTTTGTAGTCTCAGTTTAATTTCAATACCATCTGCACTTTATATAATAAATATTTACATACATTGCTGCAAATTATAACATTGAAAAACTACAGTGTAAAAAATCGAAAGATTTCATGCTATATGTTTGTAATTTGAACTCAGTAAAGTTGAGTGTGAAGATATTTAAGATTCATGCCTTCAGATCAAAGTACTTTAGACTGGCTTGGATATATTGAAAGACATGTAAAGAAAAGGGTGGAACCACCCTTTTCTTGTTAAATTTTCTGACTCGGTGTTTATGATCTGATTGGCTGTTGATAGTCATAAGCACTTGAGAAGTTTGCAGTCTCTCAGTTTAATTTCAATACCATCTGTGTTTTATAAAATAAATATTATTTACATATGTTGCTGCAAGTTATAATATCGAAAAACTACTGCATAGTAAATTGAAAGATTTCACACTGTATGTTTGTAATTTGAACTCAGTAAAGTTGAGTGTGAAGATATTTAAGATTCATGCCTTCAGATCTAAGTACTTTAGACTGGCTTGGATATATAGAAAGATAAGTAAAGAAAAGGGTAGAACCTCCCTTTTCTTGTTAAATTCTCTGTCTCAGTGTTTACGATCTGATTGGCTGTTTATAGTCATAAACGCTTGAGAAGTTTGCAGTCTCTCAGTTTAATTTCAATACCATCTGTGCTTTATAAAATAAACAGAATGGGAAGTGATTGTA
Source organism: Epiperipatus broadwayi (assembly GCA_028023455.1). Classification (NCBI taxonomy): domain Eukaryota; kingdom Metazoa; phylum Onychophora; class Udeonychophora; order Euonychophora; family Peripatidae; genus Epiperipatus; species Epiperipatus broadwayi. The sequence continues at coordinate 823,925 of JAQFVV010012742.1, read as the reverse complement.
TTAGTATGTCTAGTTTTTGTTATGGTCTAAAATCATAATTATTGCTGGTTGTAAATTGCATAACCAAATCCAAATAATTTTAATATTTACTTTCTTTATTACTTTTACAATGCTTTATATAATTGTAACACACTGTTGATAGTTTCATTTGTTCCAGCAATCTTTTTCAAAAGTATAACAAACATAAATACAAATACATGAATACAAATCAACATGAATTCATAGGGCAGTTAATATTGTTCAAGTAAAGAAGATTATGTTAAACAGATAAATTTAATTAAAGAATTTATAAATAATGATTATCCAAATAAATTTATGAATGATATTCAGTTTATAAAAAATAAAGTAAATTATATAAATATTAATAAAGAAGAAAAAAGTAGTAATAATATTATAGATAAAATGTAATCATAGGTATAAAGACAGGAAATAATTATGTTATTAAAAATTTAAATAAAATTATAGGTGAAATTAATAAAAAAATTAAAATAGATAAATGTTAAAATAGTTAATAAAACAAGAACAAATGTATTAATGTTTTAGAGAATAAGTATATTAGTAATTATAATAAAAAATTAGATAATGAAACAAATAGAATATATTCATAATTAATAACAAAAGTAAATCATGAAGGAAAAGCAAAAAATTCTATATATAGAAGATTCATATACCATAAATATGATAGAAATTCACCTATATATTTACATACATACACGAATAATAAAAGTGATAGAAAAATAAAGAAAGCTATTCATATTAATAATATTAAACCAGTATTAAATAGTTGTGGGTCTGAAAAATATTTTGACATACAAAAATAATAATATTAAAATAATACATTTAGTTATATAAAAAATTGAAAGAGAGAGCCATTATCTATAATATAAAAAGAAAATTATTAGAAAGGATAAAAATAAAAGATTTAATTATATAAAAATAGAAATAGAGAGCTGCAACATATAACTGGAAAATTTAAAACTTTGAATCATTAACATTTAAGCATTGAAAATATAAGTAGAAGATAGGTATAAATATAATAATTACTAATAAAAAGAAAATATAGGTTAAAAAAATTATAAATATTGATGGTTTATATAATAATAAAGTAAAATATAAATATATAACATTAATTAAAAAATAATAAAATAAAAAATAACATATAATTATAGGAAGTATTAATTGATAAATATAAAATATAAAAGAGGTTAAAATGTATTATACATAAAACAGTTGAAATTATTTATAGAGAGGTATATAAAGATATATGTTCAAATTATGTAAGTATATGACTATTAATTATAAGATAAAATATATATAAAATGTAAAATTATGTTTTTGTATAATTGTATTTATGCATTTGTATTTATGTTATAGTTCTGAAGAATATTGCTGTGATAATCACAACTATCAATAGTGGGTTATAATTATATAATACATTGTAAAAGTAATAAAATAACTGTTATTAATATTATTTGGCCGGAAATTTTTGGGGTTTTTAAGGCTGTGCTAATTAAATAATGAAGGTTTAATAAAATGGTGTTCATTTCTGCAACAATTTAATTGTGAGATTCAGTATTCTCAAGGAAAAACCTAATATTTATTAAACCTTCTGTAAAAGTTCTATCTGTACACCTAGACATAAAAAGTTTTTTCATTAATGCATGAATTGTTAATGACTGCAGATAATAATTAAAAATCTTATATATCTTACAATTGCATGATATAAAGTTAAATTATTTCTGGTTTGTCTGCTGGGGAAAAATCTGAAAACAGTAATGGATTAACTTGGAATAAATTATTTTCATGAAACAAAATTTATTGCCATATCAATGCAAAAAAAATATATAATCAATCATGGAATATTGTTATTTCTACATGCATAAGTGGAAAGTTACTTTATTATGTACATTGTTCAAATGAACATTATTGTCATCAGAATTACCAAATGAAATACAATGAAATTCCAATTGTAGACATTATTGGCATCTGCCACCCTTTCATAGATTTAAATTCATTATTGAAACTTCCGATGTCTTCTCTAAATACAAATTAGCTCATCTGTTTACCAGAGCTGATGCTATTAATGTAATTCAGAACATGCCAAAATTTCAATTTCCATTAGTATCATAAAGTAAATCCAACTGGATTGATCATGCCTTCGTATTTACTTTAAAAGAATGAAAGAAATGGATTGAAAATAAAGGAAGTAAGCATATTGATTTTTATCCACAACCCACAATCTAACACTTGTGAGAGAGTTATGAAAGATTTAAATACAGAATTTTAAATATATTTGAAGAATAAAAATCAGAATTGATTAAATATGTGATCAATTACATAAAATTGGCTAAAAAGAACTATCATGTTTTCACCTACCCATTTACATTTGAGAAGCAATGAGCCATTATGGATTAAAACTCATTCCCAAAATATTAGAGATGGTTAACTATTATTCAGATATGAATGTAGCTAAAAGAAATTTAGTGGAGGTCATAAAACTATATAACATGCAACCCAAAGGGCCAATGTTTTCAATTGTTAACAACTTCATTTTAGTATAAATTCCGAGGTTAGTAACCTGTAAAAGCATAAAGTAAAAAAATCTACAATTTATATCAGGAATTATTTTAAATAACAATAAAATATTGGATAAAATTCAATTTGCTAGAAACATTGGAAGTAATAGAAGATATCTACAATGCAGGTTTTTGAAACTCTCCATGGAGTAGTGGCATCCAGTTCAAGCTTTAGTAATCAATACATGTAGAATGGTTTACAAAAAAATATTTATCAAATGCCTATTGATCCAGTATCCACAGGCTAGTTTCAAACTTGAGGCTTTCATCAATGAAGAAGTTTGGATGAGAAGGTACTGCAAATAAATCTAAGGATCTAGTCCAAATTCAAAGAACCACAATTTAGCTTTATGGCTAGCTATAAAGCCAGAAACTCAAAAATACATCCCTTACTATTTTCAATCAAATCTGAATTTAGTTTAGCATCTATACATGTTGGTGTACTTAGTATGTCAAGAATGACAATCACCATCATCCCATAAGTTAGAAAAACACTAAAATATCACATAATCACCATTTTCCATGCTGGACAAGCTGTAATTAGCAATAGAAAACTCCGATAGCACACCCAGTGCAAGTCTTAATAATTAATGGATGCAGAAAGGTTTGTGCATGAAATTCCATTTAGAGTAGAGACCAGGCTGGTCTGATCAAAATGGGACATAACAACCATTAATTTTTATGGCATTGCACCCGTTTTTTTTATAAAAATTCCATTTCTCTCTCTGTGTGTGTATATATATATATATATATATATATATATATATATATATATATATATATATATATATATATATATATATATATATATATATATATATACTGTAATTAGGCTTTCTCTTAGCATGTTGTCTATTGTTTAGGATTATTGATATCCCTATTAATTTTTATCAATATAAAAAATATCAATAAAGAACTAATACAACTACAATATCAATCAAAGCAGATACAAGTGAAGTTCAAATGTTAGCCTGCAAAAGTCCAACTGTGCATGCTCCAAGGTCAAGTTGGATGTGAGGATATGTTTAGCTTAAGAATCCAGCCATATAATATAATAGAAATCTTTGGTTTGGTGTTGGAATTTGTCTGAAGTTTTTATAATATTAGTGTAGAGACTGAAATGGACAGAAACTATTATTTTTCAATGAATTATTTATATAAACCATATAATAATTATGAATATTTAAAAAGTGGAACACAGTGATGCCAAAAAGACATTTTGGGGGCACTGAAACATCTAATTAAAAGTAGAACAAAAAACAGGATATCTGTTCACCCTAATGTAGTGCCTACTCATCCAATATTTCCAGCCTAGTGTCTAGCTTGTGGCTGTCATAATTAAGGAGCATTGACACTGCACACACACACACACACACACACACATATATATATATATATATATATATATTGTACTGCTAATGGATAGCACTCCATATAAAATTATTGTTTACAAATATTAAAAATAAAAATTTTCATAGATAATGCAAAAGTTTTAAAATTGATTAATGAATAATAAAATCACTGCAGAATAAGTTGTCTGTAAATAATTGAATTTGAAAAAAATATCTCCTTTAAAAAAAGAAAAGAAACCAGAAAGTTTAAGAGTAAGTCAGGGAAGAGAAATTTACCTTAGAAAAGCTAAAACTATAAAAGTTTAAAATATAAATCTTTTACATGAAATTAAAAATACTCTCTTTTTATTTAATTTAAAGAGTTTAATCAAAAGCAGTGGATGAATTTTCAACAATGAAAATAGCTGGCAGGTTTAAAAACTAATTTAAAAAATGACAACAAGGTCATCATATAAATAGGGCCAAAAATTTTGTCAGTCAGTCATTCATGTATCTAAAGTCAATCATCTGTTATCCATATTTGTTAATTAAGACTGCAGTGTTAGCAGTTTTCAGAGAGTGCGATGAACTTCAGCCTCAGTCCAATAGAACATTAGCAGACTGCCTGATAGAAGTAATGTCCATCCAATACTTTGAAGCTGCCAGGAATGTCCAACTGCTTGAAATAGAAGTAGCACAAAATAGCAATTATCAGGACAACAACAGAAGCCTAAAACCCAACTGGTTGGTATATCCCACATAAAGTAGTAAATAATTTGAAGCCACCATGTTCAAAAATCCTATATGTAATTGCATTTTGTATTCCAATTCTTAATAATAATTAATGTAGCCATTGCAATCTTTGAAGCCTCCCAGAGTCAGTTTAATAAATGAACTCTATAGCATGCATAAAATGAACTATTTCTGTGCATGTTTGAATGCTTGTACTTATTTTAATGCTTTCCATTTATATTACATTACTAATGTATGTCTTATTACAATATGTGTGTGCCAGAGATATTAGAAATCATTGTTTATATTTAATTAAAAATTTATAAAATATTTAGGTTCTATAAAACATTCAAACAAATTCTTCATTTCTAAATTATACCTTTATTGATTGTTTTCTGCAATTTGTTCTTATGCCATCTATATTTAGTTTTCATGTTTATTAATTTATGCAGTATATGTATAATTCACATTATCATTTACTAACTATTCATTAATGTTTTTTTGTAAACTTATGTATTCACTCACATGTGTGTGAGCTATATAATTTGCTTTATTATATCCTTTGTAACCCTGAGTATTCACTCAACTGTGTATGAGCAATCTGTACATAATTTATATTGCTTTACAACATATTAAGAGTTACATTAAACTTATAAAATATAAAGTTATCTCAGTCTCCATTCTTGCTCATTACTTTATGAATCACTAGTTAAGTTATATAATATCATGTGTTGGGCAGGATGTCTCATGTTTTACTGCTTTGGAATTGCTAGAACATGAATAAAGAGATATTGAGTGTAACATCAGGAACATCATTGACAATGGGTTGACTTGGAAGCATGGGTAAGAGAGTTGAGGTATGATCAGATGCAGGATATTACTATCCCAACTTGTTCAGCTTTTTGTTCTCTGGCTCGGACTCTTGGTCTGTTGAGCAAATGTACAAACCTGACCGTTACAACATATGGATTGGGATTGAACCTCACTAGCTCAGTCTTGCATTCTCATTGATTATAAGAAGTTCAATCGATGCTAAGGACTAATGTACAGTTAAAACTTTTAAGAATGTTAAAAGGATTTGGAAGATAAAAATATATTGATAATGTATTATCTATATTTAAACTAATCACAATCTGATTACAAACAAGAATTCAAATCTATTATTTTTTGAAGAGAACTACTGTTGCCTTTTTTTTAACAATAGTCAAATGTGGTATATATATATATATATATATATATATATATATATATATATATATATATATATATATATATATATATATATATATATATATATATATATATATATATATATATAATCAAAACTACCCCAAATCTAAAATTAAACCAGACCAGAATAAAAATAATATTAAAACACAACCTAAGGTTTCACTGCTACAAGCAGACTTCTCAAGTGTAAAGAAATAATAAAAAAAAACACAACTTATATATACTATTAAAAACTACCCACAAATCCATTCACTTCCCATCCACCCTTAATATTAAAAGAACTCTTAAATAAGTTAATTGCTTCAGAATCATAAATTTTCAATAATAAAGACTCTTTAATTCTTCTTTTGATTTCATTTCTCTCAAAGAAGACAACCTTAGCTTCATCAAAATCAATAGTGTGGCCTGTATCTTTTTCATGGACATACAAAGCAGAACTAAGATATCTATTTTTAACTCTACTTTTATGAACCTATACTCTTTCATTTAAACTCAAACTACTCTGACCTATGTAAACCTTCTTACAAAATAAACAAGGAATAAAATATACCACACCAGGAATAGTCTTTCTATCAAAAACTTCCTTTGTATTATTCAATAAATTATTCAATGTAACACCCCTTTTCCAAGCAATTTTCTTATTTCCAAACAATTTACTATTTCTACACACAATTTTATAAGAAGACAATTTAAATGGCAAAGAAATAAAATCATATTTTTCTTTAACCTTTACATCCTTACAAATATTACTATTAAATAAAATACTTTTAACAAATTTATCAGAGTATCCAACACTTAAATAATCTTTATAAAATTGAAATTTCTGAAACAAAGCTACCCCCTAGAATTATTTAATTTAATATTCCTATGACAATAATTCCTTAAAGCAGCTACTTTATGAGATACAGACTGATAGCTATCAGGTTTAATTATAGATCTTAATTCTTTACTTTTAACTAAATGACTGCACAATAAACAATTAGTTTCTATATTTCTAATCACCAAAAGATCTAAAAATTTTAACTTACCAAAATCTAACCCCCCTCCTTCTAACACAAATTTTATAGAAGGATCAAAACAATTAAACTCATTTACAAATTCCTTCAATTTACCATTCTCAACAACAAATAAACAATCATCAACATATCTGAGAAATAATTTTACATATAAACAATTCTTTTTAATAATAATTTCCTCTTCCATAAAACTAATATAAACTGAACATACTAAAGGAGAAATAATATAACCTATTATCCACCCTTCCTTAATCTTATAAAAATTACCTTTATAAGTAAAATACATAGAATCTTCCAATAACAAAAGCAAATCTTTAATTACCTTAATTTTATTTTTTGATAAAGAACTTTTCTTAATCAATACAGACAAAAGAACATCAATACTGCTTAACCTATTAACAGACTGATACATATTTTCAATATCTAAACTTCCAAATACCCAACTACTTTCCATTTTAAAATTATTAATCTTATCAAAAGCCTCAAAAGAAGAAGAAACTGTGTACTGACCAAAATCAACAAATTGTTTTAAAAATTATTCAAGAATCTAGAAATACCTTCTACAACACTACCTGTAAAATCAAAAATAAATCTTAAAGGAAAACCATCTTTATGAGTTTTAATATTCACAAACACCTTAGCTGATGTAAAATCATTAGGATAGCATTTTAAATAATCTACTCTATTAAAAATTTTTAAATTAACCATTTTCTTCATAATATCTATCAATTTTCTTTTAATCAAATTACCTGGATTTTTATCTAACAACATATATTTACCATTATTTAATTCTCTATCCATTTTCTCTTTGAAATCATCTCCTTTCATAATAACAAACCTACCAGCTTTGTCTTCACGAGAAATGATTACATCATTAGCAATTAACCTATTTTTAAGATGTTTAATCTCAGCAGGATTAATAACAAATTTTTCTTTCCTTTTTAAACTTTTATTCAAAATCGATTGAATACCAACTTTCTGCTCATCACTCAAATTACTAGATTCAATAGACAAAATTGTATCAAAAACTATATTTTTTGAATGAAATGGAACAAAATTTGGGCCTTTACCAAGAATATCTAATTCTCTATCATTTAACTTCAAATCCGTAAGATTAACAACTCTATCCTCAGAAACATTATTCTCATAACCTTTATCACTACAATAAACTTTATTAACTTTCCCAAACAACCACTTTAATTTTCATTCATATTTTTTACAATATAAATTTGACCTATTCTGTCTAAACTGTCTCATAAAAAAATTCAAAATTGAATAATTAAAATCTTGCCTCCTTTCTAAATAAAATCTATTCCTTTTATATAGATAAATAAATTTATAAAACCTTACAAAATTATCTTTTAAAAAACTATTCAATATATATGTTTGTAACTTAAAAACTAAATTTTTATTTTGAATCAACTTTTTATTTTTACTAAAATTAATAACACAACACCTAGGAAAAACACTAAATTCCCTACATTTTTTAAGAAAATAAATCTGCCATCGTAAAGATTCTATCTTATCACTCAATTTAGACAAATTTTTAATCCTTCTAATATCATTAAATGGAAAATTATTAAAAATTAAGCTCCACAAACCCATACTAAATACCCAAATTACCAATACTCTTATAAATTAAAACCCAATAAAACCTACACACACTTCTATATATATAATATAACTAAATAAACACAAATATACTCTTTCAACCCAAACTCACACAACAAACATAATATACATAAATGACATTCCAATATATCAATAATTAAAAAACAAACAACAAAAATAAATATATCAATAATAAAATTGCTTGGAAAAGGGGTGTTACATTGAATAATTTATTGAATAATACAAAGGAAGTTTTTGATAGAAAGACTATTCCTGGTGTGGTATATTTTATTCCTTGTTTATTTTGTAAGAAGGTTTACATAGGTCAGAGTAGTTTGAGTTTAAATGAAAGAGTAAAGGTTCATAAAAGTAGAGTTAAAAATAGATATCTTAGTTCTGCTTTGTATGTCCATGAAAAAGATACAGGCCACACTATTGATTTTGATGAAGCTAAGGTTGTCTTCTTTGAGAGAAATGAAATCAAAAGAAGAATTAAAGAGTCTTTATTATTGAAAATTTATGATTCTGAAGCAATTAACTTATTTAAGAGTTCTTTTAATATTAAGGGTGGATGGGAAGTGAATGGATTTGTGGGTAGTTTTTAATAGTATATATAAGTTGTGTTTTTTTTTTTTTTTTATTATTTCTTTACACTTGAGAAGTCTGCTTGTAGCAGTGAAACCTTAGGTTGTGTTTTAATATTATTTTTATTCTGGTCTGGTTTAATTTTAGATTTGGGGTAGTTTTGATTTTATATTGACTAGTTTAGCTTTATGCTTGTAATGTTTATATATATATATATATATATATATATATATATATATATATATATATATATATATATATATATATATATATATATATATAGAGATTGGGAATAAACTCGACTAACACATTTTCACACTCTCATTGGATTATCAAACAATGCTAAGATCTAATTTACAGTTAAAACTTTTAAGAATGCTAGAAGGATTTGGAAAATAAAAATATATTGACAATATATTCTTTGATTTACAAATAAGAGTGTTTCAGATTTGTCTAGATGTGTTATATGTATCATCATCATCAACCATTATCAATTCACTGCAGGATGGTCTCCAAGTTCAATCCATCTTTTCTGATCTTTAGCTTATATATATATAAAGGTGCTATTACGTAAAAATTGTTGTGGCAAGTGAAATAAAACATAAAAAAATAAGTGTGCTTCCATTTCTAAAAAAAGTCACACTTCATCATTGATATTGTGGGCTCTATATATAACATATATTGTAGAGTATTGAGTTCAAACCCTACATTACAAATCTCAAAAATTTCAGAAGGAAAGTGGAAGAAATAATCTTTTCTCTGCTCAACCTATTTTTATTAGTGAAAGAGGATGATGTAGATATTTTTGAATAGTTTAATAGTTATACTTAGAAGTTAGAATTTTGAAGCACATATAAATACTTCTTAGAATATTATTTTTCTAGGTCGACTTATTATGTTTCTATATTTAATGTATATCTAACAAATTATAATGTTCTTTCTTTGTTATCAGTGTTTTAATACTTTGTTATTGCTTATTTATTCTATGACTAATACTTGTAATTTTAATAATCTATATCTTTTAATATCATTTAGATTACTTTCAATAAGCAAGTTTTATATACTTGAATATATGTGTATATGCATGTGTATGTACAAACATTAAAATTTAAACACCCACAGATACATTAGAAAGGTATTTAAATAATTTAAGATTTTCTGTGTAAAAAGTTATTTCTTATATATTATTTAAGTCCAATTTTTCTTATTTTATTTAAAAGAGTTAATTATACATTTATTTAAATGCACATTATTATATTAAGTACTATTTTAACCTAGTGATAAAGTTAAGAGAGAAAGATAATGTCAATTTTAACGTAACATAAGTTGAGAAATTTAGGAAGATGAGAAAAATAACTCATTAGTAAGTAATTATAATTACAAAAAAGACCACAGATCGTTTGGACCACCCCAAATAAACTTTGAAGAAATCTAAAAATCTAAAAAGGGATTGTACTGATAAATAATATTTTATAGCTAACTAGGTGTTTCAGTAACTAAATGTGTGTGGTGTTATCAAAAAAGCCAACACATATATAGTTTGAAAAAATGATTTAGAGAAAATTATTAAGTCTTATTGCCTCATGGAATCATCACCTTTATTATTTTATATATTTAAGGATTTTACAGCTGTATGGAGGTGTAAGAAGATATTTTATTGAACACCGATCCAAAAATCTCTACGCACATCAAAAGAATTAAATCTTAAAAGTGTTTAAAGACATCCTATGGCTGATCATCAAAGTCTGAAGAAGTCTTCAAATCTTGTTATTGCTTTACCTATGCTGTTGCTGAATCCAAATCAAAATAAAAGCACAATTGAAAAATTCTGAAATTGTATTAAAAACAGAAAATATCCATTTGTCTAGAGAAATAATCATGCCCAGAACAGAAGAAAAGAAGAAATGAAGAAACCATACCAATATTAAAATGGTTCCTAAAGAAACACAATTTATTTCACAGCATCATTTTCATGACAGTAAGACAAAAGAATTACAAGCCTAATCTTAAAATGGAATTCTTCCAGAGAACTGCTTAATTGATATATCTATATTGTAACCTCTGCTCTCTTCACCTATCTCACTTTATGTACAAATAAATGCCCAGGCACCAATTCTATATAAGATAGAATAAATTTATAATTGAAATTGCATTTCTACTTATTGATAAGACTCTTATGCTGCTACTGCTCTATGGCTTAGCTCAGTTGGGGTTATAGAGTATGGTGCTTATCTAGGATGCAGATGGAAATGAGAGAAGCATTTAGAAATAACAATTATATAATGTTGATTCAATTATATTATAAGCATCTATTAAGTAATAAGGGCTATTGTGAAATTGATAATCATTACACTCAATAAAGTATAGACAATGATAAAGATCAGGTTCATTTTTATCTCATACCATTATCTATTCCAAGCAAGGTAAAAGCATATTTTGGCACTGCAATGTTAAGATCTGTTAAATCTGTACTGTTTAAATAAATGACACATACTGGCAAATTAATAATTTCTATAGTTATATTATGTTGAATATATGTGTGTGGAAATGGTCAATCGAACGCATATGATAAAACAGTGCAGAGATAATTTATCTCAACAAAACATTTATTACAAGAAAACATTATTTTACAATGCATCAATGATGATTTTAACATTACCTTTACTTTAGACACAGACTTGATTAAATATCATTAAATTATACAATTTTGAACACTTAATATTTGAAGACACTTCCTCCTATTTATTATCTTATTTAGATTTATCACTGTATTTTTTCATTTACCAGCAATAAACAATAAAAGAAAATTACACATTTACAATCCAATGTTAATATATGTATTCTCACTTGTGCTCTTAATAAGTTAAGACAAACAGTACCAAAGAATCAACTGATGCTATAAAAATATTTCTGAATAGCTGTAGGTTAGTATTTGCTATATAAATTCAAGTGACAGTTTTATTATTTTTCTTTCATTAGATAAAATAAAATTTCATATGCCTACAAATATATATCTATAATATGAAACTTAATATTGACTTTATCAAATTAGCTTTAAATAAGATAATTTCTATAATATACTACTATGCTCATATTGGGAGGATGAATTAATAATGATAATAATGACAATATGTACCATAATCTGTCAAGTTATTCAGAACTCACAATTCTAATGATGGTTTCTTTTTATATCTCTAATTTAATCATATTTCCGAATGTGTGTGCATTTATAAGATCATAACACAAAACATTTATTAATTATATCTCTACCGGAATACGGATGGTGCAGCAAGCTAATCTTAAAATTAATAATCTTATTTCAAGCATTTTATAGAAATTCATAAAACTTTTATTTGCTATAACCAACATATATTGTCTGACGATAAGTACGCCCGAACGAAGGAGAGAGAAATAATAAATAAACATTCCCATATTTGCGAGTGAGGGTTAACCAAAATCTCCAAATCCGAACTAAACATCTACTAACTTTTGGGACATAAAGGTTGCGGAACTCAGCCGATTCATCATCGATAAATGGGGCATTTGCCATGTCATTTAAGAACTACAATTATCTCATCATATGCTATCAGACACAAAATATACTACCACTCATGATTTAACAAGTAAGTAATCAAGGAGAGAATTACTAAATCCGCATAATAAAATCATCCCTTCTATCACTTCTTCATCCAAATGTATTCAAAGCATTTCATATATAAACAAATCTATAAGCAGACAAACTCTCAATTCTTCATCTTCCTTTAACACACAGCACCAAACTGAAAATGATAGAAAAGCAAAATACAAATTTGGTAAATAGTTTACAACCATGCGCACACACGCGAACATACAATCATATATAAAATGATTTCTAAATCATTTGAAACAATAAAATGTCATATTAACAATAATTAAATCTACACGAATCTATTACTTGTGAGAATTATGAATATTGAATTCCAACTTAGTCACTATGGTCAAGTAAGTATAACTATTCTGCATACTGGCATAAATATCTCCATGCATCTATCTATTATTATTAACTAACGTATAATATTAAAGTATTTAATTTGAACTAATAACATGAGCATGAGGATATCCATTTTTTTTAACATAATACCAAAAAAATTAATAATATTATCGACTTGGTATACTTTATACCAAAATCTCCGAGATGTTCTCATGGAGATTAGGCATATAAATAAATAACAACAATAATAGGTTACATTAAGCATAAAAAAATCTACCTGTCTATAATAGGCAATAGGAAGAAATACATGTCAACATTTAATCATTAAAATAAAGTTGTTGTTTTTTTAGTTTAGACTTGAAAGTTTAAACGGAAATATACGCGTAGTTCACTATGATAACGATGAATTAACAACATTAAAAACATATAAACGTTGCTCCTGCAGGCTGAAGTAAAATTTGACAAAAGCTGCAATAATTTCCAATGTTCTTAGAAATTTCTTATAGATATTATATACAGTCATTGTGTGTATTGGAATCACTGATTGGTCATACGAAACAAAATATCTGACTTGGTAAGATTATCCAAAGAAAAATTTATGACTCTATTCCATTTTGGGTTGATAGCATTCAGTAAAAGTTTCACAACATTTAAATCCAAGGTCATTTGTTTTATTCATGCTTCAATAAACTGCTTATAGTTAATCATTAAACATTATTGAGTCATGTATTCTATCACTCATTTTTATAGGTACGATTGGGAAGGTTATTTGGTATATGACTATCCTATTAATGTATAGGGTTAGAATAAACAAATTTTTTATTTTAATTTTTTTTGCATAGCAAGAACAGAAAATGTATTAACTGAGACTCCATAAAGAATTTCATTAAAGTATTCAGCACACTTTTTCTAGTTAACTTCATTGTTAGTAATTTATACAATTCCTACATCATTTAGTCGTTATAAATACATTATAATAAATTATAATTAGCAATTTTATATAATATTCATGCATTTCTGAACAAAATAAATCTAAATTATTAGCTGATAAAAGCCAGAGCTGTGTACCTTTTAGAATTTAGCCTTCCATGTACAGTCCTATTCTGAGTAGTATGAGAGAATTTTATCCATAAAAGAAATACAGAATTTTCACAATATTTAGTTAACATATTTCTTATTTTTTTAAAGAAATTATTCCAATTTCCATAACTGTTCTGTCTTCTCACTTTTCTCCATTTTCCACTTGGAATCTCTTGTGAAAAAAAAAAACTGAACCACACCTCTCTTTTTTTTTGTTATAATGAGCTTGGCAATATGCAAGAATTTTCTTGCTTGTAAAAATGTTAGTAACAGAATATTGAGAAAAAAAAAATATTAGATATTAAATTTACAAATGCTAACTAATAATAAACAAATAAATAATTTTTACAATTTTAAATGTAAGATTTTATGTAATAAATAATTAATTAATAAATAAAAAAATTATATTAATTAATGGTATATGTGTGTATCCATCTTTCCATTAATATAGCAGTCTATTAATGACTGAACTGTTAACAGTTCCTATGGCACATAATTCTGCTATTACAAGTTTGGATATTATAAGTAATAATGAAAAATATGAATGAAGTGTGAACTGATGTAAAGTGGACATGCACCCACACATACAAGTTAAATCTTGGATGGGAATAGATAGTGAATTAGAAAACCAATTAACGAACACCTGTTATGGCCTTACAGACAAACATTCCTTCTAATTTAGCTCTCATACTAACAATCATTTATATTGTCCATTTTCTTCTCCCACTATTAGACACACGTAACCTAAAATTTTAATGACTGGTACGCTCAACTAAGGTCTTGATAATTTTTTTAACTAAATTTGAAATATTAAATTATATCACAATTCATTTTTTCCTAATAGTTATCTAAGTTCGCTATTGGCACAATGTGAACCTCCCACATTTCTTCCTGGTGCCAACCTGGAAGGTCACAATATATACTTAAATAATGGAATGTTACTGAATTCAAATTCTTAACCTTAAAGAAACTGGCTTCAAAATGAAATTCATCAAACTCATTGAAACTGTCTCCACATCCAAAATAAAAAGATGAGCTTGGTAATATTAATTTTTATTTTTGTTTTCTCAATGACTATTAACAATTTTCCTTTAAATAAAGCCATTTATCTCTCTCTCTCTCTCTCTCTCTCTCTCTCTCTCTCTCAACAATGTATTAAAAGTGAGACTCAATTATTAGAAAAGGGTTTTCAATAATTATGAATATTGACTTTATTGATATTAGATGTAATTTGATTATCATTACATGTAATCATTTGTTTATGTATTTTTTAAAAATATTTTATTATGTTTTAATTCAGGTATTATAAGAAATGTATTATTCATATTATATGTAAAGGTTAATTACAAATTTTGTTGATAATGGGAAGTAACATATATAAAAGGGCTTACATGTTGAGTACAAATCAATAAGGGTAGAAATTTACTATCATGAGAGATGGATCAGGAGAGATAGATTTTAAAGTAGTTAGTAACCTAGATTCATGGAAATTTAGATAAATATTTTGAAACTGATTTCTTTAGATATTCTTAGTTTTATAATTCAACCAACTTTTCTCCACTTATTTCTCTGTTATTATTATTTTCAAGATTATAGGTGTAAAAATGTATGTTATATGCAATATGCGAGTATGTGCGGGTATCAGGTGTTTATTTTAAAATTGTTTCTGTGATAAGATATTTCTATTCACCCAGTAGAGATATGAACATGCACATGTCATACCATATGATAACAATTGAGTTTGTTTGGAATACTTTTGGTTATTATTATTATTTCAATATAACTAATTTTATTATTAATTATGTCAAATTTCTATTTGCATATTGATGATTAACCAATAATAAAATTTCATTTTTTTTTTCATTAAAAGTTTGTTTCTTAGAGTTAGTAATCATGGTCTTGTGAAGTTACTTTAGTCATCACCATCACTGGTGGATTTCAAGTATAAAACATAGTTTAAATGTGTAACAATATTTTAGTACATAATTATAGATTAATAAAGGATGTGATTTAGCTGTGAGTTAGGCATAAAGCTGTGGCTGGAAGCATCATTATTATTATCCTTATCATCTGTTTGTTAATTAATAAATAGTCTAAATAGATATATTTAATGGCCATGTAAATAATGTTTTTCACTTTGTTATTTGTGAGCCATCATAAGAGATGATGATTACCACCAATAAACTTTGATAATCTATAGTATTAAATATGAGGTAATAAATAATAGTTATGATATTCTATTACTAAATATGAGCTCTAAAGATTTATAATGTTGAGTAATCAAATATAATTGTAATGAATTGAAAGGTTGCTAGTCTTTCACATGCACCTACTGTTGTTTCTCAGACAGCCAATCAGATGTTAAACAGCAGTCTGAAGAACTATCAGGCCTTGACACATGACAGAGATTTTGATAAGAAAAGAATGATACCACCCTTCTCTTTACTTATATATATATATATATATATATATAAGAGATCGGTATATATATTGTGCCATTACAATTTAGTCATTAGCTAAATTTATAGTAATGTGCATGTAAGAAAATGTAAAACCAAAATCATCATCACATTTTTATAAAACAATAAAGGAAGCTGTAAGGCATCCAAGTTTAAACCCTACAAGATCCAGTTCTAAAAGCTTTAGACAGAAAGAGAGTGGGTCAACAATTATATTCTTTATTTGTTTGTGTGTTGATAGAAAGGTAATACACACATTTAAACTATTCAATATTAAATTTTTCTGCTAAAAAGCAAAGTTACACATATCTAGGCAAAGCAATTTAATTGTTTTATATTTTAAATATTAAACATTTCAACTTTCTTTAAAACTAACCTATGCTTGATCAATTTTAATATCTTATTCTTTACTTCTATTTTTGCTTTTCTATAATTGTAATTGGGATTTAAAAGTTACAGATTTAATTTTAAATATCGGGGTTATAATTACTAAGCTGGCAATTAGATTATTGTAATGACAGTTTATGAATGATTTGAAATGATAAAGTATGTGTGTACATTACATACAGAAATTTACATTTATTATATATTGAAAGGAAGAAGGGTTAAATCTGTCAAATTTTTTTTACAATTTTGTGTTAAGGGAAAAAAATCTGTTGAATCAGATATCTGTTTTTGTAGCAATTTTGTTTTTATAAATAATTGTTTGTCATTTTGGGAGCTTAAGCTTGGTGGGAACTCTAATTTTGAAATTGTCTCATCTTAAGATTAAAGGAAAGAAACTCCAATTTTAGATATTACAGATATACGTGAAAAAGGAAAAAGAATTAAGTCTATTTTTTTTTTAGACAAAAGTGTCTGAAAACCAGGTGTGTGATTTTTTTAGGTTGGTCAAAAATAGCAATTCACACTATCACTCTAATTGGATGAGTTGACTCAAAAATCGGATATAAAAGCAGTCTGGAAAATCAGTTGAGCTATTAGATTATTGTTATTATAATATTTGTGATAGAGACTTTTTAAAAAATTATTGAAACTAAGGCAGACAAACATTTTTAATCCTGCTAGATAACCTTTTTCTTTTAAAAATCTTTTTTTTAATATCAAGTTTTGAATGTTGAAAATATAAGAATGACGGGATAGAAAAATCTATCCTGTATATGTCTCATTTTTTATCTCACTGTCGTGGAGCTGCAGATCATATAGAAAGGAAAAGATGTATTGTCTGAAAATAATATTCGACACCTTTCAACTGACCAGAGAAATAAGATGTTCTTAAACAGAAAGAAGAAAACATTCACCTGCATTCTAAGGAGATCAGAAAGATGAATTAATCTACTGATAAATATTAATCATCAAGTCCAATTAATTGTTCTAGTAACTGAGTTTATAACCCAGGAAATTTATAAATGTGAAAACAACTGCTGTATTTCATCCACTAAAAGAATCATGCTTGACAGGAAGAGAGGAAAAATTAATATAATGATTTCCAAATTGTCCACTAAAGCAAATAACCTCAATAGGATCATCATCATCAAACAATTATACACCTCAAGAAAGAGATTGTTCCAACATAAAATGGAAATGGTAGCTGCAGAAATATAGACATTATACAAGACAAGTTTGAACCCTTGAAGTTCACAAAACAAAGGATCGGTAATATGACTTTTTATATCTATTTTCTTTATATCAGAGTCTCAATAAAATTTTAGCTATAAAGTGGTATAGTTTATTTAAAGAACCTTTAAAGACAATTCAGATTGATTAAAACCAATAATTTCTTACCAATAATAACCTTGAGCTTCATAAATGATCTTGAATGTATCAAAATTATTTGTTTATTCATTTACAGTTATGAAATATTAATGTGTAAAGTAATTATTTGTATTATTATTTTGGTTTTAAATAATATTTTTTTATTATGGGATAAAACACACGCCTACATAATATTTTTACATGTGTATAATTGTGTGCGAATGTGAAGTAATAAGCAGTATTACAATATTAAATTATTTTGTTTTAAGAAAGTATAGCATTTCAGAGGTAGAAGGGGGGGGAAATGATTTAAAACTTGTTCGGTAAAACTTGCTCTTTCAAGTCTACTAACATTTTTTTAAACAAATAAGCAGTATTACAATATTAAATTATTTTGTTTTAAGAAAGTATAGCATTTCAGAGGTGGAAGGGAGGGGGAGAAAATGATTTAAAACTTGTTCAGTAAAACTTGCTCTTTCAAGTCTACTAACATTTTTTTTAACATTCTGCTTACATGTTAGATTATAAGGTATGTGTGCCAATGAGTGAATCTTTTTTTATATGAAATACTTTTCTTGTGGATGGAAGATTTTAACAAATCAGTTACCCAATTTAATACAATATACTTTTGAAATACATTTACGGGAAAGGGGGAAGAATTTAAAATTTAATGTTATGATTTTAAAACAGTCTATTATGATTATTGTTGTTAATGTTAATATAAATTTTCATGTAAATATAGAAATTTTTATATATATGTTAGAAATGCAGTAATAAATATTAGTTTATATTATTAAACGAGGCGTATATAGTTCATTAAGAGTAGTCTTTATCAAGTGTGATCATTCATCATCAATGGTTGAATATTAGTTGTCTAAGATATGATTAAATATGCTAAGATTAACAATAATTATGAATTTCTTTATAAAAATTAGGTTTTATGTTTAGGCTTAGTCCTAAAGCTGTGGTTGAAACCATTGTCATTATCGTTATCATTATCGTTATCATTATCATCATCATCATCATAATCAACATTTTAATTAATGAGCTGTTTAAATGTTTAAAGGCCATAAATAAATATTGATTTCATAGTATTTAGTGATTTCTTAGTATTATTATAACCACCGTCCCATCATCTATTTCATGCAAGGATGAGTGAATTGCCATCCTAAATTAATAGTAATCTGAGCTAGTAAAACTTATAAAAAATATTGAAACACATTTGTTATGCTAAGATCTAAGAAATGATTTATGCCTAATGAATTCCACTTCAGTTTAAATATGTTTTATTGTTACCTAGGTGTTTACTTAAATATTAATGCATACAGTGCTACAGGTTTAAAATCAAAATCATACATTTTGTAAGAAATAAGGTACCAGAAGGGATTCAAACCCGGTACATGTGAAAGGTTATTAGATATAACTGTGTCTAGATTCAAATAATCTAGTTGCGCCCTGCTAGACCATATTCACTTGGTATTTGTTTGGATATGCACTTAACATCAAACCAAGAAATGAAAGTGGATAAAATCTACTGTCTGTATACCTGAGCAGATATTTTATTGAGTTACTAGTGTACTCACCTCACGTGATTTCCATATATCTGAGTTATAATAGTTGTTATAGTTGTTATTAATAATTTGTTTATAATTATTGATATTGTGATATCTTGAGGAATCTAATTATAAAAGTATGTTTCATTTAATCCAATGACCCTTAATATGATTGATAACTCAGTCTGACCTTTTTGTTTAATAGCCACTACTCAGGTATTCTTCTCATAATTTAATTTAAGCTACAATGCTTTTAGTTTATTAAGCTAAATATTTATATTTGAATCGTTTCTTAATTATTTAATACACTTGGATCTTATTGATCTCTTTAATATATATATATATATATATATATATATATATATATATATATATATATATATATATATATATATATATATATATATATATAAAAGCCAGTCTTAAGCATCTTGGCTTGAAAACATGAAGATATAAACAGTTTCATACTGATGATGATATCATAAAAAAACAACTAAATAATTAATGATCACAAACCCATATATATATATATTCGAGGTGTTGAAATAGATAAAATACAATTTTAAATAAAAAAAAAAAAAAAAATCCCTAAAGGTATTTACAATGTTTATAAGTAATGGAAGTGGTCTGAGCTCCTTTTACCCAGTAAAAATAAATTTTACTTTGTGTGATTTGATATACAGATATGAGATTTTCAGTCATACAGGCATACACTTTTACTGATGACTTTAAAACCCTTTTATTGATAGCAAATATAATAATACAAAGAACAATGCATACGTATATTTGCATTATGAAATATTTTGCTAATTTCATACTTTTCACCATGTCAATAAGGTTGCATTAGTTCAGATAGTATATAGTACACAACATGAGGTACTGTATCTATTTCCTTTTTTCTATAGATAAATTCCTATACATGTATATACGTGTG
This sequence comes from Epiperipatus broadwayi, assembly GCA_028023455.1. Taxonomy (NCBI): domain Eukaryota; kingdom Metazoa; phylum Onychophora; class Udeonychophora; order Euonychophora; family Peripatidae; genus Epiperipatus; species Epiperipatus broadwayi. The sequence goes on along the minus strand of JAQFVV010012742.1, from coordinate 803,093 downwards.
GCACAATTATACACTTATTACTATTTTAAATATAAAGTATTAGAGGACTTGCTTACAGGGAATCTATAATTGATCAATCCCTTCTTGCACCATCATGAGGTGCAGCAATGACAAAAAAATAACTTAAAAAGGATATATGGTTAAATACATTTTTAGATATTCAACATGAGATAACGGTATTTACTGAATATCATAAGCGTATGTATGCATATATACACATGTATATTTATATATGATGAATTTCAAAAGTAACAACAAGAACAAAACAAATCGCAACAAAAAAAAGAATCTCATTGCAACCTTTGTTGAAAATATTAGAATTTGAAAAAAAAAATTGACTTAAGAGATTTAGGTAAAAGCTTTATCATTTATGCCCGTAATAACCGTAAATTCAATATACATATGCGAAAGACAACTCTCTCTTTTTTAAATGATTAATAATAATAATAAATAATGTCATATTTAATTGGAAATATCAGTTAATTATTTCAATATTAATAAAATATCTTAAAATAACTTATGTCAGCATCTTCATTCTGTTCCTATGGGCTCTGATTGGGCTTCAAGTCAACTGGCTGTGCGGCGAGGATTTCATCAATTTAGGCAAAGCATTCGTCATCATCGTGGGCAACAGGAACTGGTGTTGTCACATTCTGGCAGCTTGGGACAGAGGGTGGTGCACTGACTGGTTGTCTACCCCATGCTCATTTTACTGGACTCCCTGGTAGATTGCTTCATATTTTCCTCTGTATGTATATGATAATAATTTTTATCAAATGTTCATTTGCTATTTTGACTGGTTCATTAAATCTTTAAAAAGTCATTAGTTCTTAAAAGAACTGTATAATGGATTTCTTAAAATGTGTCAGCAGTAGTCTTGTTCATAAATTAATCTCTAAGTAGCTGGTTGCTTGGAGAAATCTGGAGCCAAAGTAGTGAATGACTTGCCCAGAATGACTGACAAAGAAAGAATGAATCCCACAGCACTATCAATCTCACTCATAAGAAAACAATTTATATATGCCTCCAAGACGAATGAATCAGCCAATCCTTTTAATTTAGCTTATCATTTAGATTAAAATCATTCCTTTATATCTCCGATTAAATTCTACATTTTAAGTTTGACATAATGGTTTCCATCTTGAATGCCCAAACCACTTGATTACAGCTATTATTATTCAAAAGAATTTCTACTTTATATACAAAAAAACAAAAAAAAAAGATAACATTTTAATTATAGTACTATCAAAGATTTTGCTTTTGATCAGATTTTTGCAAAAGCAATTAACATTATTTGCTTGTGGAATAAAATTACACTCTTTAGAAAAGTAATTAAAAAAAATACAAGTATGTTGGAAAATAAAAAAACAACTTCATATAATGACATATCATAAAAAATATACAAAAAGGAAAAAATCGTGAGTTTATTATACAATATTTTGTATGTCAATTTCATATTACTTTAAATTGGTGTGTGTGGGTATTTTAATGCTCAGACCGAACTTCCATTTTAATATAGCACATTTATATATTTGTTGTTCTTAATACATACTTTGTGCAACCATTTGATAATACATGGCACAATACCCCTCTCTCCAATGAGGCATTTAAAGTCTTAAGATTTTATTATGAACTGAAGATTTTATTATGAACTATACATGTGAGATGATCTCTAGAGCATCCTGGATGCTATGGTATAGGTTTTAGTGCCTGAGCATTGTATTTGCCATTTATTCCCTGTTCTGTTTTAATCCAAAAAGCATTATCCCTCTGCATTCCACAATTTCAAAAGGAAGGTTAAAATTTTTTTATACTGGAACTTTTCTGGAATGCTGACATGCGGTGTTCTGACCATCACTCTATCCCCTACCTTGAATTGGTAGTTTTGCGTGCTGTTTTCTTTTGTTTCTTCTGAGACTCTTCTTATGCATCTGGGCTTGAGCCTTTTTTTTAATCTAATTCCATGTCAATTGTTTTGTCTCTCCTCCCTGGAAAATTTGCCTTGAAGAGTTTTGGTACAAATTTTCCAAAATGTAACTGAGTTGGAGGGAATCCAGTGGATTCATATAGAGACCAGTTTATATAATTTAGTATCTGAGGTAGGTGTTTCACCCATCCCTTATGGTTTGTTGGTAAATATGTACGAAACAACCTTCCCAATTCTCGCATAACTTTTTCACAAGGATTACTTTGGGGGTTACGGATCGATGTAAGTACGTGTTTAACTCCCCACTTAGTAACCCATTTGTTCCATTCTTCTGATACAAAAGGAGTTCCATGGTCTGTCAGGATCATTGCTGGTTTTCCAACTATGTTAAAATGTGAGCACTCTAGAACCTTTATAGTTTCATGTGTTGTAGTTCTTGCTAAAAAGTAGGCTGCCACAAATTTGGAGAAAAGATCATATACAATGAGTAATTATTGTTTTATATTGAAGGGTGGTAGAGGACCATAAAAATCCGTGGCCATTATTTCCTTTGAGTTGTTAGGGATGATTGATTTCATTGGAGTTGTGTATGCTCTGCATGCTGGCATATTTCACATTTGTTCAGAATCTTTATTATGTCTCGGTGCTTCCCAGGCCAATAGAACCAGCGCTTGATTCAGTTTTTGGGGTTCCATAATGCCCATATAATTGGTGAATGTAATCAGTGAGAAGGCCCTGAATAGCTGGTGGTACCATCATTCTCCATTCATCAATGTCTTCTTGAATTTGGTAGTATAAAACCTCCTTTTCTATCTTGTATCGGCACTTTTTACCTAGCGTACTGTCATCCTTCTGAGAAGATTGTGTATAGTGTTATGATCTGGTTTAAGTCCTTATTTTCATGCTGTCTCTGAAATTTGTTTTAGATGTTCCTCTATGTCTTTGTCCTTACATGATATGCTCATCATGTATGCATGATCTTTCCTCAAGTGTTGTTGTTGAGTTTGAATGGGATGACAACTGAGGATGTCAGCCACCACATTCTCAGCTCCTTTGCAATGTTTCACCGTATAATTAAACTCTTGGAGAAACAAACTTCAGCGAACTAGTCAGCTATTATTGAGATAGCTGTGATTTAGAAATTGAAGACTTGTGGTCCGTAATTACTATCACTTCAGAGCCTAGTAGCATAAGGCAAAATTTTTTAAATGCCCATACGATTGCAAGGGCTTCTTTTTCTGTAACTGTATTTACATTCAGGTTCTTTCAACAACCTGCTTATGAAGTACAGGACTCCTATCTGACCACCTTGCTGAACTTGGGATAGTGTGACACCCAATCCATATGCACTGCTATCAGTCTGGAGTATAAAGGGTTTGTCAAAGTCTGAATATGCCAGCACTACTTGTTTTATAAAACTTTTCTTAATCTCAGCAAATGCTTCCTCTTGTTCATTGGTCCAGATCCAATGGGTATCTTTCCTGAGTAAGCTTAATAAAGGTTCCATTTGGTCAGCAATTTTTTCACAGAATCAGTTGTAAAAGTTGCATAGTCCTAAAAAGGACCGAATGTGCTTTCGTGTTTTAGATAGAGGGAAGTCATTTATTGCACTGATTTTATCAGGGTGTGGTTTGATTCCTGTTCATCCCACCAAATGACCCAAAAATTCTATTTCCTCAGAGATCATTATACTCTTTTTCAGATTGATTTTGATTCCTTTAGCTTCGCATTCTGCAAAAAATATTTGTAAGTGTTGGAAGTGTTCTTCCAGAGATGTGGATGCTACCATGACATCGTTCACATATATTGTTAAAATTTTCTTGATTTCCTGAGACAAAACTTGGTCCAGACATCATAATAAACCTGCACCGTTATTAACTAAGCCAAAAGGCATTTGATTAAATTGATATGTGTGGCCTCCATATCTAAAAGCTGTGTATTTGTCATCTGTGTGATGTAATTCAATCTGCCAGGAGGTATCATTTAAGTTCAATGTGGAAAATATTAGTTTGTCTTTAAATTTCGTGAGTAATTCTTGCATACGACATGGAATAGTACAATCTGGTATTGTTGCCCTGTTAAGTTGGTGTGCATCAAGGCATAACCACACAGATCCATTTTCGTTTCTGACCACCACTAGGGAGTTACAGTGTGGGGAAAAGCATTTATCAATGATGGCCCATTTTAGCATTTGTTCCAGATGTTTCTCCACTTCCTCCTTAAATTTGTGTGGTATGGGGTAGGATCATGCTTGGAACTGTTCTCCTGGTTTCAATCTGATTGTTTGTTTATATCCTTTAATGAGCCCAGGACTATCAGAAAAAGTTTTTATAAGTATAAAGCATAGATTTGAGTTTTTCTGTCTCAGTGGCTGAAGTCAGTTTTGCTTAATTTGCCTTTTCTTCCATCATCTCCATGTCCAGTTGGGTCATACAACATGCCTCAGTATCATCATGCAAGTAGGGTTTTAGCATTTCTATTTGTTTGTCATTGGACACTACCAGCTGATGTTCATAATCCAAAATGCATCTGTTTTTGTGTAGGAAATCTGAACCCAACACAACTTCATGGATAAGACTGGTCATTATTAAGAACACTTGGTATACCATCTCATGCTGTATGTGTATCTGTACCCAAATTTGCTTAGGCAAAAGTTTTGCTTTTCAGTTGTTTGCTAATGTTATTTGTGCTGTCTTCAAATTTAAGATTTCTATGCTTGGGATTTTTGCTACAATGTGGTGGTATAGATCTTCTGATATTACAGAGATTTGACTGCCCAAACCCAGCACAGCTGTGACTTCAAGTCCCTCTACTGTCAGACTGATCTCAGGACAACTTTGTAGAGCATATTCAGGCACTCTATTCTCCCATGAACATATCAAGTTTGATATTTCTTTGTCCATATTAGTCCATGGTTTTATGATGTCTCCACAAAACTCTTCATTTTTGTTCCTGTTTATGTGATTGGTATGTTTATCTTCCCAAACATTTGCTGACAGCTTATATTGTTGGCTCATGTTTATCTCACTTAATAATTCATCCATATGTTGCACTGAATTTGTACTTGTGGTAAGCATCATTTTTTCAACATGAAGTAGCAAATTATGGGGGATTATTCTGACAATTCATCCCTTTGATATGTAGCATGCTTTAGTGTCTGAAGTCTTGCTGCTTGTTTTCTGAAAAATTTCAAATATTTTTTGCCAGTATTCTCTATATTTTTCCTGCATGACTTGTTGCAGGATCATATCTTGGCACTGTTCATTCCAAAAACTTTTTAACAATACCTTTTTATAATCCTCAAATGTTTTGGGATGGTAGAACCAGGACTGCCACCATGTTAGAACATCGCCATGGAGGTGATTGTCGGCAATTGCCAGTTTACCAAAGTCATTAATTTGATTCACTTGGAAACATGTTTCTACGCTTTTAATATGTTCGATAGGGGCTATATCTTTATTTTTAAAAAATTGGTTTATATTGCACGAGTAAGATTGTCCCTTTTCTCTTTCGTGTATCTCATTTTTAAAGCTATAAAGTCTTGTTTTGATTTCCTTTGACATTTCACGTTTGAACTCCTCTATTCTTTGGTTCGTGTATGCAGTGTTTACCGAGAGTTGTTGAGTCAGTTCATTTATCTTTTATAGTATTCTGGTCATTTCTTGTTTTATATGCACTAAAGTTTCTTCCATTATGTTTTACATTTAAAACATAGTTATAAGTATTATTCAGGGGCTATGTTATAAGTATTTGTATTCGGTATATATATACGTTTTTAATTACTGATCAGTTAAATACAGAATTGGTAATATTGGATATTTTATTTTTACTATTAAATTATTTTTTTAACTATTTGTCTCATTTTTAAATACACAGTACACCGCGCACCTAACTCTGCCTTATTACAATTACCGATTATGTGTCTTTTCTATACCCTGTTCCAATTATTCTGCCCATTTTTACCTATGTCTATCTAACCTTATTTATAGATAAAAAAGAAAAAGAAGATCAAGTTTAACATACGAAACTATTTCGTTATGCTAGTATAAAACACATTTTATTTTACTTACTTCTCCCTTTTTTTAAAACAAAACAAAAAAATCTTCAAGTATAAGTTATTCAATATTACACAATTTTGAAAAACAGGTCTTATACCTATATCTAAAATGTCTATTTTTTCTCTTTTTCAAAACAAAACAAGAAAAAAAAATTCAAACGTAAGTTATCATAAAATTTTACGCTATAATAACCCATTACTTTTATTTGTAAAACCTCCGACCATTTATATACGCCTACATACAGCATGTAACCTACTTTTCACCCACTCATTTGTTTAATAATTTTTATATACTTTATTTCTATTTTAATTACATATGGGATGTCAGTTTTTACTCAGTTTAAAATGGCAACTTTATCTAATAAAATGTTAGCGACTCTATTTAAAGTGAAAATTGTTAAGCAATTATTAAGATGAAAGAATCTATACTCTATATAACAAAATATCAACTGTCAATATATTACATGTGTACTTATTTATAATAACTTTGAAGTCTATTTTATTTATCCAGTATATTTATAGAATACAGTGTGAGCATTTGAATTATTGCTAACAATTTGAATCATAAATATATCTTAATTTAAATATTCGTCACTACAAAAAATAACACTATCATTTTGGAACTGTAAACTAATGAGTAAAATATTTTACATTATCTAAGAGTATGTTTTAAAAAAAATAGAACAAACCAAATGTGTTATGGCCTGTTACTTACACTATACTGTATAGTTAAAAACAACTAACGATCGAACTTTATATAATTTCTCTTATACATGTTGTCAAACTTTTAATTTAGTTTTTAATTACAACTACATTAAGTCTATATAGATATACGGCACATAAATTATTTTTACCGTAATTTACACATTTATATAATTTTAACTTGTTTTTTCCTTAATTGTACCATTTTTACATTTAAACAACATTGGCACCAGTTTTACTGTAACAGACCAAAACTTTTCTGTGGATTTCCTAATCCTAATCTTGCACTGAGCATGAAGTGAACAAGATTTAACAGGAAAAGAAATGGATACGAGTTTAGCTGATTGTCTGTATTCATGTATATTGGTACTTCCAGCTAAACTGATAGAAAAAGTGAATTGACAGGACTCTTCCAGTTAAAAACACCATTTAGTTGATATCTTATTTGAATGCCTGAATATTTAGAACAATGGCAAGTACACACCTTTGAAAAATCTATTTACAAAATAGACTTTTGCGCACCACTTCTAGAAAGAATAAAAATGAATTTTTCCCCCTCCCACAAGGTCGTGCAATACAATATGACCAGCAAAGCATGAGAATGTTTTATCACCCCGGTAGAGCGATATCCCTTTGTTGCTAGCTCAGTCACTCTACATCTAGGGTCTTCAAATGGGTAAGTTAAATGATTATTACAGGTACATGGTTGATAAGGAAAGAATACATTTTTATCAATATAAATAATAATACGAAACTGAAACAAGTTTAATATTATGAATAAATATTTATTTAATCCCAAATACCCACCACCGTTTCATACTGATGATGATATCATAAAAAAATACTAAATAATTAATGATCACAAACCCATATATATATATATATATTTGAGGCTTTGAAATAGATAAAATACAATTTTAAATAAGAAAAATAATAAATCCCTAAAGCTATTTACAATGTTTATCATTAATGGAAGTGGTCTGAGCTCCTTTTACCCAATAGAAATAAATTTTACTTTGTGTGATTTGATATACAGATATGAGATTTTCGGTCATACAGGCATACGCTTTTACTGATGACTTTAAAACCTTTTTATTGATAGCAAATATAATAATAAAAAGAACTATGCATACGTATATTTGCATTATGAAATATTTCACTAATTTCATACTTTTCACCATGTCAATAAGGTTGTGCTAGTTTAGATACTATATAGTATGCAACATGCGGTACTGTATCTATTTCCTTTTTTCTATAGATAAATTCCTATACATGTATATACGTGCAGCACAATTATACACTTATTACTATTTTAAATATAAAGTTATTAGAGGACTTGCTTCCAGGGAATCTATAATTGATCAATCCCTTCTTACACGCATTATAAGGTGCAGCAGTGACTTAAAAAATAACTTAAAATGGATATATGGTTAAATACATTTTTAGATATTCAACATTAGATATCATATTTACCGAATATTATAAGCGTATGTACGCATATATACACATGTATATTTATATATGATGAATTTCAGGAGTAACAACAAGAGAAAAACGAATAGCAACAAAAAAAAAAATCTAATTGCAACCTTTGTTGAAAATAGTAGAATTTGAAATAGAAAAATTGATTTAAGAGATTTAAGTAAAAGCTTTATCATTTATGCCCGCAATAACCATAAATTCAATATACATATGCGAGAGAGAACTCTCTCTTTTTTAAATGATTAATAATAATAAAAAAATAATGTTATATTTAATCAGAAATATCAGTTAATTATTTCAATATTAATAAAATATCTTAAAATAACTTATGTCGGCATCTTTATTCTTCTCCTATGGGCTCTGATTGGGCTTCAAGTCAACTGGCTGTGCGGCGAGGATTTCATCAATTTAGGCAAAGCATTCGTCATCATCGTGGGCAACAGGAACTGGTGTTGTCACATTCTGGCAGCTTGGGACAGAGGGTGGTGCACTGACTGGTTGTCTACCCCATGCTCATTTTACTGGACTCCCTGGTAGATTGCTTCATATTTTCCTCTGTATGTATATGATAATAATTTTTATCAAATGTTCATTTGCAATTTTGACTGGTTCATTAAATCTTTAAGAAGTCATTAGCTCTTAAAAGAACTGTATAATGGATTTCTTAAAATGTGTCAGCAGTAGTCTTGTTCATAAATTAATCTCTAAGTAGCTGGTTGCTTGGAGAAATCTGGAGCCAAAGTAGTGAATGACTTGCCCAGAATGACTGCCAAAGAAAGAATATCAATCCCACTCATAAGAAAACAATTCATATATGCCTCCAAGAAGAATGAATCAGCCAATCCTTTTAATTTAGCTTATCATTTAGATTAAAAAAATTCCTTTATATCTCCGATTAAATTCTACATTTTAAGTTTGACATAATGGTTTCCATCTTGAATGCCCAAACCACATGACTATTATTATTCAAAAGAATTTGTACTTTATATACAAAAAAAGAAAAAAAAGATAACATTTTAATTATAGCATTATCAAACATTTTGCTTTTGATCAGATTTTTGCAAAAGCAATTAACATTATTTGCTTATGGAATAAAATTACACTCTTTAGAAAAGTAATTAAAAAATATACAAGTATGTTGGAAAATAAAAAAGCAACTACATATAATGACATATCATAAAAAAAATATACAAAAAGGAAAAACTCATGAGTTAATTATACAATATTTTTGTATGTCAAATTCATATTACTTTAAATTGGTGTGTGTGTTGGGTATTTTAATGCTCAGACCAAACTTCCATTATTAATATAGCACATTTATATATTTGTTGTGCTTAATACATACTTTGTGTGAGTCATTTGATCAATGCTCTGGCACAATACCCCCTCTCTCAATTGATTGTGTCTGTGTTGTGAGGCATTTAAAGTCTTGAGATTTTAATTATGAACTGATTTTTTTTATTATGAACTATACATGAAGATTAGTCTCTAGAGCGCATCTGGATACTATAGTATAAGTTTAATTGCTAATTGTATTTACCATTGTTCCCTATGTTCTTGTTTTAATCCAAAAAG